>CP139504.1:102231398-102622534 GCA_021014915.2 Artemisia tridentata subsp. tridentata
CCTTCGGTCTCTTGGAACTCAAGCAAAGCCTCTTGTTGCACTTTAGCATCATCACCCCAGCTCGGGCGGCCACGTTTAACGTGAGTGTAAATCGCGTTGTATGCCGAACACTTTTGGTTAACGTCCCTCCATTTAAACGTTAAACAATCTCTTGTTCTTTCATCCTCGGGCCTCGCACGTCTCTTGACAAATTGTTGATGAACACGTAACCAAAAAGTCCCACCTTGTTGAAAATTCGCTACATCGGGATCTTCGGGTATCGCGATGTACGAAGCCGTTAACGCCCCAAGTTCATCGGCCAACCACTTCTTTTGTGTTACTTTTTTTACCGTTTCTTCAACGCTACCTTCATCACCACCACCTCGTCCTCGGCCACCACCTCGGCCTTGGCCACCACCCCGAGCCTTTTTCTTGTGAGTTCGTTTTGATGACCCGCACGCTTCTTGTGGAGAAGGTTGTGTTGGTGAAGATTGTGTTGATGAAGGTTGTGTTGGTGAAGGTTGTGTTGGTGAAACAACATCATCTTGAGAATTTTCAAATGGCATAAAATTTTGGTACATCATATTTGGGTTTTGATTCGGGTAAGGCAAGTTCGTCATGTACCTGAAAAGTTGGTTGTTATTTAGCTCTTGGTCGTTTTGTTGCTCGGGGGCTCTTCGTGGAGGTTGATATGGTGTGTTTCGGCTTGAGCCAAAAGCGGGAATGTTAAAATGATTGGGATTCATTTTGATTTTCTAGTGTAGAATAATAAAGAAGGTGTAAAAAAAATGAGTTAACTTGGTATATTTATAGGTAAATTTAAACAATTTATAGGTAAAATAAAAATAATTAAATGATTATTTAATTCAAATATAGCCGTTAAAGCTACCTTCAACGTCTATATTTGAACAAAAAATACTTTCAACGAGCGTTGTTCAATCAACGGTTATTGATTTTTTTGGTTTTTAACGGGATTCAATGGTCCAAGGGGGCGATCCAACGCCCGTTGAATAGGCAACTGAGGGGTTTCAACGCCCAACTACTCTTGGTCTTACAAGGCATGGGCAAACTACATGACATGAATTTTGATATTTATTTATAACAAGTGGGGCTGTTTCTTTTTTCTTAGCATTAAGTGCTGTCTTGATATAGGGTCCGGCTAGATATAAATCATTTTGTGGAGCGACTCCTAAATAGGAAAATGATGTTTCTTTTCTCAGCTAAATGAAAGTCACCATCAATAGTAAATGCCAATTTTGCCCCTCAAAAAATATGAGTGTAGGTTATGGATTAACATGTTAAAACTCTCTATCATCTGAATCATGAAAGTTGAATACATTGATCCCTCACTTGTAACCAAATAACATGCAAATCAAAATAATCCCATATAATTTTTGATAAATGGAAAAGCTTGAAATCAAAACCCACTTGTTGAATCCAAATCTACTATCAAGTTCTTGACATTTATATATTAGATAAAATAATTTGGGGCTATAATTCAAAGTAAATTACATTCCATCTGATTTGCTTGAGAGGAAGATTAGAAGAAACCGGTTACTTCAAGTTCAGTGGGGACATCGATGGTGTGAATCGAGCGATGAATTGTTTTGTTGAATAAAATGGGTAGTTAGGAATGAAGATGATGAGATTTGATGGATAAAAATTTGATGTAGATAGGGGATACAAAAGGGAAATGAAACTTCAAGTTAAGATTATGCATATGAGCGTCTGAATTGGCAGAGGGACTTTTTTAACTCCTCCATCTGGAAGATAATAAAAAATAAGCACCCACTTATATTTGTGTGGACCCAAATCTCTCCCCCATGGCCCCATTAAGTGAAAAATAAACGCACTTACTAGATAAAGTTAAAAAGTTTAATCAAAGTGAAAATAAGTTGAACAATAAGTCTCTTAAACAAAAAGAGCATGAACATAACCAAGTAAACTTGAAATAATATTAAATTTGATTAAGTTGATTAAATTCAAATAACGTGATCATACTATAATTTAAATTTAAAAATATCGATGAAAACGAAGGGAACAAGAAAAAGAAGTTGGCCCATGACGCATGTATAATTGTAGTGGAAAACACGATATATGTATGGTTTAAATTTCATTTCATGATTTGGCTGAAGAATCTTTTAGATTTTTTTTTTTTTTTTTTTTTGAACTTAAAGAATCTTTTAGATTGTTCTCCATTATTTAGTGACTATTCAACTATTTGATGTGACATAATTAGTTTTTTTGCTTTTTGTCTTACGCTATATTATACCGTTAATATTTGTTTAAAGAAAATATTATTAATATCCTAATAATTTCAGCATTATTTTATTTAGTTCTAATTTAAAGACAAATGACATCATTTTTTTTTTAAGGCGACTTTCAATTTTTGGTTTAGAGAGTCGTACTCGCCACAAAGGCAGGCCCTCATCCACCACATATCCAGACTATGTTGTCTTAACCGGGCCTACGCTGGTGTAGTGGGGATTCAACGGCTTCCGGCCGGAAACCGTACTGCCTCCACACGAGAAACTCGCTGGAGTAACAGCCGTATGAAAACCGGGGCCGGCTCGGATTCGAGTCTCCGCAACTAATGGCTCAAAAACTCTCCTCTTCATTGCCTGATAACAACAGAGCATGTGGCCCGCCCCCATGTGAGAACTTCCCGGTTGGTCACCCAACTGGTAGTGCTCTCACAGGGGACTCACTTAACCCCTTAAGCCAACACCACTAGACCACATGCTTGTTGTTAAGACAAATGACATCATTAGTTACGAAAACAACAAGGGTCGTATTCTCTATATTTATTATAGTATTAAATTAAAATAAATGGGCTAGGCTTGGGGTTATTGAAAATAAACTCCCTGTATGTTGTTAAGACAAATGACATCATTAGTTACGAAAACAACAAGGGTCGTATTCTCTATATTTATTATAGTATTACTGTACATTAAAATAAATGGGCTAGGCTTGGGGTTATTGAAAATAAACTCCCTGTAAAGTTACTAAACATCAATAACAGATCCAAGCTGGGCATCACATGTTTGATTATTCTCATGCTGGTTTAAAGACGGGTTATGGCACCGAAGATTCTTTATTTAAAAGAAATATTACATTTGTATTGTTTAATATTTTCAAAAAATGTAAATTAAATTTATTTTTAAGTTAACAAACAATTTAAAATTTTAGATAGACTTTAGAAATACTGTTTTTTAAACAGCATAAAAGCAAACTAGTTCATATTATTCGAAACAAAAAAGAGTGAATTATTGTGAAATACTAGTAAAATAAAACTTATGCCAAAAGCAATGCATTCAAACTATATACATCTGTAACAGATTACAGATGGTTAAATGCACAATAATTACGTTTGCAGTGTACAAAAGATGTTTATTAAATGACTCTGGTCATTTTATACTCTTTAGCTAGGTAAATTTATTTCCGCCAATAAAGAGGTCAAATTCAACGTATTAATATACACTTTAATACTGTAGATCATATGTACTAAACGATAAATAATATAACATGCACGTGGTCCTACCAGCCAATTTTTTTACATATAATTTTCATAGTAATAATTAATTTATCACATAATTAACTTCATGATTATACTCGTAGTATTTGACGTTTACTCTCCAATGTACAAACGGAAACAACGTACAGGTGAAATATTGGATAAATGAATTGCTTCCGGCCGCACAAAATATCAAAATTTCACGTTATAAAACACATGTCTTGCAGTCTTGACATGATCTAACAATTCAAGTTAGAGTTTCAGTCGTTATTAAGTGACCTAACTTCAACTTATAATTATTTAAAGTTAACCGCTTGATACTTGTTACGTACCCTAAGTATTATTTGGTTGTCAACAGAGTTTTGTTTAAGTTGAACTATTCAGGTAGACGGGTTGAAATAACATCGATCATTCGACCCGAACATAAATTAGTTATTGCTCGTGTTAGTAAACTCACTTTAACCCGGACATGAATAACACGTGTGACCTGTGTATAACTCGAGTTTAATATGTTTAAGTAAACTAACATCAAGCAGGCTAAGAGGTTAGTAGGCTAACGAATCCCAAAAAAAAACATAATGTCCAATAAAATTGATGAAAATTATATATAATTAGTAACTATATTGCACATAAGAATTTTGGTAACATACAAACTATGATATTAAAAGCATCTACTATGTGAGGTTTATGAATATAACCATTTATCTAAAACGATAGTAAATCAAGTAAAATGTAGTGTTTATTACATGGTGTACAAAATCAAAGGGTCGGTTGTTTATATGTTACCAGTTCATAAATATTGTTCTAAATATGGAAAACTAAAATTGATTCTGTCTCCATCATATGATACGCTGTCATGTGGCATTAAGAGGTGTAATTGTGAATGATGACGGGGACATTGTTGAAGTAAAATCTTGCGTCTTACTCCTAACAAGCAAAATGGATCCTCCGGATGGTTCCTTGGTCCTTCGGATTCCTGTAAGAAAGAAACACGCGTTAGTCTCGCCCCGGTTTTTATCCCAGGACCAAACTCCGGCGTGAGAATGAGTATATGATACAAAGAGTAATGTAGGTGAAAGTAAAGGTGAATGAATTCAGTTGCCCTAGAGTGAAAATCTTCCCTCTTTATATAGGAGAGCCCTTTTTGTCTGTATCGGATACCTCCAAACGAGATAGCAATGCTTTTGAGCAGCAACTGCGATCTTTCTCCTTTTGGCACCTGCTTAGTCCTGCTACTTGTTCTGAACCTTTGTCACTTACTCTTTATATTGGGTTTGACTTTGGATCCGGAAGTTACCGTTGGTCCGAATGACCTGATGAGGTTCGTTCGGAACTGGGGTCTGTTCGGTTTGGGTCGTTCGGACACATACGCCAACAGACATGATGATTTTATGTTTGTTAGTATATACTTACATAAAAGATAATCTCACATGGAACCCAATCAACCAATTTGGCCTAACATAATCTACCAATGTGTTTGAATACAAAAAAAACATTCTTACAAGTTATCGACTACTTTTAAAGCGTGTCGTTCTTTTTAACCAAATTGATGTAGTATGAAGTATGGAGGTTTTTTAAATCATTTCTTAATTGCTTCGATTGGTGTGGTTGTTACTAGCAAACCAAGAAGACATGTTGGTGAGAGTCTCAACAATAGGTTTATTTTTAAATTATAGTCGCTAATTTATTATAAGTAGGGATGAGCATTTGGACCCGAATCTCGGCATCGAATCAGAACCGTATCGGTATCGTACCGAAGCGGTACCGAATCCGGATACACGGTACGGGACCGGTATCATGAATCGAACAAAAAAAACCGGTGCCACTAATACGGTACCGGTACCAGAGCGGGATAATACCGAAAAAAATTATGAAATTTAAGTAGTCATGTTTTGAATTAAACAGCTTATCCAAACATCTATTGGGCCCGTTCTACGACACAATAAACCCTCCCAAAAATTAAACCTTAACCTATTATTATGAAGATGAGATTGCCAAACAAAAAGAAAAAGAAAAGGGGATTGCAATTACACAAGATTAATTGATTTTTTTTTAAATGGTTTAATTTGTCTATTTTGAATGATTTCATATGATTTCTGTGGAATTTTATAAGTTTTGGAACGTTTGTAAGTTACGACTATCTTGGTGATGTGTGCAAATGATTGTTGGTTGCATGTTTTAACACGTTGTGGTTCGAAATCACTCGAAAATGCACGTTTTGCCCTTTTTTGATGTTTTCACAAAAGTTACTTGCATGATACTTTGTGAAAATTTCGAATTTCATTTTTGACTTTTCCGGAGTGCTCGGTCCGTTTGGTTCCGCAGGCTGGATTTTATGTACAACATGTCAAAAATCATTATTGCTTCATGTTTAAGGATCACTGTTATTTTTACTGTGGCCATAAGATTCGGACACGTGTACGTGTGCCTATCGTGTGAAGCAGAGAGTGCCACGTCGGCGTCTGACACGACGCGACGTTTCGCACTCCCCACTTTTGCCTATAATTAGCACCCTTTATTTTCATTTTTTACCACCGTAATTTTTCACACACTCCTCTGACACATTTTTTGCTTGCATTTTCTGAACGATTTTCTTTATCTGTCCGAGTGGTTTTGCGCAGTTCGTTCGCCTACAGAGGTACGTTTCGTATTACCAATTTTTCCTTTGTGTTTTTGCTGTTTAGCTATACCCTAACTTCCGAGGCAAAGCTATGTCGGAATCACCCCGTTCGGTTCATGAGGAAAATGCTCTGGAGGTTGAGGAGTATCTTCCAAAATTTGATGTTCAGAAATATACCTCCAAGATGGACGATGGGGGGTTGGCTTTGATTGTTGAGGAGTTTGGTATACCGAAGGATTTGCATCGAGGTTACATGCATCCGATATGACTATGGATCATTTGCCGAGTGATGCTATAGGTTTATACTTGGAGTATTTCTTCGAAGGTGGTTTGAGTGTTCCGTTTTCTACTTTCTTGTTGGACGTGATTAGATACTTCAAGGTCCATATCTCTCAGTTAGTCCTTCTCTGTTTGCATCGTGCTACCCTTTTCGAAGTATATAGCCGAAGCTTGCACATCACACCTACTACTTCTCTATTCCGATCCTTTTACAAACTCAGTAAACAAAGTCATTGGTTTTCTTTTGAAAAAACGTGGTGGTAAAGATAGGAGAGCTTGTTTTCACGAGATTCTGACATTTCTAAAGGGTTGGAAATATGATTTTTTTTTCTTGATAGATAGACGGGCGATTCCTTTTGCTATGCCTTGGAGACATCATGACTCCGACATTTTGGATCCTTTTCCGAAGGGAGAATTTAGTGAAATTGATGCCTTAAGGTTGGAGGAAAACGTGATCGATCTTATACAGATTCCTCCCGGCTTCCTTTATGCCGCTGGATTGACTTCCCACTGGCAATTTCCCGGTTATCGGGCTACGCTTCGGAATGCCGAGGGGAAGGGTATAGCCCCAGCTTTGATCTTTTATGTACATGTATATATTTTTTATTATATGTGCGTATACTTTTCCGAGTGGTTTTATTGTTGTTTTTGTTTGTTTGCAGCTATCACAATGTCTGATTATCTGATTCATCCCAAAATTCGCAAGGGAGCTTCCATGGTCAAGGGTGACAAGTATCGGGAGGGCCAGTCCCATGAGCTTCATATTACTCAGCCGGCCAAATCCAACGCCGATATTCCCGCCAAGATCGCCGAGTTAAAAAAGGTGGAGGTCACGGATAACAAGGTGTTGGCGGCCAAACAGAAAAAGCAGGAGCAAGCCGCCGCTTGGTTAACTCTTAAGGCCAAGATTAAATAGGGGGTGCTGAAGGGAGCAAACAAGCCAAGCCTCGCGGAAAGCGTTGTAACCACTGTGAAAAATCCCACGTTATAATAAACTATCTCTCATAATACTTATCCTTTTCTACGTGTAATTTTTTTTTTTTTTTATTATTTGTTATCTGATTATGAATGTTATCTTATGTGACGTAGATCAAATCCTCGATAAACGTGCTCGCAACCCAACCTTAACTGATTTAGTATTTAACTATATAAACATCTTTGTCCTAAAACTTTATGATATCCCATTTACCACTTTACGTTAATTCGTTAACGTGCGTTTAAAACTGAATATTTCTTATCTAATAGAGTAACTATAAAACCCTAAATCATTATAGCAACATTTATGAATAACTAAACCCTAAAAACCATAAAATACAATTTATTTAGATAATGTACAAGTCACTAAAGTATAGAAACCCTAATTCCACCATAACTCCCGATAAAAACCCTAATTTCACAAAACTATGATTTTATGTAATAAAATCACAAACCCTAAATAATATTTTTATAAAATATATATGTACAAGTCCTTTAAACCAAGGTACAAGTCATTAATGCATAAAAATCAATTATTAATAAAAACCCTATATAAACTTTAATAATAATTATTTTAAAAGCATATTTTGTAATAATTTCATACATTAATTATTAAATAAATTTATAAACTAATTGTACAAACCTTTAAACCTATAGTACAACTCTCTAATGCAAAAAAACTTAAAAACCCATTTAATCACTTTAAAACCTTAATAAAAATTATATAAATTAAGGAAATATTAAAATTATATTTTTCTTATTTTCTAAACCCTAGTACAACACTTCTAAGCCTAAGGTACAACTCTCCAAAGCACCAAAGGATTTTCTTTTGATTTTATAGAATTCGATATATGTATATATATTTAGAAAAACCTTAGAAAATTATTTCTAACTAATACACCAACCTTAGAAACCCTAACTAAAACCCTAACCCTAGAGTACCACATGACCAAGCTTGATGTACAATCCCCTAAAGCCTTAATCGAACCAAACCTTCCCAAATTTTTTAGCCTTGTTAGAATTCCACCAAGAACAAAACCACAACCATATCTTTCTAAACCTTAAGTGACCAAATGGATGAACCCTAACTTGCCACACCTCCTCTCCTTCTAGAAATAGAAACTTGGATGGTTAGTAGCCTTACACATTTCATCTTCCCCCTCCACAACATGTGGCGCCACCAAGAAGGAGACACACCTTCTTGTCTCCTCAACACACTTCAAGAAACCTTAAGAACCATAAGAAAACCCTAATTCTCCCCTCCTATAAATAGTCGACCATGTAAACCCTCATTTCTTCACATCCCTACTCGACAAAACCAACACAACCCTTTACTAAATCCCTACTGATTCCATAGCTCATATACAAGCCAAATAAAACCCTAAGAAGCCTAGAAGAAAGCAAGAAACTCTTGTGTCCATTTTCCAAATCCAATTCGCCATCTCAATCCCTAACCGAACCATATAATTTGGTAAGTTTTCTAATCTTATTTCAATACTTTTTATATATTTTTTATGTTCTTATAACAATAATAAACAATCTCTAATAACATAACTAGGCTAAGAACAAAATAATTTTTTTTTTATATCTTTTCTTTTTCTCTTGTTCGAACCACAAACAAACACCCTTATAAATTATTTTTACAAACCAATAATACCTAAAACAAATTTGAAATAGTCTAGACATGTTATAGATACTAAAAATAATCAAAGATTTCTAGTTTGTAAGCTTAAAAATCAAAAATCCAATTTTTTTTTCCCTTTTGTTGCTGTCGCGACCCAACAGCAGACCCTGGGTTTGCAAGTTAAGTTTCGACCATTAAACGAACTCTAAAAATTCTAAAATTTTGCACAAATAAAGGTCTTTTAGTTGTCTAATAGTAGGAAAAAGAACGAAGTGTTTTGGCTAAGTATTCAATGAGTTATGGATTTTTCTTGTGGCGTGTTTTCTGCCCAAATCTGACAAACAAACGCACCCTAATAAATTAATTGTGAGCTCGTGAGCTCGAATCGTGGGCTAGAAATTTGTAAAATTGATCTTTATAAACTAATACTTAAGTGTACAAAAGAATCGTAACAAGTTTTGTCCATTTTCGTAAGAAGCAACACGTTTATATGAATTTAGGACGTCACGTGTAACGCAATAGGAGTCTCAAGGGTATTTCTTGTCAAAACTCAAACTAAAATTCTAGAAAGGACTTGATGTGCAGTCGACATAAACCCTAGGGGTAAAAAGTGTCATTTTTGAAACTATAAGGGTAAAAATTGTCATTTGATCAAAGTTAAGGGGTAAAAATTGTAATTTTGTAAAAGTTGAAGGGTAAAACTTGTTATTATACGAAAGTTCAAGGGTAAAAGTTGACAATATGTAGAACTTTAGGGGAAGAAGTGAAAAATATTCAAATAATAATTAATATTATTATTGTTATTACTATTAAAACTATTATTATTATTAGTATTATTTATATAATACGTTTTCTCCGATAACGAACGAACGAAATATCTATTTAACGAACAAACGGAACGAATAATAAAACTTATATGTTCAGAAGCAGTTACTGAAAACTTGACATAACCAACCCAGGTTGCAAGCCGGAGACGTTTATCAACTTTGTTTAACTTTGTTTTCCATCCAGACTGATCTGGTGAGTTCATAGTCCCACTTTTCTTTATACGTTTTTCCAAACTTGTGGGGAGATACATGCTACTAAACCGAACACAAGTATTTTTTCTGTATGCTTTCCTGATTTATATTGCATAAGTTTAACTGTTGCCTATTTATTTTAAAAGTACCTCTTATCATGCACCATTAATCACCTACGGGTGAGCGCGAATATAGTGAATAGATCTATTGGCAGTTGACTCCCTATTTGTGTTGCTGGTTAAGTAATCCAAATGTACTTTATTTGAGAACGTTTAATGAAGAGTTTTTGGCAGACTCCTACTCGGGGCAAGGTTACCTACATTTAATTATGGGGTAATTTACATAAACCTGTTAACGTTTTGCGTGTCATGAGGCTTAGTGCAATATATAACGAATTGTGATTTAACTGATTTCTTTTTACTTAGCTTGTGTTCAAACTGATTATAACTTTAAACGCTATGGATTCACTCAACTTTTATGTTGACTTTTTAGCATGCTTTATCTCAGGTAACTAGATGTATGGTTTGACACGGAGTGGCTGTGGACTTTCTTCTAAAAAGGGTGTCCACGTTGTTATCATTCAAACGAATAATGTAACTTTTATAACATATTTCCAAACCTCCCTTTGGGACCTATATTATGTACTCTGATTTAATAAATGAATGATAACAATTTTATTTAAAAACGTCTCTTTTCGAGTCGTTTTCTATTCTCATGACTGTGAACCATGAAGTAATACCCCAAACTTATATTCCGCTGCATATCTCAAAAACGGGGGTGTTACAGATTGGTATCAGAGCTAATGGTTATAGAGAACCAAATGTTTTCAAACATTGGACTATAAAATGTTTATAATTACCGGGTGGTTACAGAATCCTAATTTCCTCTACCCATTCTATTCCTCTTATGTCGGACTCGGATATTGAAAAATATCACGACAGTACTGGACATCACGCTTGTACCTATATCCTCCTCACCACTACCACGTCCACTTTCCTACATATTGTCACACCCCCAAATTTCGTGACTTGCAGTGGAATGAAGCATTCGAGGGCATGACTGGTCATATCACCAAAGTTGCAGTTATATTGAACGACCTAAAGTGTCGTTTAGAAAATACATCGTTTGATTATTTAAAAACATTCAGAGTTACAAAGCTAGGTCCCAAAAGGTGAAACAAGTTTTCATAAAACAAGTTCATACAATTCAAACGATGGATAAGTGCATAAAATATAAAGTGAGACGCGTCGACTCCGCGACTCCATGATGTATCCATATGCAAGCCAACATACGATACCTTAATTACCTGAAAATACATTGCTAAAAATGGTCAACAAAAATGTTGGTGAGATCATAGGTTTATGTAAATGAAATGTTGTACGGATACCACAAGTATAAAGTGTATGACAAAACCATGCCACATAAAAATGATACATTAGCTCTAAGCTCATGACCCCGAAGCTAGACTGAATGAAATGCCCCAACCAAGTGTTTGCCAATCACTCTAATATGACAGAAATGAAATGCGTTCGTTTGACCTGTTGGTGCTACCAACCCGAACGGAGGAGTCACCCTCAATAGATCTATTCACTCACTCTCGCTTGCTAACAATTAACGGTTCATGATAATAAAAGGGGACTTTAATCTGGGCAATGATGTAACTTAAGCAATGTAATGAGTTTGTATACTTTGGTCCGCATATGAAAATGGTGCAATGTATTCTCCCCCGAGAGTTTAGAAATCAAATAAACAATTAAAAACGGGGCTATGAAAACTCACCTGATATGATAGCAACAATGATCACAATGGATATGATGAAATGAGGCTCGGTTCCTAACCGCGACCTATCATGAATGATATGATCTAAGGTAAGCAAATGAAATGATGTTACTCATGCAAACACGTATGTTATCGATACCACTCGAAAGTTTTGAAAATAACTTTTATCGCCGAAAAATACATTTTTGACGTCTCGTTAAGTTATAAACTACTTTTCGTGTAAATGTGTTGAAACTTGTAGAATATAAACATCTTGATTGTGTGGATGATTCGGGTGGCCTTGGATTATGGAAGACTAGATCCATACTTGAGTTAGAGAGATGAAGTTTTAGAGAGAGGTGGGAGAAACTCAAAAACAGAAAGATTAGATTAAATGTAATAAGAGTTCCACCCTTCCCTTGTGTGGGAAGGGTTATATATATAGTACCTAATATTGTGCCCCTAGTGGGCTGTGGAGTGAGCTGACAGTGGGGAAAGCCCCGACCCACTCCACAAATATATTTAACTACACTAATAATACTAATAATACTAATAGTACTAAACTAATATAAATAAGCCTACGAGCTATGTGAATGCTAAATAGATGCTCGGGGTGACCGAACCTTCATCTGAATATTTATATTTCTAACAATCTCCCCCTAAGGGAGGTCACCCCGGAAATAATAACTTGAATTCTAGCATTTTGTCTTCAGAACTTGTCTTCATAGCTCATAGTCTTTGATTCTTCAATGTCATGAAACTTTGTGCATTCAGCAGTGGACTTTTGATGACTTTTCCGTTGTCATGGATGATTTTAAGTGTTCTTTGAAAATATCATCCAGCATGTATCTTCTAGCCATCATTCAGTAGTATGTCTCCTTGTGATGTGATATTCTTTGAGCCGACATGCTCACACTATTTGGTGTCATGATCTTTAGCATCAGAGTTTGCAGAAGCCGTGTTAAAGGTCTTTTAGGTTGATCATGACTTTGTTGAGTTACAATGATGATGTAGTGTGAACATGTGGTAGAGGATTGGCATCTTTACTGCAACCAGCTACAACTGCAATCAGCTACAGCATCTAACAGCTACAACCGCCAGAAATTCCTGCATACGACAGTTAGCAACAAATCGACCGGTACTTACAAGTTTGGACTTTGAGATTGTTAACAGCATAGTGTGAAAACTCTCTCTAATCCTCACCAAGACTATTCCTAATCGAAAACCCACATAGGGCCTTTTAAGATCATACCGTAGTATATCAACGATTAGGTGAGTCGCTGGAGATCACTCCACGACTGTAGACCGTTTGAAACCGCCGCGATCACTAAGCGTAATCCACAGGGAATTACCGAAGTGACCTGCTTTCAGGGCTGCTTGATGTTGACCCTGGCAGGAATTTCCATTCAATCATTGAGAATTACATTTGTAAATTCTCTCATAAATTTTCTGGCAGATTGCTAAGATCTGCGTAGGACTCATAAGTTTACAACTGGTGTCCTTAATGTTGAACAACCAGTGTAGAGATAATTTGTGTTCCTATGAGATCTTATGATGAATCTCGTGGCTCTAGACTCGATAGTGCGTTTTGATTTAGTGAGCGGAGGCTGGAGAGAACTGCCACCTTTTCAATATCATCTAACTCGGAGTGAGAGAGACGATAGAAATGTATTGATCTCCGTGACAATTGAAACAAGAATCCTTTGAGGGACCTTGAGTGGCTAGGAAGGGTTGTGCAGCGTATCACTGGGTCCATGATACTTTTTCTTCAATGTCAGCAATCAACTAAGTGATTCTGACAGCATATGAGTTGACCCGGTTTCTGCCTAAAATGTAAGGAGGGCTTCTTTCTTTTCACCCTTTATCTTTACATTTCTTTTTTATTCTTCAACCCCTTCAGTGCTTACCGAGACTTCATAACTAGCACCTTGTTGGGTTTGTTCCAGTACTAGCTCCATCTCAGTCGGCACTCTTCCCTTAATCACACTTTTCTCCTTTTTTAATCATACCTAAGGACTTCTACACTAACTAGTGGATTGTCCCTGGGTAGATCCCTCCGGCTCTGGCGGGATCGTGGGAACTTGAGCCTAACCTAACCATCCTTATAACTCCATACATTAATTAAAATGGTCGGTCTTTGGTATTCTTCCACGATTGCCATAAACCAAATTTTTGAAAAATCTCTCAAAGTGTTCATGATTCTGAAACACATTTTTGCAAACACTTGAGAGTTTTATATTTTTCAAATGCTCCCCCTCAACATGTGCTCAAATGATTGTTTTATAAATTTGCACATGTCAGGTGAAGCTCGCACTTTTGAATTGATTGATTTTCCAAGAACATGATCATCGCGAGACACGCTTACATCACTAGTGAACTAGCTTGAAATTATTACCCGTCCAGATCACATTCAAGGAAAATCTCTCGAAATCGGTACATTCTACTCAGACACGTCCTTTGCGAGACACACTTACATCACCAGATAAACTGGCTTGAAATTATTACCCGTCCAGGACATGTCCTTTCGACTACTGACTTTAGCTATCGTCAATTCATTGGTGAAGTCTGAGCCTTGCTCACATAAGATGCATGCCAAATCCTTTTTGTCAATTCGCTCCCCCTCAATATGTGCATCGATATACGAAAGAGTTTAGCACATATGGGAGAGCTTACATTTACGTCCAAACATCACATTTTATCAGATTTCATATTTAAATCACATTCTCTCCCCCGATCAAAAATTTCAAACCATTTGAGATTTGTGATCCCAATTGATTTAAATAAGTTAGAAAAATGTGGGAGAAAATGTGTCCGATTTAATATTTTCTGATAATGGGACATACTATGCTCCCCCTTAATCTAAGAGGGAGATTCACTGCTTATTTTGCACAAATTGACTATTATGACACATATGATATTGACCTTTTTGCGTAGATGATGTAATCACTCGCTTTTCTGAGTGAATCAGTGGTCAACATCGATTTTCCATCCACCAACAAAACTTTCCCACTCGTTGAAGATCTCCACTTGGCGAGATCAGAATACGAACTGCTTTGTTGAAGTGAAGGTGGTGGTGGTGATGACAGTGTTGTTGTTGTTGTTGCTGCCGACGTTGTTGTTGTGGTGAATTCTGAGCCAATCAATAGAGTTTGAACGTCTGATCAAATGGTTAGAATGGGAACTGGCACATTCATTTTGGCTATGGAATCTGCATAAGAATATCAACACAGATATACATACATACAGATACACTATTCCTTAATAGCTACCCTTCAGCAGCTTGCCACATTATAATACCACATTCATTTAATCAAACCACAGTCAGGAAATACGTCAAACTACTATTTAGCATGAAGAGCAATCAGCAATCATGAACATGGCAATTCACTCATATTTCATCATTCAATTCAGGATCTTAGGAACAAGATTCTAACACGATAGATATATACCTAAGGATAACCTGAGAGCATATGCACTATTTCAACAACAATTAAGCAGCAATCGACTGACAGAAGTCAGACAATATTTGAAACTCATTCATTCAGATCATACAAATGTCATAGGAGCATTCAAAAACATCAACTGTAACTGGTTTTCTTACTTCTTTTAGGTTTTGAGTTTTGATGTATCTAGGGGATTAAACGAGGATACCAAAGTAACACAAATGAACCTTCTAGATACATAAAGCTAGGAAACTATAAGCAAATTGCACATAATGTCCTAAACTTTCTAGCAACTAACACGTTTGGCCATTTGATATAAAGTTTTAGCAAGATCCTCTTCAACTAATACCCCATTAACTACAAAAACCTTTTCAAAGCGTTATGAATTAATCAAGAAACCCGTTTGATGATATAAAATTTGAATTCACTCTCCCCCTCAATCAATGACCCGTATTCTAGTTAAAGATTTGTAGTCGTTGATTGAGTGACAAATTTTATGCATAATCCAAGAGTAAAGGAATTTCAGGCAACACATAATCACCAAGTGTCTAACAAATAATTTTCAGAAGAATCATAGAATTAAAACTATTTGTATGAAAAGAAGACTTCTCTTCTTATACAAGAAATGATGCACTTAGGCGTACATCAGATCGAAGAAACATGGATATAAAGTAATCCATGCCCAGGTGACCATCACCCAATTGGAGGAACAACCGTCTTTTTGGCAACGTGCTTTCCTCATTTTGAAGCGCGGGTTGCTATCTGAAGTAATAGCAAGCCATTTAGACATGTTTTAAGAATCCATTTTAACTTCTGCTCGAGCTTCATTTAAAGACCCGTGCCATTATTGAATGACATTTCTAAGTCCGTAAATGTTATCGATAAACAGAAGACATGCCTAGGTGAAACTATTTTTGGTCTTTTCTAATTTTTAAATTTTTATGGTTTTTCTGATTTTACGTTTCTCTATTTACAATTAGCAAGATTTCTATATATCTATTTACAAAAATGGTATACGATGTGAAAAAGAATGAAAGAAGCAAAATATATACAAGGATACGAACCGAAAACCATTACTCCTCAGCAACCTGAATCTTCTCCGCATTCATCACTTGACTTGCTGAAGAGCAATGTGAGCACTTTTAATCAGGGATTGATTCTGGCTTTTCACTCTCCCCTAATTAGTGCTCTCCCCCAATCTGACAACCTTTCTGATGAACACCCATAATAGGAAGAAGACATTGGATGAACGCCCATAATATGAAGAAATCTTTTGATAACCAAATGCATGCTGTCTTTAGTCTTCTAACACTCCCGTCCTTGAGTAACGCCGTCAAAAACCTTAGGCATCTTTTCGTTAGTTTAAGTTGAGCCTCAACTGAAATCTAGCTTAACCCCACAACTCATCAAACAAGAACTGTCATGAGGTTAAGCTAAACCACAAATTTAAGCCCAGTAACAACTTGATTTCAGCTTAACCTCACAACTCATCAAACAAGAACTATCATGAGATTAGGTTAAAATCAAGTTGGACCTAACCTTAAACTACAGAACAACTTGAACCTAACTTAACTCCACAACTCATCAAACAAGAACTGTCATGGGATTAAGTTAAATATCAAGTTGTAAGAAAAGAGCTCAACATTTTTGAATGTAGAGAAGACTGTAGACTCGACCTTCTTCAAGATTGCCCAATGTGGAGGAACAGAATACCAATCATCTTCATCTCACCAAATGCCTTCCAGTAATCTTACATGTAACCCATCAACCCGCAGCGTGCACATGAGACGATAACACACAGCAGAGAATGAAGAATAGACTGACGACTCGACCTTCTTCAGTCTTTAGTATAACACCAAAGTAACAAGTTGAACCACTGATCATCTATAGTATGTATCCTCTTGGATATTAAGCCCTGATCACGTGAACCTGTTGTGCGTCCTTGATGTACACATTCTCTCTCCCCTGATGGTTACGATTAATCAGCCCATGACGTAAAAGCTAAACGGTAATACCAAGGTAACAAGTTGAACCACTGATCATCTCTGCGGTTATCAACACCGGAATATAACTTCAACTAAGAAGCAGTATAAAGCCCGATCACGTGAACCTGTTGTGCGTCCTTGGTGTACACATTTCTCTCCCCCATGATGGTTACGATTAATCGGAATCATCATCATGATGTGTACATGTAGCCTAATGACGTATACATGAAGCATTGACTAGAAACCCTTTGATGCTGATTGAACCAGCCTGTGAGAATATGTAGATTAGCATTCCATGACCATGTTCTTCAACACCTTGTTAGACGGAAGAAGTAGTGTTGGAGAAACATGGTTTGCACGACTCCTGAACTGACGTATTCAGGAGTCGTATGACCATTTCTCAATCATCAACAAACATGTAGATTAATATTCACCCTTTCCCCCCCTCAAAAATTGCATATGCCTGCCAACTGCAATTTTTGATGATTGAACTAGTGAATATGAATACCATCAACGGTAAGTAGCTCCACTTGACGGTTCTTGAAGACTGACATGTTGTTTATTCACCCTTTCCCCCCTCAAAAATTGCATATGCCTGTCAACTGCAATTTTTGGTTGAATATGTGAATAAAAGTATACTCCAATATGCGCTGATCCACTTGAAGATTGAATAAGCACGGGAAGAGCATGAATCTTGTTGATGAGAATGGCCATAAATAAGAAGATTTCTCTTCTTCCAAAGATAAAGCGCACTGAAGCGTACACCTTTCTTTTCTTTGAGGAACGAGGCCTGAACTGAGGTGTACAGACGTCATAATGATGAAGAGCGAGGCCTGCACTGATGTGTACAGACGTCATAATGATGAAGAGCGAGGCTTGAACTGATGTGTTCAAACGTCATTATGATGAAGAGCGAGGCCTGCACTGACGTGTACAGATGTCATTATGTTGAAGAACGAGCCTGCACTGACGTGTACAGACGTCATACTGATGAAGAACGAGGCCTGCACTGATGTGTACAGATGTCATAATGTTGAAGAGTGAGGCCTGCACTGACGTGTACAGACGTCATATCTCTCTCTTTATTACTTCTCTCATCTAACTCCTTCCCAACCCCATTATCATTTTGTTGGCTTGATGTCGTGACCACTGATGGAGAAAAACCCAATATGATAAACTTGAGCCTGAAGTAACATAACCCGAACTTGTGACTTAAACTTGTACTAATGCGAGACAAAGAGCGGTGCAGAGACTTCGTGCAACATCGAATCCCTAAGTACTCTATACTCTTCAACCAACCAACCATCAAGTATAAGACGTACATCACCTCTTGGATATCCACAACTTCTTGTGACATTGAGCACTACAACGTGACTCCTTAAAGTGATAGTTATTTTGTAAAAGAGAGAAAGAAAAAATAACTAGATACCCAAGTCCTCGTCATTGTAAATGTTGAAAGCTCGAACAAGGATCTCGAAGAATCTTCATCCAACCTCCCCGATATCTTCAGATACTAAGTACACGCACCCATGAAATTTCACTTCAGCCTCAAATAAATAATACTGATCTAGCGCCGTAGTCACATCTTGTCGATTAACTGCCTCGATCCAGCCATTTGTGATGTTTTAGCTGATCTTTGATAGTGGTTTTAACCCGATCATGGTCAAGAGCGCATAGCCCATCATCACGGGATTTTACAAATCTATGATTTAAACCGAGAAATAAGTTCTTTCGCGGGATTTTACAAAACCAAGAAGAAACCGTGAGACAGTAACAGATTGAATGTGGCATGACTGATTTGATTTTGGTGAACTTCAGCTTGGGTTAAGAATATCTCGTGAGAATTGCAGATCACATCACAACTTTTAAAACCTTTGTCCAACTAACCAACCTCGTACACAAACAACTAGTTGTGACCACATGATGAAGGAAACCCGATATACCCATATTGCAAATGAAGTAGAATTACTCAAATTTGTTACCTAAGCTTGCACTGTTGTTGGAAGAACGGTGTAAAGTCTCTAAGTGCTTAATGTTATCCTGACAAAGTATGAGACTTTCATCACCTCTTGCAATTATCCACAACGTCTTCTATGTGTGACACTGAGTACTACAATGTGTCTCCTTTAAGTGATAGTTTACCAGGTCTTCAACCATCCACCCCGACTTCTGGAAACTAGATAACCCAAGTCTTCAACTTAAAATTTTAAGCACGAGCAAGTTATCATTGAAGATCATGCATCCAACCAACCCCGACTTCAAGATGAACTAAGTAGATGCCTTCGTGAAATTCAACTTCAATCTCAAACAAGGAATACCAAATTAACTTCGTGATCATTTTGTGCGGTTGAATAGTCAAAGGGGAAAGAAACATGCGCAAATTCTTAGCAGTGCCCATGACTCATAGTCAGTCCAATCAAACATAGCTGTCTGACCCAGCTGCTTGGATGTTATCAGGTGTAGTGCATGGAATAGTTGTCGTACTGTGTACAGGATTTTACAGTTCTTGAGATTTAACCGATAAATAAATTCAAGAACAAACTGCACAACAGTAAGTATCAAACCGCTGAAATCTTAGGAAAATCGCTAAGAGCCAACCCGCTGAAAGCTAAACCACTGAAACTGGAACCACCATTCAAACCGCCGGAGACTGAACCACTGAATCCAGAATCGCTACGATCTGACCCGCTGTAACCGGAACTGCTAAGATTCAAACCGCTGGAGACGGAACCGCTAGGAAACTTGTGCTAATTCTCCCCCTCAAAAAGGACATGAAATGACCTTTTTGCCAAAGCTGAGAGTCCGTGATGTTTGTGAATTTGTCAGGCACAATACATGGAATGAGACACATAAAACTACTGCAACGAAAATGGTGATTAAGACTCTCTTGTAGTAACCCCTTGCTAGACTCCTCATCAATGATTTGGTAGATTAATAATTCATTGAAGCTCGTAATATGCCAAAACCGCTTGATGAAATGTGTTTAACTTTAGAGTGAGTAAAAGGTTAAAACACGTCTCCAAACAAATCACCTCTTGTCTTTAAGTCTGACCACCTCTTGAGAAGATCTTGTACTACAATCCCATTAGAAGCTTGAGAAACAACAATCACTTGATGAAGCTTGATAAAGAACAAGTCCGCGACTTATACTTGCACTAAAATCGTGATTTAGAACCTATATTGAGCACAACAACGTAACTCCTTTAAATATAGGTAGTGATATATACCCAACCTTCCAACCTTTATTGTATATATCCACTTCTTGAACATCCAAGTCTAATCACCCTATATATGCTCGAGCAAGGATCATCAAACATCGTGCATCCAACCAACCCCGAGATGTTTGAGATATTAAGTATACGAACCCGTGAATTAACAAACCAACCAAGTTACCATAATTTCCCAATTCCTGCCGATCTCGTAGCACAAACTTATACCGAAATAATAGCCAGACCCCGTAAGTTTTATAATGTCAAAATCCATGTCCTGCATACTTGTCCAAAGTTGATTTAACGGGATTTTACTACTCTTGAGATTTAAACCGAGAAATCGAATCTTTCGCGGGATTTTCTAAAATCTACAAGAGAAACCGTGAAATCAACAAGAATAGCCTAGAGTGAAGTGCAATACTAATCTTCAAAATTCAAGTCACAGAAGTCAAATCTCAACTTGATCAAATCGCAACAAGTCAAGTCACAGTTTGTCAATTTGCAACAAGTCAGATCGCAATCAACCAAAACGCAGTTAGTCAAATCGCAAGTGTTAGCTCGCAACGTCAAATCGCAACTGGTACCATCGCAATCAGTCAAGTCGCAAAAATTCAAATAGCAACTTGTCAATTCGCAATTAACCAAATCGCAATTTGTCAACCTGTAACTCACATTGCAAAGATCAAATTGCAGGCTCACTTAAATCGTAGGCGTCAATAGGTCAACGCAGACAAATCCACACCTCTGTAATCCCGTTGACATTCACGAACCCGAAAGTATCACAACCCACAATAATTGTCAATCTTGGAATCTTGAAGCTTGAACACAATCGTTTGTCAAGCATTGTCTGACTAACGTTCAGCCCAACAATACACAAACAAAACTAAACAACTCGTTCTTACGTTAGTTATCAACAGCCCCCAATCAATCAACACAACAAAAACTTCGTCCATGAGTTTAATCAACCCAAACAAATCACATAAACAAAGCAACACTCGGTCCACCTTAAGCCCAACAACCATGGTAACTGGCCCATTCAACAAGACATTAACCCCGATTCAAAGAAAAAGGAATAGTCCCGTCCAATTCACATTTTACCCTAATTAACCGGTATTAATACCCACAACCCTAATCCTAATCTTATTAACACCATCAGATAACTCAGCCCCCTTTCATCTTACTCTCCCAAGAACCCAATAGCGTCATCATCATCACCATTCGAATCCATTAACTTCAATCGAGCAACCCTCCCTTCCATCAAATCACTGTTTCATGTTATAGACAATTAGGTACGAGGAAGAAAAACAAAAGACCAGTCACAATAGCTTCGGCTTCAGGATCCTTTAAGGATCTCAGGTAGGGTAGACTGATAATTTTGGTTATATCATGTTGTTGCTCATAGTCGAACCAAGAAAAGAAGGCAACATAGTTGTTGTGCTTCTTTCTTTATGTTCGAAAATAAGTTGAAGATAAACTTCATATAGATCAATGATGTCGTTTCTCTTTCGTATTGCTTGACTTTTGAGGGTCTTGAGATATCATCAACGAACGAAAGAAGTATAGCTGAGATCTCGTTATTTTACTTTAAATATTCGATGTTAACGATTTGAGAGTTTTGGGGAGTGATGTGAGAATTAATGTTATGTCTAGTTGTAATATTTTGTTTATGGTCAGTGATGATTGTAGACTAAAGTACATGTTGATTTGTTGATGATATGCATTGTTGTTGTTGTTAGTTTCGTTGTTTATTCTGTTGTTGATGTGAAATAAGATTGTGATGTAAGGTACTGCAGTTGAATCATAGCTGCTGTGGATTTGGGTATAATCCTAGAAGATAATTAGTTGACTTTATGTTTGACCACAACACCACAAACCGCTACAGTCACTAAACCGCCAGTCAATAAACCGCCAGTCAATAAACCGCCTGTCAATAAACCGCTGCAGTCAATAACCCGCTGCAGTCAACAACCCGCTGCAATCAACAACCTGCTGCAAACCGCTACAGTCGCTAAACCGCCACAGTCAATAAACCGCCAGTCAATAAACCGCCTGTCAACAACCCGCTGCAGTCAACAAACCGCTACAGGTAACCAACAAAACAGTCACTTTCAGTCAATTTGTCTTTTTCCCTTTTCGGATACCAGCCAAACCACCCATCCAAGATTCACAAAACCGCTACATAGAATGGTCAAACAATGGTCAAACCGCTGCTAAGAACATCCACTTTCAACCAAACAACACAACCATATCATAGTACAAGCCAATTCGGACCACAAAAGAATGAAGCCGCAAACATATACGGCAAGACACAAACCCACGAAAGCCAAAGTGTAGCCAAGAGTTGAAGTCCAAGTTAGAGTAAAGACCCAAAGAAAAAGTGGTTTGACCAACACAGATTAACCCATGGAACAAATAGTCAAATTTTGGTTTTCTTGCATCATACAATTCGAACCTATGTAAAAAAAAATACGCATGTAATCCAAAATGAGATTCAGTTAAAGATATAGACCACATAGCCCACCTAAACATTTACAGCCCAATATGATGTTTGACTTGAAAACCAAGAGAAATAAAATACTGTTTGAACAAAAGAAATAAACAAACATGTTTGAACAAAAACAGTAAGCTAAAGTGGAGACCATTCGAACCAAAGGAAATAAACTCGAGAAAATAGATGCCATGAATCCAAGCACACACAATCAATCGAATCTAACCATGGCTCTTGATACCAATTGTAGAATATAAACATCTTGATTGTGTGGATGATTCGGGTGGCCTTGGATTATGGAAGACTAGATCCATACTTGAGTTAGAGAGATGAAGTTTTAGAGAGAGGTGGGAGAAACTCAAAAACAGAAAGATTAGATTAAATGTAATGAGAGTTCCACCCTTCCCTTGTGTGGGAAGGGTTATATATATAGTACCTAATATTGTGCCCCTAGTGGGCTGTGGAGTGAGCTGACAGTGGGGAAAGCCCCGACCCACTTGATGAACTCAAATAAGTACATTTTATTACTATCATTTATCCTATTAATTTGACTTGTTTTACTATATTATGTATGAGGATTGATACTTAATTGTTTACTTTTGTAATTCTCAGGTAAAAACAAGCATTTGGTGAAACTTAGCGATTATGGACTAATAATGGAGCAAAACGTGCATAAAGTGGAAGTCTACTGACATGGACAAGATCAAGTCAATTCTGCTCCAGATGCGCCGCATCTTACTCTCGACATGCGCCGCATCTCTATCAAGATATCACCAGATACGATCCAAGATACAAGAGGACATGCGCCGCATCTAATCAAGGGTTACGCCGCATCTTCTGGCGGTGTACGAATATTCCTGAATATTATAATCTTGGACCCCACGCGAAGTTAAGTACATGCGCCGCATCTACTTAAGTAGATGCGCCGCATCTTCCCTAGGACAGAAACTATAAATACCCCGTAGACCAGACGAATTAAAGAGTTCGAAACCCTAAAACCGAAGTTCGGACAGCAGAGCAAAAGGACGAATTCAGTCAAGGAGGCAGCACAAGACACACCCGAATCGAAGATACAAGAGCTGTAAGAAGGTGCTGCATGTATTTAATTCATTAAGTAGTTTTGTTTTATTGTGTTAGCAAACTTTAATTCATCAGGATTGGTGGCTTGTGTAATGTGACAACGAAAGATTGCACTCCCTTTAATACTTGCTTTCCCATCAATTAAAGTTTATATGTTGATGTCTTTGGTTACTACTTATTAGTGCATTGATAACCTCTGTGTTTATTAGTGGCTTGCGGGCATCCGACTGCGGGACAAGATGTGGCTCCCACGGTTGTTTCTAAATTGATCACTTAGGAATAACTTTTAGACATAAGTAATCATTAAGGGTTTACTCGCCGATGAGAATAGGACCAACGAGAAAGGGTTAATTACATACACTTCATATAAAGCTATCAATAAAACAAGTGACAATCTACTTAATCATAAGGACAGCCCTCTTATTGTCTCGAGTATCTATCTGTGTACGTGTGTGCTACTTGCTGATTCGTGCATATTTGTTTATTTTATTATTTAATTGCAAACAAAACTGTGCCAGTCTCTCAGGCTGAAACCCCCTTGCGTTAGGATATTAAAATACTGATTAGAATAACTAGATAATACGTTCCACTCTTAGTGATCGACACTCTACTTACCATTATCTTCATACTGACCGGGTACACTGCTCGTTAAGTGTGTGTGTTATTGATAAGTCGGCTAAATATAAATTTAAAACTTGAGTAGGCATTAAAACTGCTAAACCGCAACGACACATCACGCGCATCAAGTTTTTGGCTATCATGTGATGCTAGTGATTATGCTGTTGGAGCCGTACTTGGCCAAAAGATAGATAAGAAATTTAAGCCAATTTATTATGCTAGCAAAACATTGAATAATGCCCAAGAACACTACACCACCACGGAAAAAGAACTTTTAGCAGTAGTTTTTGCATTCGATAAATTTAGATCATATCTTATATTGTCAAAAACTATGGTTTACACTGACCATTCTGCTTTGAAGTATTTGTTCAATAAACAGGATGCCAAGCCAAGGCTTATTAGGTGGGTTTTATTGCTCCAAGGATTCGATATTGAAATTAAAGATAAAAAGGGTGCCGAAAATCTAGCTGCTGACCACTTATCTAGACTTGAAAACCCTGACATGGAGGTGCTTGACGAAAGGGAAATAGCTGATGACTTCCCTGATGAACACCTTATGATGGTAGGAATTAAGAGCAATAATAATGGACCATGGTACGCCGATTTTATAAACTTTATTGTTGCAAATGAAATTCCAAAAGGGCTAACATCCGACGAGAAAAGGAGGTTTATAACTCGCTCTAGCGAGTATATTTGGGATGAACCTTATGCCTTTAAATTATGTCCTGACAATATTATACGAAGATGCGTAGATGGTGATGACATTCCTGCAATATTGGCACATTGCCATTCAGGGCCAACAGGGGGACATCACGGTCCAGTCATCACAAGAAGAAAGATCCTGGATGCGGGATTTTACTGGCCCACTATGTTGGAGGATGCGAAAGATTATATAAAAGGATGCGATGCGTGTCAACGATCTGGAAATATTACATCAAAGAACGAAATGCCGCAAAACTATATCCATGTATGTGAAGTGTTCGACATATGGGGATTAGACTTCATGGGACCGTTTCCTGAATCTAAAGGTAATAAATATATTTTAGTTGCTGTTGATTACGTATCAAAATGGGTCGAAGCGCAAGCGTCTCCAACAAACGACAGCAAGGTAGTACTTAAATTTTTGCAAAATTTGTTCTCTAGATTTGGAATTCCTAAAGCATTAATTAGTGATAGGGGAACGCACTTTTGTAATCACCATCTGGGAAAAGCCTTGCAAAAATATGGAGTATATCATAGGGTTTCCACCGCATACCATCCTCAATCAAATGGTCAAACTGAAGTAACCAATAGAGCTATAAAACGAATTCTTGAAAAAACGACTGGGTATAATCCTAAAGGGTGGTCTGACAAGTTAAATGATGCTTTATGGGCATTCCGTACAGCCTATAAGACACCAACGGGATGCACTCCATTTCGTCTTGTATACGGAAAAGCATGCCACCTACCGGTCGAAATTGAACAAAGTGCATATTGGGCTTTGACAAATTGTAATATGGATATGGAAGCTGCAACGAAGGACCGTTTCATGGAACTTAATGAACTCTATGAACTAAGAGATGAGGCCTACAAAAATACTAAGATCTACAAAGAAAGAACTAAAAGATGGCATGACTCGAGGTTACGTGGGGATAAAACGTTTGCTATTGGAGAGAAAGTGCTACTATTTAATTCCAGATTAAAGATGTATCCTGGTAAACTTAAATCAAGATGGACGGGACCATTCGTTGTCAAGAAAGTGTATCCATACGGAACTATTGAAATATGCGATAAAAATGGTTATATATTCAAAGTGAACGGGCAACGTGTGAAGAAATACTTTGATAATAGAATCGATGATAATGAGAATGAGGTGGTGGAGTTTGAACCCGACGTATTGGAATAATGAGCTGAACGTGAGTCTAACTTGAAGACTCTGGAATAAAGACAAGTGCTTACCGGGAGACAACCCGGATTTATCTTTTATTATTCTGTTTTCTGTGTCGAGTCAGTCCAGGCCGCACGAAGATACGACGCATCTCAGTCGTGAGATGCGACGCATCCTCTGCAATGGTCATATCTTATTTTATTTTTCTGCATTTTTATTTTTCGACTTTAAAACTTTTTATCAGTTTATTTTAATGCGGCGCATCCCTGGTTAAGGATGCGGCGCATCTTTATTCTGATCCGTATTAATTCCAGGCTCGATACGGCGTATCTTCTTCAATAAGATACGGCGCATCGACTGACCTGATGATTTTCAGTTTTAATTTTTAAGTTTTATTTTTCCTAACTACTAATGTGTTATGCAAGTTGAACCTTTCTTATCTTAGGTGTGTTTTAAAGTGTTGGTGGTATTATAGTTTCCTGGATTTCCTGTGGATACATCTTATATGAAGCTTAAACGTTCTAATCCACAAGAAAGATGATTTTTGCTCTACTACTAATGGAGGATCATACCGAGCAAATCTCAGGGGAGTTTTTCTTGTTCTAATTCTTTTATTTTCCAGTTTTTAACCTTTTATACAAACAACGAGGACGTTGTTTAACTTAAGTGGGGGGATTGGAGAATTAGAACACTTAACACTTACTTGTCCTACTTTTTCAAAAATTATGCTTAAAATGTGCTTAATATATCAAACTTAAAATTTTTTTTTTAGCATGTTTTTGTTTAAGATCTAAGTTGCATAACTGCACACATGACGTTATTTTCAAAAATTGTGATTTTTCCAAAATTCACAAATCTATGAGTGTGCCGGTGACTTGTAAACTTTAGAACTTGGCTTGTATACTATTCGAGACCACCATAATGAGTATTATTTATATAATTGGAATGACTTGTCTAACTTGGTAAAATTCTAGGATTACAACCAAAAAGCCTATATATGTTATGTGTTATTAGCTAACTACACTGGTTAGTTAACCCCCGTATAAAACCCTTTTGTTACTCTCATTTTTAGAGTAAGATACCCCTAGAAAAACCCTCAGAGCCATTCCTTTCGTTTCTTACACCTATGTTTAAAATGTTTCGTTACACCCTTACACCTTAGCCTACCCTGTAGATTAGAATCCGTGGTTGGTTAATTGCTATAGGCAGAGTGTGTTTCCTTACATTACCTGTGTTCGCGTGCGTAATTCATTATCTATGGTTAGGTCGGGAAATTGCACAATGCAAATTGGAGTGAAAATAAATATTGTATATTTTTGAGTTTATTTTTCGTGTGTTTACTACTTTCACTATTACCGTTATTTCTGAAAGTATGAAAAATATGAAAAAAATTATCCGGAAAGAAAGTTGTAGTGATGTGGTGAAATTTTACACATCTATGTTTATGTTTCAAAAAAAAAAAAAAAAAAAAAAAAAAAAAAAAAAAAAAAAATCGAAAAAATGAGAAAAGAAAAAGAAAGAAAAAAGAGTTGGATGTTTATTTTAAGCCAACGATGTAGAGTTATGTAAGTGGTCGATATCACCACTATTTGTTGTATTATATCTATAGATTGAATGGGAATTGGCAGTTATGGGAATGCCGATTAAGGTTTATTCTTTGATTAAGATTTTGTTGAGTATAATTCGTGTCTACCAAAAGCGTGTGTTTCAAGTGTTAAAGCGTGAGTTATTCAATGATATGAGTCTTATTCATGGGATGGTTGGGATAGTGATTAACCACACTTAGGATTTTAATCTATTTGTTTTGTTTTGTTTATTTTTATTTTTACACCAATTTATATCCCAAATATTATCCATACCCTGTATTGTTCTTTATCCAACCGAACCTTTGATTTATTGAGATTAGGGATTTGAGCAATCTTAAGTATCGTAGTCGTGGATTCGGCTATGTATTTATGATTTTGTCGCCCTTTTTGATATATTATTATTGGTGAAGTTTGGACCTATCTTTAGCCTATTCGAGTTAAGGATTTGAGCAATTGCAAGTATCGTGTTCGTGGATTCGATCATGTATTTGTGATTTTGTCGCCTTTTCTGGAATTTGAGATCGATAGTGTAAAAAAGAATAATTAACCCTTAAGCCTAAAAACCCTTTTTACCGCTTTAGACTTGTTATTCCTTAGCTTTAGTGGTGGAGATGTGTATACTTGCCAAGCTTATGATAGAATATTCGTCGCGACTGGACAGTTAAACGATTAGATTTGCTTTTATCGACTTACTTTATTTTACTTCTAATTCGTTAAGTGTTTAGTTGTGTGATTATGAAATAAACGAATACATGCTTAAATATAAAAATAAATCCTAACATCTTTTAGGATAAATTTTCATAAATGAAATTCTAAGGTTTACTTGGGGACAAGTAAAGTTCAAGTGGGGGGATATTTGATGAACTCAAATAAGTACATTTTATTACTATCATTTATCCTATTAATTTGACTTGTTTTACTATATTATGTATGAGGATTGATACTTAATTGTTTACTTTTGTAATTCTCAGGTAAAAACAAGCATTTGGTGAAACTTAGCGATTATGGACTAATAATGGAGCAAAACGTGCATAAAGTGGAAGTCTACTGACATGGACAAGATCAAGTCAATTCTGCTCCAGATGCGCCGCATCTTACTCTCGACATGCGCCGCATCTCTATCAAGATATCACCAGATACGATCCAAGATACAAGAGGACATGCGCCGCATCTAATCAAGGGTTACGCCGCATCTTCTGGCGGTGTACGAATATTCCTGAATATTATAATCTTGGACCCCACGCGAAGTTAAGTACATGCGCCGCATCTACTTAAGTAGATGCGCCGCATCTTCCCTCGGACAGAAACTATAAATACCCCGTAGACCAGACGAATTAAAGAGTTCGAAACCCTAAAACCGAAGTTCGGACAGCAGAGCAAAAGGACGAATTCAGTCAAGGAGGCAGCACAAAACACACCCGAATCGAAGATACAAGAGCTGTAAGAAGGTGCTGCATGTATTTAATTCATTAAGTAGTTTTGTTTTATTGTGTTAGCAAACTTTAATTCATCAGGATTGGTGGCTTGTGTAATGTGACAACGAAAGATTGCACTCCCTTTAATACTTGCTTTCCCATCAATTAAAGTTTATATGTTGATGTCTTTGGTTACTACTTATTAGTGCATTGATAACCTCTGTGTTTATTAGTGGCTTGCGGGCATCCGACTGCGGGACAAGATGTGGCTCCCACGGTTGTTTCTAAATTGATCACTTAGGAATAACTTTTAGACATAAGTAATCATTAAGGGTTTACTCGCCGATGAGAATAGGACCAACGAGAAAGGGTTAATTACATACACTTCATATAAAGCTATCAATAAAACAAGTGACAATCTACTTAATCATAAGGACAGCCCTCTTATTGTCTCGAGTATCTATCTGTGTACGTGTGTGCTACTTGCTGATTCGTGCCTATTTGTTTATTTTATTATTTAATTGCAAACAAAACTGTGGCAGTCTCTCAGGCTGAAACCCCCTTGCGTTAGGATATTAAAATACTGATTAGAATAACTAGATAATACGTTCCACTCTTAGTGATCGACACTCTACTTACCATTATCTTCATACTGACCGGGTACACTGCTCGTTAAGTGTGTGTGTTATTGATAAGTCGGCTAAATATAAATTTAAAACTTGAGTAGGCATTAAAACTGCTAAACCGCAACGACACATCACACGCATCAGGAAAGCCCCGACCCACTCCACAAATATATTTAACTACACTAATAATACTAATAATACTAATAGTACTAAACTAATATAAATAAGCCTACGAGCTATGTGAATGCTAAATAGATGCTCGGGGTGACCGAACCTTCATCTGAATATTTATATTTCTAACAAAACTACACTCCATGATCCTCGTTTGGTGTTCTATTGGCAAATATAATGCTTTCGTCGTAAAACAATACTTTTCATAACTTGAAAATAAGCCTAAATGGCCTCGCAAAACTAGTCGCGAAATAGTGTACGTTAAGTGTTAGTGAATAAACTCGACGTTCTTGAAAACCTTGTAACATTGTCTAAATGTCGTGTTATTTGACTCTTGATCATACGCGTCTTGATTAGATAGAAAACCGGCTATCAATGTTATGACTTGTAAAAATACTAACTTTTATACTTAGAAAATATTTTCTAATAGGGCTGTCAAAAATAAACTAGAGTTCGTCGGCTTTGAACGTGTATATCTCGGTCGTTATACGCTCGTTTTCTACGTTCTTTATATCCACGGATTCGTCATAACATGAAATAACATAATCTCAGTAGTTCGGCTCTCCTAGATCACGTCTAACGCCTCGTTTGATCCTTTAAAGTTCGGCAAACAGCACGCTCATTTTCAGAAAATTAGTTTTCGTCGTCTAACTTGTAAAAATCATATCTCCTTCGTTATAATTCGGTTTTTAGTGATTCAAGCGGCCACGGTTTCGTTTTTGAAAGAACTTTCTAAATTTGAAGGCCAAAATAGTTCAAAAGTTACTGTAATTTCCAGATTACACGATTTTGGACAGTAGCTATTTTAGATTGTTAAAAACTCATTTCCTTGGTTCTAAACTTGATCATACCACCTCAAATCAACTCCACAAGTTTGCAAATCCTACCATACACCTTCTTAAGGTGTCATGGGGTCCTAAACATCACCAAACTTGGTGGATCTCATGAGATTACTAGTGAAACTTATAGATCTAGTGTTAGTGATAGTTTATGAGCAAAGTGGTATCTAAAACATAAGTAACTTGCATGATTAACTAGTATAACTTGAAAATACATAAACATATGAAGTAAATAAAAGTATGAAAAGATCATAAAGATGTTCTTGAAGTTTACTTACAATATTGGAGTGATTTGATGAGAAAATGTATAATAACCTAGGGTTTTTACCTCAAAACCCTAACTAGAATAGTATTTGGAGCTTGATTATTACTTGATCTTGAAAAGTTTATGGATTTTGCTTGTGTTCTTGATGTTGGCCGAACCTAGGAGAGGAAAAGAGAGGGTTTTCTTGATCTATTTGCTAGTTGGTTTATGTGAAATGTGATGTTATTGAAATTAAATCAAAAGACAAGGAAACATGTACATTAAATGAAGTAAGGTTCAAGTAAGAAAACATGGGATTAGGGTTGGTAGGGGGCGGCAATATGGAGAAAAAAAGGATAGGAATGGCTAATTAATGAAGTTGTCTAAACATTGTCTGAGTTAGTGTAGTTTATGTGTACATTAGGTGTTACCGGGTACCGAGTTAACTAGAAATAAATTGTGACGAGGTGAAATAAAATACGACGAAGTTATAAAATTTGTAAAATCATATTCCTGGCAAGAATCGGGTGTTAGAATGATAATCGAGTTGAAATATCGTAAACCGACGGAGTTATAAGCTCCTAACGGAAAATGTAGCAATTGATTTAAAAACACCGGGTAAAGTAATAATATAATCTTTATATCATTATAATTAGTATGAAAATATGTTAGGATCATAATCGGGAGTGTCGGGTATAATGTTAGTAGTAATGACTGAGTGGTAACGTTAAATAAATATTTAAACATACGCTAATGAAAATCACACAAACCCGTGCATGACCTAACATGATACTGATATTACTGATGATATTTAGACTACTCTAGTCTATATGACGTGTCCTTACTGATGATGCATGAATACGCAGCTAAACCCAACTGGTTACGCGTATTTGAATACCCGTAAATCTAGTTTACGAAATGATGAATGATGCTCATGAATAGTGATTTCCCTCCGGGAATGAATAGTGTCACATGAATAGTAAAATTTTTGACGACTTTTCAAAGTCTCAAACTGACTTCAAAAACGATGAATAGTGAAATGATGAATAGTGATCGGTTGATGAACTCAAATAAGTACATTTTATTACTATCATTTATCCTATTAATTTGACTTGTTTTATTATATTATGTATGAGGATTGATACTTAATCGTTTACTTTTGTAATTCTCAGTTGAAAACAAGCATTTGGTGAAACTTGGCGATTTTGGACTAATTATGGAGCAAAACATGCAAGAAGTTAAGAGTCTACTGAAATGTACAAGATCAAGACTAATCTGCTCCAGATGCGCCGCATCTTGCTTATCACATACGGCACATCGCTATCAAGATCTCACCAGATACGATCCAAGATACAAGAGGACATGCGCCGCATCCAAAGATAAAGATACGCCGCATCTTCTGGCGGTGTACGAATATTCCTGAATATTATAATCTTGGACCCCATGCGAAGTTAAGTAAATGCGCCGCATCTACTTACTAGATGCGCCGCATCTTACCCTCAGACAGAAACTATAAATACCCCAAGACCAGACGAATTTCGGGGGACATATATTATATACGAAGACCGAAGTACAGAAACCAAGGACGAATTCAGTCGAATAGCGAGCACAAGACACACTCAAATCAAAGATACAAGAGCTGTAAGAAGGTGCTGCATGTGTTTAATTCATTAAGTAGTTTTGTTTTATTGTGTTAGTAAACTTTAATTCATCAAGATTGGTGGCTTGTGTAATGTGACAACGGAAAGATTGCACTCCCTTAAAACTGCTTTCTCATTAATTAAAGTTTATATGTTGATGTCTTTGGTGACTTTTATTAGTGCATTGATAACCTCTGTGTCTAGCTGAGCGTTGATCGGGTCGCCATGCCTCTGCCCTCGCCTATTTATTAGATCGCCTATGCATTCTATGGTCTGTAGAAAAGTAGGAGAAAGATAAATAGGATAGTCATAAGTAATCATTAAGGGTTTACTCGCCGATAAGATTAGAACCAACGAGAAAGGACTTAATCTCGGTGCGTTGCATCGAACTATACACTTCATATAACACTAGCAATAAAACAAGTGACAAACTACTTATCATAAGGACAACCCTCTTATTGTCTCGAGTATTTATCTGTGTACGTGTGTGCTGTTCGCTGATTCGTGCCTATTGGTTTAATTTATTATTTAATTGCAACCAAATCGTGCCAGTCTCTCAGGCTGAACCCCCTTGCGTTAGATTAGATTGTATAGCTAACTTAATATTTTAAAATACTGATTAGAATAACTAGATAATACGTTCCACTCTTAGTGATCGACACTCTACTTACCATTATATTCATACTGACCGGGTACACTGCTCGTTAAGTGTGTGTGTTATTGATAAGTAGGCTAAATATAAATTTAAAACTTGAGTAGGCATTAATACTGCTAAACCGCAACGACACATCGCACGCATCAAGTTTTTGGCGCCGTTCCCGGGGAGTGAATTGTTATTATCTGTTAATTTGATTAGTATTTTAATTAGGTTTCAATTTTTTTTATCTAACTGCTAATTTTGTTGTGTATTAGATTAATTTGCATTCATTGTACTATTTTGCATATTTTCTGTTTTTGTGTGTTATTTTTTTTGCTTTTGTTTGTGTTTATTTTCGTGTGTTTTTATTTGTTTTAATTTTTCGTATTTTTTTTGTGTTCTGCTATCGTTGTACTGAGCTAAATCAAACGATACGGCGCATCTTATTTCTCAGATACGGCGTATTGCGTTTAATTTTTATAAAATACAACGCGTTTAAATAATTCGATACGACGCATCTTTTCCCCAAAATACGGCGTATCTGTTTTTGATAAAAAAAAATTTTCTAAACGTTAACGCCATACGACGCATCTGCTTCAGCAGATACGGCGTATCTATTATTTTAATTAAAAACAGTTTTCGAATTATTAAACAGATACGGCGTATCAATTTTTATCGATACGGCGCATCTTCTGAATAAAAAATCTTATATTTTGAAACGTAACGAAAATACGGCGCATTAACTTTTGTTAATACGACGCATTTAATTTTTATAAATATCGATTTTTGATAATTAAAATTGATACGGCGCATTCTAATTTATAAGCGGCGTATCTATTTTCTGAATAAATTCTGATTTAATTTTAACGATTATAAGATACGGCGTATCCAACTTTTTGGATAAGGCGCATCGTCTGCAGATATCAGCTATTTGTATTCTTATATCCGTTTCTATATTCATTAATTTCTCTTCTAGCGAATAAATCCTACTGATGATTTTACCTTTGATGACAGATTTTGCTATGGAAGACATGTCAGTTAACGGATATCTTGCTAAGGAATGCTTGCTTTCAGATTCATTCAATGTGCTCATGATCGATGCAGATTTATTCTCTTGGGAGACCCCTCTTGAAGCTGCTTTTAAGGAATTCATGCGTTTATGCAACATTGACAAAGGGGTATTCTCTTATGATGTATTTGTGAGGTACACTAGAGATGAATTGTCGCTCTTATGGCCTATCATTGAATCCAAAGGATTGAACTGGACTACTATCGAAGAAGATGATGGGAAATTCTACCTTGCATACATGGACTCAAGCAACAAAAGCTGTGGCGTAGGCAATACCCAAATCTCTTACATGCCTTATTCCGAACAATACTGGGGATTAAATGAGAACTATCTGGACGATGAAAGGATTTATGCTGTGGCGGAGTTACTATTTCATGGCAGGTTGGTGAGATTGATGGACCTCTCCCTCAATGATTGGCTTGAACTTAAATATGGTAGTCCGAAATTTGCCCCTGCAAATGAAGTCAAGCGGATTATGACTTCATGGTTGACACGTAGTTTTAAGGAGCAATTTAACGAGTTCATGGAGATAAGGAGGAACATGATTGGAAAAGCTTGCTTTGAGGTTGACCATGATCCTAACGATGTTGATTTTTCAGAGTGGTTGGCTAGTAAGTTTAATAACCATAAGAGCATGGATCGAGCTACTAAGGATGCATTATGGGTATATTGGATGAGAGGAGAAGACGAAGAAGTAGAGAGCGACTATGGGTCGTCACTTCATGATTCTACAGTCAATGAGGGAATTGAAGAATTATTCAGAATAGACATTGACGTGTTCGATTATGAGACGCCCTTGTGCAAGCAATTCAAGGAATTTAACTACCTTCTTCAAGTCGACGATGATGTGCTTACTGGAGATTTACCAGGATTCAAGACTTATGATGATTTCAAAAACACCTGGTACTACGAATGGAATGACCAAGTACCATGGGTTTGGGATAAACCATGGGAATTTGAGCACATTAATCACACTTGTACACCCTTCGTTTTCAAGGACGGGAGTAGTGTTTGGCCGACCTGTGATTATAAAAGTGACGGAACCTGTAATGGGGGAAGTATTATTGGGATGAAACGGGTTGGAAAAGATGTAACATTTGAAGATTATGAGTGGTACGATAATGTTGAAGACTGCCCACGAAAAACGGAAGCTTTGCAAGAAAATGGTAGAATTGAATACTTGAAAGGACTTAAGGGAACATCAAATACTACTTTCTGGGAATGGGTGCATGAACAATTTGATGATTACACGAAGCTTAGTTGACGGCTACAATGGGAATTGGAAAGAGAGTGGGAGGCAATTCAAGAAGATGATAGCAATGAGTCATTAATCAATGAACTTGATGACTATTTAATTAAGGATCCTTATTTTAAGTATGTTGATAATGACGAGGAAGAATTCACCAAAAGAAAGTGTCAACTACTTGGGATCCCTTATAATAAGCCACCCATGATTATTTCTGAAAAATTTAAAATCATCAAATATTCTTTGGGACCAGAGGAAGAGTATGTTGCGACGACGACCAAGAGTTATACTAGATTAAGTCGAACGGAGGAAAACGTCGCAGAGCTATACGGGAACATCTTTCGGATGAAGGAAGAAGGATGGACAGTGACAAGAACTAAATGATGAGCTGAACGTGAGTCTAACTTGAAGACTCTGGAATAAAGACAAGTGCTTACCGGGAGACAACCCGGATTTATCTTTTAATTTTCTGTTTGTGTCGAGTCAGTCAGGCCGCAGAGGATACGCCGCATCTCAATTCTGAGATGCGACGCATCTCCTGCAATGGTCATATCTTACTTTTTTTTATTTTTCTGCATTTATTTTTTTTATTTTCGAATTTAAAACTTTTTATCAGTTTATTTTAATGCGGCGCATCCCTGGTTAAGGATGCGGCGCATCTTTTATTCTGATCCCTATTTATTCCAGGCTCGATACGGCGTATCTTCTTCCATAAGATACTGCGCATCGACTGACCTGATGATTTTCATTTTTAACTTTTATGTTTTATTTTTACCTAACTACTAATGTGTTATGCAAGTTGAACCTTTCTTACCTTAGGTGTGTTTTGAAGCCTTGGTGGTATTATAGATTCCTGCATTTCCTGTGGATACATCGAATATAAAGCTTAAACGTTCTAATCCACAAGAAAGATGATTTTTGCTCTAATACTAATGGAGGATCATACCGAGCAAATCTCAGGGGAGTTTTTCTGTTCTAATTCTTTTATTTTCCAGTTTTTAACCTTTAATACAAACAACGAGGACGTTGTTTAACTTAAGTGGGGGGATTGGAGAATTAGAACGCTTAACACTTGTCCTAAACTGTGAGGTCCTCTTGTTTGATACACGGTTAAGGTGGTTAAACCTTGTGTCTTTGTGTATAAGATATATTGAGTTAATATGATTAAGTACGCGGAATTTACTTAACCACACTTAGAAGGTTATGTATGTTATGGAAATGGAAGAATTATATTTGTTACTTAACAATGAACAAAGAAAGTATTTCACTAAACGATTCAATATTATTCCAAATAATACGAGTGATCTTGTGTTTTTCACTAGGGTTACAAAAACCTTGAATCTTATACTTCTAGATTTGTAATATGTTATTTTTGTTTGTTCTATGTCTTAACAGATATTCACACACATATTCACTAGACTAAGATCTCTTTTATAGTTGCAAAAGATCTTTACAAATTGCTTAAAAGTCTTGACCGACTTACTTGTTTAACTTATTCATATTGGTGTCAGTACATAAGATACAACATGTATCTATGTATACAACTTGTTAACTAAGCACATGGAGTAAGATATTATCTACCGTATATGTTTGACCAAAATACAATAAATATCTTTTCGATCTTATCCTATGAGTCACTGATCAGCAGTACCTTCAACTTGAACTAGCAGTACCTTGATGTACTAGCAGTACCTTGATCATGAACTAGCAGTACCTTGATGTACTAGCAGTACCTTGATGTACTAGCAGTACCTTTGACTTAGAGTAATTTCTAATACTCTAACTTCAGAATATTTAATTCCCAACAATCCTCCCCTAAACATGTGAATTAATTCAAACATGTTTTTCTGAATTAAATGAGGACTTGTGAAGATCTTTCAAACACTTCATGAATCTGAACTATTCTTCTTATTCTGAACTCATCTGCCTTGTTCTTCTTTGACTTCAGCAATATCAAAACATTGTACCAAAAGATGGTGCAATTTCCTTGGATGGAGGAATTGTAAGAGGCAATGATTTCAGCAAGTGAAATCATCTATCAGCATGCCTTTGCAAGTGATAAACAAACATAATGAACTGAAATTGAATCTTTCCTTCGTTTGATCTAGATAGAACTTTCTCCTTTAGAAATGCTTCATCCCTTCTAGATATTTGATCTGTTCTAATCATTTTCAACCTCTACATCATCATCTTGTATGCTCTTGTCTTTTCCTTCCATATATTGGTTTATTCTTCCTTTTCTGGGCAATTATTTCCTTCTCTGAGATTATAACCTCCCCTGAAGTAAATAACTTTAGTTTCCTCCCCTTGTTTGGAAGATCTCACTATGTACTAAAGAACTTCTCTTCATATCACCTGATCTATCAGTTTGAACTTGTTTTCAGACAATATTGTACATGAAGCCATCAATTCCTTAAGAGTTTAAGTTTCTGTCCTCATCACTTCTAGGTGTGTTAACTCCTATGAGAGGTGAATCAGTGGACATTTTGATTCATAGTCCATCAATGAATGGTTTTTCTGAATCCTTGAAAATCCTTTTAAGAAATCATTTAACTTAGTAGTATGTTTATGATTTTTAGAATTGAAAAATCATACTACATTCAACCATTTTGAAAGAATCAAGTGTGTAACAGACACCTAATCAAAATTTCGGTTTAAAAATAACCTCTGGTTGTGTGAGAACCAATGTATTTCAGTTATCACTAACTGCCTGTGAAAAGATAAATCTATTCAAAAGATTTTCTTGACAGGGTTTCCAGCTCATAGTAATTGTTACCTCCAACACAAGTGTTAGATTCACTTTTACTAGCTGTTATTTCTATCAGATGTCCTTAGACTAACTCATTATACTTGAAAGTATAAAATGATAGAAATTGAGTTGTATCAGTTACTATCTGATCAACTAAGTCATCAATTCAATGTGAAATATCATAACTAGATTTCAAGAAAGAAGTTTTAAGGAGGTTAAATTCCTAAACTCAGTCCATCATAAATCTACTATGGTCAGCAATTTGATAAGAATTATGCTGTTCCCATTTCACTTGAAATATCCTTTGTGTTCACATATTCATACCTGAAATAGTTAGTCTAAAACCAAAAGAACAATGTACAAAGTACTTGTCTTGTATTAGAATAATCATAAAACCAAATGTATGAATAACACAATTCAAATTTTGATATAGCAGTACCTTATAAATCCAGCAGTACTTTCAAAATTTTATGTACAAAAACACATCATATTGAAAATTTAAAGATTAAGCATTCCAATACTTGCTACCAAGTACTGAAACCTTGAAACATCAAAAGCTTTTGTTAGCAGATCTGCAAAATTATGCTCTGAAGCAATTTTAAGAACCTGAATTAATCTTTTCTCATTGCAGTCTCTTATAAAGTGATGTCTAATTTCAATGTGTTTTGTTTTAGAGTGTTGTACAGGATTTTTAATAATACAAATTGTACTACTATTATCAATATAAATAACAGTGTTTAAGAAATTGTACCCATAATCAAGAAGTTGGTTTTGAAGCCATAGAACTTGACTAGAGCAACTTGCAGCAGCTATATATTCAGCTTCAGTTGTTGAATTTGCCACACTTGTTTGCTTCTTACACTGCCATGAGACAAGTCTACACCCAAGGAATTGACATCCTCCAGTTGTTGACTTTCTGTCTAAGCTAGCACCAGCATAATCACTATCCGAATATGCTACCAAATCAAAAGGAGATTCTCTAGAATACCATATACCCAACCTTGGTTGACCTTTGAGATATCTAAAAATTCTCTTGACTGCAGTTAAATGAGAAACCTTTGGAGTAACTTGAAATCTTGCACATACACAAACAGGAAACATGATATCAGGTCTAGATGATGTAAGATACATCAAGGAGCCTATCATAGATCTGTAACTGTGTACATCTACATTTTCTCCATCTTCATCTTTCAGAAGGTGCTTCTCTGGGTCCATTGGTGTGCTTGCAATTTTTGAATCAGCAAATTGAAATTTTCTAAGTATCTCTGCAACATATTTGTCTTGACTAATAAATATGCCTTCAGATGATTGCTTAACTTGCAAACCCAAAAAGAATGTAAGTTCTCCCATAGAACTCATTTGAAACTTATCTTTCATAAGCTTCTCAAATTCTAAACACATTTCCTTCCTTGTAGATCCAAAGATAATGTCATCCACATACACCTGCACTAACAGAAGATCCTTCTTGTGCTGTTTGATGAAAAGTGTCTGATCAATCTTTCCTCTTTGAAATCCATTTTCTAATAAGTAGGAAGCAAGTGTTGCATACCAAGCTCTTGGTGCCTGATGAAGGCCATAGAGAGCTTTCACTACTCTGTAAACTTTGTTTGGATGTAATGGATCAATGAAACCAGGAGGTTGTGAAACATACACCTCTCTTCCAATTTCACCATATAAAAATGCGCTTTTGACATCCATTTGATAGACTGTGAAGCCTAAAAATGAAGCATAAGCTAGAAACAGCCTAATTGCCTCAATCCTTGGTACTGGAGCATAAACTTCATCATAATCTATTCCTTCTTCTTGTGTGTACCCTTGTGCTACTAGTCTAGCCTTATTCTTGATCACAATTCCTCTTTCATCCCTTTTGTTCTTAAAAACCCATCTAGTGCCAATTACCTTTTCATTCCTAGGTAAATCTGCTAGCACCCAAACCTTTTGAATCTTGAACTGAAGAAGCTCTTCTTGCATAGCCTCTACCCAGCTTGAATCATCTAGGGCTGTAAGAATATTCTTTGGTTCCTTTTGAGAGAGAAAATATACAAATAAACATGAGTTTGAAAGTTCATGTTGTTTTGAAGTATAAAGGGCATCAAGAATCCCTTTTTGGTCTGAAGAAACCAATTGTCTTCTTGTCTTCACACCAGATTGTATATCTCCAATCACATTATCCAGGGAGTGAACTTTGTGAATCCTTGTGTGTGGTGTTGTAGGAACATGATAAGATGGTGTAAGATTAGTCACATCCATTTCATCTTTTTGGAACTCTGCATCTTTTGAGTGTGAAGGACCAGCAGGACCTTCAGCTGAACTAACAGTTCCTTCAAATAAACTACCAGTACCTTGAGAAGTACTAACAGTACCTTGCTCTGACTCAGCAGTACCATCAATATTTAACATATTGAGTTGTTCCTCTGTTCCAACATCTCTTCTTTGAGCCTCAACATCTTCTTTGGCTTTACCAGAAGAAGATTCATCATTGTTTGAAGCTAAATCCACACTGGTACTTGACCACAATGGCATAATGACATCAGATTGATCTTTATCTAACTCCACCTCATTTGTTGCTTGTGAACCTGAAAAATTATTAGTTTCTGCAACAACAGGTAAATAATTCATAGAGTTTGTTAGATAATCAAGATCAAATATCCATTTGGGTCCTTGACCTACTACATTGGATTTGTTTTCCTGAAACTCCACATGTAGTTCTTCTTGAACTTTCTCAGTTCTTAAGTTGTAAACTCTAAAAGCTTTGCTAACAAGAGAATATCCAACTAAGAAACCTTCATCTGCTTTACCATCGAATTTTCCTAAATGGTCTAAGGTATTGAGAATTGTCACATGACATCCAAAAGGTCTAAGAAATCCTATTGCAGGAGTTCTACAACTAAAACTCTATTTTGAACATAGCAAGCAGTGTTAATTGCCTCTGCCCAAAAGATTATAGGTAGCTTAGAATCAGCTAACATTGTTCTAGCAGCTTCAATTAGTGTTCTATTCTTTCTTTCAACCACTCCATTCTGTTGTGGTGTTCTAGCAACACTATATTCTCTCCTAATACCTTTTTCTTTGCAGAAATCATCCATAACTCTATTTCTAAACTCTGTCCCATTATCACTCCTAATGACTTTTACTTTCTTGCTTACTTGGTTTTCTATCAGTGTAATGAATTCCTTAAGGATGCTTGATGTCTCATCCTTAGTGGCTAAAAAGAAAACCCATGTAAATCTGCTATAGTCATCAGTTATAACAAGACAATATTTTTTATGTTGTATACTCCTTACTGAAACTGGTCCAAATAAGTCCATATGCAACATAAACAATGACTGATTGATAGAGTTAAAAATTTTGGGCTTACAAGTGGCTTTGTGTTGTTTGCCTTTTAGACAAGCAATGCATGTTTGATCATTTTCAAATCTTTTGTGAGGTAAACCTCTTACCAAACCATTCTTAACAATTTTATTTATGGTTTTAAAGTTAATATGACCAAGCCTTCTATGCCATGACATTGATTCATCCAATGTGGCCTTTGATACAAGACAAGTTAAATCCTTTTTAGGAATGATGTTCTTCATATCAACACTATACATGTTGGCCTTTCTAGGAATTCTAAGAAGTACTTGATTTTCATCAGGCATCTTAAAATCCTTAGATAGAACAAGACATTCAGTGTCAGTAAAAAGTACATTATTCTTTTTGTCACACATTTGTGAAACACTAAAAAGATTATACTTTAACTCTTGTACATAGTACACATTTTCAAAATCTAAATTTCCGGTTTTAATAGTACCTTTACCAGAAATTTTGCCACGAAAACCACCTCCAAAGGTAACATATCCTCCATTGAATTCTTGAAAGTCTGAAAGATAAGACATGTTGCCTGTCATGTGATTGGAACATCCACTATCTGAGTATCCTTGATCTTGATGATCAATAGAATGTTCCTACACACAAATAAGAGTGTTAGTTTTCTTTGGGGATCCAAGCCATTACTGACTTGGATCTGCCTCTTGCATCAATGTAATTTAATCTTTTAAGGACTGTTGATGCAACATTGGATTTTTGAATCCAACATGCTGAGGCCTTAACAGCATTTGCCCTATTACCCTTAGCAACAAAGTGAGTAACATGCTTAGCAGAGTCTGCTAACTTTGAAGTCACACCCTTTGGTCTCCAAATTTGTTTGTGAACCACTGCTTTTGTTTGAATGGGTCTTAGAACAGTTTTAGATGCATGTATGAAAGTTGTTTTTGCATCCTTAGCTGTTGATTTTGGGTTAACAGTCATCAAAGGTCTAACAGTACCTTTAGATTTACCAGTACCGTTAATTTGAACTGGCAGTACTTTGTTAACAGGACCTTTTTGTCTGTCAGGACCTTTGAGTCCAGACTTGTTTGAGACTGTTCTGGGTTTAGTTCTATGAGTATTAGAGTGAAAGAGAGTTTGAGGAGTTTGCCTTTTGTGATTCACTCTATGGTTTTCATACCCAGTAACCCTTTGGTTGCAGAAAGCTGCAAGATGGTCAAAACTACCACATGTATAACAAGCTTTATTATAAAAAGAAAAGTCATCACCTATTTGGTTAGACTTGAGGTTGTTCCAATTCCTTTGGTTACCTCTGGGCTTGTTTGTAGTTCTATATTGTTCACAAAATCTAACTGGTTTCCTAACAGTCTTAACATTTGACTTAGGCCTGTTAGTGTTGTGATTGACTATCTTAGGAATATTTGTTCCTACTTTCTTAACCAAGACAGGTTTAGACATAACCTGTTCTTCTTCACTATCACTATCAGTTGTGCAATCTTCAACAACTATAGCATCTCCTTTCTTAACAAAGGACACCTTGTCCTGATAAGATAAAGTTTTATCTAAACTTTTACTTACCTTTTCTATCTTAGGAGATTTAGTGACCTTAGAACCATATTCCATGATTGGTTCTTGAAACTCAGGTAACCCTGTGTGTGCTAAATCAATACCTGGAGGTGAATGAACACCTCTGTATGGTAGGGGTACAGACTTAAATCCAACACCAGAATTAACCTTATCAATAACTTGGGCTTCCCAAAGCTTATTGAATCCTTCTGAGGAATGTGCTAAAACATCCACAGAAACCTTTACATTTTCTCTTTCATTTTTGTGTTTAGCTAATGAATCATTCAACTCAACAATACACTCATCTCTGATCTTAATGTCATTTTTTAGTATATTGATGTCATCAGCAAAATGAATTTCATTATTTTTAAAATGTAAGACTTGTTTTTCTAAAACAGCTAGACCTCTTTTGTGATTAGCCAAATTAAACAAAGAATCAAGTAGCTCTTGTTTATGAGCTTCAAATCTCTTATTAAGGTCTTCATAAGCTTTAAGATTAGGACATGATTCAGTACAAGATGTAATATTGTTTACCTCTGAATCAGAATGAGCCATTAGAGCAAATTCATTGGCCAAAAGAGCAGCATTTGGTGGTGCATCCTCTTCAATAGCCATAGAGCTCCAATCATAACCAATACCATCAATAGCCAACATAGCCTTTGGCTCTTCAACAGTAACTTCCTTTCTCCTATCTTGCTTATACCATGTGTTTCTATTCTCCTGCTTTCTTGGGCTTCTACACTCCTTAGCAAAGTGTCCTAACCTATGACAGTTGAAACACTCTACTTTCTTCTTATCAAACCCAGCAGTGTCATTACCATTTATGGTAATCTGCTTCCCAGTTCTTTGCCAATACTTCTTAGCCCTCATGCTAAGCAAAGCAACCTGCCATTTAATATCCATAGCTTCCAAATCATCACCATCTACCTGTTCAAGGTCTTCATGGTTGAGAGGAGAGCCATTAGATTGACTGGTAATAAAGGCATAGAATGTTGAATCTCCAAGACCAGCAACATCCTTGTGAGAACTTGTAGAAGGAGCACTTTCACCTTCATCTACCTCTTCAGTCTTACCAATACTAGGAGATGACAAGAGTGCCACGTTCCCAGAACTAGTACAATAAGTTCCAGACTTTCTAAGACTTTGTTCAACAATTTTGAAGTTGTTGTACAAATCATTGAGCTTCATTATTTCAATGTCTGGTTTGTTCATCCAGACAATGACATGAGTGTGGAACTCATCAGGTAGACTTCTTAAAAACTTCATGTTGAGATCTTCCTTCTCTGTCTCAACACCCAACACAGCTAACTGACTGACAAGCTTATGTAATCTAGAGAATAGCTTATCAAGAGACTCATTACTAAAAGCAGTGAAGTTTTCAAATTGTTGCTTTAGTAGTGTCTTCTGTGTCTTTTTGGTAGTTTCATTACCACCAAAATATGCACAAATCTCTTCAAAAAGAGTTTTTGCATCAAGATACTTGTTAAATGATAGCATCTGCTCACCAGGAATGGTCATAAGCAGCAAATTTCTTGCTTTCTGATCATTTCTCTTCAGTATCTTCTCTTCATTTGACACTGGTCCAGTATTTCTTTTTCTACTTGTTTTACCTTCTAGGACAACTTCTGAGTAGCTTGGTGAAAAGGAATCACCATATATAATTATATCCCAAAGAGTATAATCTTGGACCATGAAATATTGCTCAATTCTCATCCTCCATAACTCAAACTCATTGGGTTTGATCATGGGCAACTTTGCAGCAACATTTGTTTGAACATCCTGAGCTTCCATTTCTGTTTCTTCTAAATCAAATATATCAACCTCTAGCTCTGATACCAACTGTGAGGTCCTCTTGTTTGATACACGGTTAAGGTGGTTAAACCTTGTGTCTTTGTGTATAAGATATATTGAGTTAATATGATTAAGTACGCGGAATTTACTTAACCACACTTAGAAGGTTATGTATGTTATGGAAATGGAAGAATTATATTTGTTACTTAACAATGAACAAAGAAAGTATTTCACTAAACGATTCAATATTATTCCAAATAATACGAGTGATCTTGTGTTTTTCACTAGGGTTACAAAAACCTTGAATCTTATATTTCTAGATTTGTAATATGTTATTTTTGTTTGTTCTATGTCTTAACAGATATTCACACACATATTCACTAGACTAAGATCTCTTTTATAGTTGCAAAAGATCTTTACAAATTGCTTAAAAGTCTTGACCGACTTACTTGTTTAACTTATTCATATTGGTGTCAGTACATAAGATACAACATGTATCTATGTATACAACTTGTTAACTAAGCACATGGAGTAAGATATTATCTACCGTATATGTTTGACCAAAATACAATAAATATCTTTTCGATCTTATCCTATGAGTCACTGATCAGCAGTACCTTCAACTTGAACTAGCAGTACCTTGATGTACTAGCAGTACCTTGATCATGAACTAGCAGTACCTTGATGTACTAGCAGTACCTTGATGTACTAGCAGTACCTTTGACTTAGAGTAATTTCTAATACTCTAACTTCAGAATATTTAATTCCCAACATAAACTTTTCAAAATATGCTTAAAATGTGCTTAATATATCAAAATTTAAAATTTTTAGCATGTTTTTGTTTAAAGTCTAAGTTGCATAGCTGCACACATGACGTTATTTTCAAAAATTGTGATTTTTCAAAATTCACAAATCTATGAGTGTGCCGGTGACTTGTAAACTTTAGAACTTGGCTTGTATACTATTCGAGACCACCATAATAAGTATTATTTATATAATTGGAATGACTTGTCTAAATTGGTAAATTTCTAGGATTACACCCAAATAGCCTTATATGTTATGTGTTATTAGCTAACTACACTGGTTAGTTAACCCCCGTATAAACTCTTTTGTTACTCTCATTTTTAGAGTAAGATACCCCTAGAAAAACCCTCAGAGCCATTCCTTTCGTTTCTTACACCTTTGTTAAAATGTTTCGTTACACCCTTACACCTTAGCCTACCCTGTAGATTAGAATCCGTGGTTGGTTAATTGCTATAGGCAAAGTGTGTTTCCTTATATTACCTGTGTTCGCGTGCGTAATTCATTATCTATGGTTAGGTCGGGAAATTGCACAATGCGATTGGAGTGAAAGTAAATATTGTATATTTTTGAGTTTATTTTTCGTGTGTTTACTACTTTCACTATTACCGTTATTTCTGAAGTTATGAAAAGTATGGAATAATTATCCAGAATTATCATTATAGTGATGTGGTGAAATTTTACACATCTATGTTTATGTAAAAAAAAAAAAAAAAAAAAAAAAAAAAAAAAGAATAAAAAAAAAAAAACGCAAAAAAAAAAAAAAAAAAAAATAGAAAAGAAAAAAAAAAGAAAGAAAAAGAAAAAGTTGGATTTTTAATTTAAACCAACTTATGTAAAGTTATGTAAGTGGTCGATATCACCACTAGTTGTTATATATTTATGGATTGAAATGGGAGTTGGCAGTTATGGGAACGTCAACTAAGGTTTATTCTTTGATTAAGATCTTGTTGAGTATAATTCGTGTCTACCTAAAGCGTGTGTTTCAAGTGTTAAAGCGTGAGTTATTCAATGATATGAGTCTTATTCATGGGATGGTTGGGATAGTGATTAACCACACTTAGGATTTTAATTTATTTGTTTTGTTTATTTTTTATTTTTACACCAATTTATATCCCAAATATTATCCATGCCCTGTATTATTCTTTATCCGACCAAACCTTTGATTTATTGAGATTAGGGATTTGAGCAATCTTAAGTATCGTAGTCGTGGATTGTAGGGTATTCACAATACATGAATCACTTGTATGAGGATAGTTTGGATCGAATGGAAGAAGGTTTCTAGAGAGAAGTGGGAGCCTTTTTAGTGAGAGAAACACAAGTAATATTAGATTAAGTGAAAAGGTCCAACCCTTCCCATGTGTGGGAAGGGATATATATACTACTACATATTATGTCCCTAGTGGACTGTGGAGCGAGCTGACACTGGGGAAAGCCCCGACCCACTCCACAAATATAGATATGACTAATACTAATAATACTAAGCTACTGATAATATTACAGATATTCCTACGAGCTATGATGATCTAATAAGTACTCGGGGTGACCGAGTCTTCTGCTGAATATTCATATTCCTAACAATCTCCCCCTAAGGGAGGTCACCCCAGAAGTAATGTTCTGAATTTCAGCCCTTCTTCCTTGGATCTTGACATCATAGCTCGTAATCATTGAATCTTCACTGTCATAGACTGTTGTGCAAACATCAGTGATCTGAAGATGACTTCTCATTTGTCTTGGATGAACTTTGAGTAATCTGAGAACGTATCATCCCACTTGAGTCTCCAAGTCATCTTTCTGTAGTACTACTCCATGTGATGAAATATACTTAGAGCCGACATGCTCACACGATATGGTGTCATGATCTTCAGCATCAGAGTTAGCAGAAGCTGTGTTGAAGGTCTTTTAGGGTGATCATGACTTCTTTGATGATGATGTGGTGTGAACATGTGGTAATGGATTGGCATCTTTTCTGCAACCAGCTACAACAGCAACCAGCTACAGCATTCCACAGCAACATCCGCCAGAAATTCCTGCATACGACAGTTAGCAATAATTCGACCGGTGCTTACAAGTTTGGATTTCGAGATCGTCAACAGCATAGTGTGAAGACTCTCTCTAATCCTTACCAAGACCGTTCCTAAACGAAAACCCACAGAGGGCTTTTTAAGATTTTACCGTAGTAAATCAACGATTAGGAGAGTCGCTGGAGATCACTCCACGACTGTAGACCGGTTGAAACTGCCGCGACCACTAAGCGTAATCCACGAGGAATTACCTAAGTGACCTGCTTTCAGGGCTGCTTGATGTTGACCCTGGCAGGAATTTCCATTCAATCATTGAGAATTACATAAGTAAATTCTCTCATAAATGTTCTGGCAGATTGCTAAGATCTGCGTAGGACTCATAAGCTCACAACTGGTGTCCTTAATGTTGAACAACCAGTGTAGAAGTAATTCGTGTCCCTAAGAGATCTTATTGTGTATCTCGTGGCTCTAGACTCGATAGTGCGTTTTGATTTAGTGAGCGGAGGCTGGAGAGGACTGCCACCTTTTCAATATCATCTAACTCGGAGTGAGAGAGACGATAGGAATGTATTGAACTCCGTGACAATTGAAACAAGAATCCTTTGAGGGACCTTGAGTGGCTAAGGAGGGTTGTGCAGCGTATCACTGGGTCCATGATACTTTGTCTTCAATGCCAGCAATCAACTAAGTGATTCTGACAGCATATGTATTGACCCGGTTTCTGCCTAAGTTGTAAGGAGGGCTATTTCTTTTCACCCTTTCTCTTTACAATTCTTTTTCATTCTTCAACCCCTTCAGTGCATACCGAGACTTCATTACTAGAACCTTGTTGGGTTTGTTCCAGTACTAGCTCTATCTCAGTCGGCACTTTTCCCTTATCCACTTATCTCCTTTTTTTTTAATCATACCTAAGGACTTCTACACTAACTAGTGGATTGTCCCTGGGTAGATCCCTCCGGCTCTGGCGGGATCGTGGGAACTTAAGCCTAACCTAACCATCCTTATAACTCCATGCATTAATTAAAATGGTCGGTCTTTGGTGTACTTCCACGATTGCCATGCCAAATCTTTGAAAATCTCTCAAAGTGTTCATGATTCAGAAACACATTTTTGCAAACACTTGAGAGTTTTATAATTTTCAAATGCTCCCCCTCAACATGTGCTCGGTTGATTGTTTTATAAATTTGCACATGTTAGGTAGAGCTCTCACTTTTTGAATTGATCCACTTTCAGTGAACAAGACCGATTCGAGACACGCTTACATCACTAGTTAGACTAGCTTGAAATTATTACCCGGCCTGGTCAAATCCACAGAAAGTTTCTCGAAATGGTACACTCTACTCAGATTCATCTTTTTCGAGACACGCTTACATCACTGGTTAGCCCAGCTTGAAATTATTACCCGGCCAAGACGAATCCTTTCGATTGATGACAGTTCAAGTTTCGTCAATTCATTGGTTAATTCTGAGTCACGGCCACATGAGATGCCAAATCCTTTGTTTTGTAAAAAACCATTTGCTCCCCCTCAATATGTGCATTGAAATATGAAAGATTTTCGCACATATGGAAAAGCTTGCGTTTATTACCAAAACATTTTGCTCCCCCTCAATATGTGCCTTGATATACAAAATGGTTTAGCACATACGGGAGAGCATACATTAACTTCCAAATCATCACATTTTATCAGAATTTCCTATTTAAATCACATTCTCTCCCCCGATCAAAAATTTCAAACCATTTGAGATTTGTGATCTCAATTGATTTAAATATATTTAGAAAAATTTTGGAGAAAATGTGGTCAGGTTTAAATGTATTCTGATTTTGGAGCATACTATGCTCCCCTTGAATTGGCGAGAGAGTGTCACTGTTGATGTTTGCACAAATGTGGCAAGGTGTCGGAAATTTGAACACATATGCTCCCCCTCAATTGATGATCCGTTTCCCATTAACATAGTTGTAGTCATTCAATTGAGCGACGGACATTTGTGAAAATTTAGTTCAATTTACCACCTTGTGTAACATCAAGACTCTCTTGAAGAATCAAACAAGATAGAGAATCTTGACGAAAAGAAGACTTCTCTTCTTATATACGAAGTGATGCACTGACACGTACATCAAGTCGGGAGAACATGGATATAAAGTAATCCATGCCCAGGTGAACATCACCCGGTTGGAGAAACAGCTGTCTTTTTGGCGACATGCTTTCCTCATTGTACAGTGCGGGTTGCAGTATGAAGTAACTGCAAGCCATTAAGACATGTTTTAACTGATTAGTATAACTTCTGCTCGAGCTTCATTTAAGAATCCGTGCCATTGTTGAATGACATTTCTAGATACGTAAATGTTATCGATAAACAGAAGACATGCCTAGGTAGAACTATTTTTGGTATTTTCTGATTTTTCGATTTTTTTATGGTTTTTATAGGTTTTATATTTTTGTATTTTTCTTTTTGATTTAAGATATATACAACTATGTACAAGGATATAAGAAGACAATCCTTTACTCCTCCTTTTCTTCCTGAAGACACTTGAGGGTTTCTGGAGTCATGCTTTTCATGCCAAGGCGTGGGAGAATAAACTGAAACCTTTCTCTTGGGAGGGCCTTGGTGAATATATCAGCTAACTGAAACTCTGTCCTCACGAAGTATAGTTCCACAATTCCTTTTTCAACCTGTTCCCTGATGAAGTGATGCCTGATGTCGATGTGTTTTGACCTGGAGTGCTGAACATTGTTACAACAGAGAGCAATGGCGCTTTTGTTGTCACAATATAGGGGAATTTTGTTGTATGAGAATCCATAGTCCGAAAGCTGTGATCGCATCCAAAGGATTTGTGCACAACATGCAGACATAGCAATGTACTCAGCTTCAGTAGATGATATGGAAGTACTCATCTGCTTCTTAGAAGACCAACTAACCAACTTTTCCCCTAAAAATTGAGCTCCTCCTGAAGTACTTCGACGAGTATCTTGACATCCCGCATGATCAGCATCTGCGTATGCTGTTAACTCCATTGCAGTGTCCTTAGGATACCAGAGACCCATATGAACCGTGCCTTGAAGATATCGGAAGATCCTTTTCACTGCTTCAACATGCTTCTTGGTTGGTCTGGATTGATACCGAGCACACATGCACACAGCAAACAGAAGATCTGGTCTGCTAGCCGTGATGTACATCAAAGATCCAATCATGCTTCGATATTGTGTGATATCAACTGGAATCCCTGAAGGATCTTCATCCAGCTTCGTTCTATCAACCATGGGAGTGTCAACAGGTTCACTTGAATGGAATCCAAACTTTTTCAGGATCTCGTTGGCGTATTTGGATTGATTGATGAATATGCCTCCGGGACTTTGAGAAACTTGTAGTCCTAAGAAGAATGACATTTGCCCCATCATGGACATTTGGAACTTGGAATTCATCTCCTTTGAGAAACTATCACATTCACCAGGATCTGTTGAAGCAAAGATGATATCATCTACGTATATCTGAACTAGCAGTAGATGGTTTCTTGATTTCCTGGTGAATAGTGTAGGATCAACAACACCCTTGGAGAATCTGTTTGCTAGGAGGAACTTGGACAATGTATCGTACCATGCCCTTGGCGCCTGTTTTAGCCCATAAAGAGCCTTCTTCAAGCGGTAAACATGAGTAGGGTGTTCAGCATCCACGAATCCTTCAGGTTGACTCACATAAACTTCTTCCTTTAAGTCACCATTCAAGAATGCCGTTTTGACATCCATCTGGTAGACTATCATATTACGACTAGCCGCATTAGCTAGGAAGATTCTTATAGCTTCAATTCTAGCAACCGGAGCAAACGATTCTTCAAAATCAATGCCCTCTTCTTGTCTAAACCCTTTAGCAACTAGCCGTGCCTTGTTCTTTAAGACATCACCATACTCGTCAAGCTTCACTTTGAAGATCCACTTTAAAGCAATGATCATTGCACGCTCCGGAGGAGGCACTAATTCCCATACTTCAAGTCGATCAAATTCATGGATTTCATCCTGCATAGCCTGGAACCAGCAATCTTTAGTCATTGCTTCTTTGGCATCTTTTGGTTCGACTTTAGACAGTACGGAATTGAAGAAGCACCATAGTGCATCAGTGGCTAGTTGATTACGTGTGGATACTGGACGTGAGGGATTGCCTATGATGTTGTCGATTGGATGATCACTGGTCCATTTCCTGAGATGGTCGTGAGGTTGATGGTTATGAACAGAAGTAGCAGTGCTGTGTTCCTCAGGTAAGGATGTGTCTGATGGATGTTCAGGAGCAAATATGTTTTCAAAAGGAACCTCTTCAACAGGAGCAAAAGGATTAACTTCCAAAGAGTTATTATCTGAAGATTCTTGCATTACTGGAGAAGTTTGAGTGTTTGATGACCAAGGCGATTGACTGGCAGCAGGAGCATTGTGACTGACTGATACTGAAGCTGCAGGTCCTTCTGAATCTTGTGGGGCTTGAACCTCATCCATAGGAATTACAGCTGATTCACTCGGGATGGATCCATTTGTTGGCTCAAAGTATTCATCAAACATGGGATCGAATAACTTCTTCAACTCCTCACATGTAGGTGGCACATAAGAATCTTCAGGCGTGGAATTCTGTACAAGTCCTGAACTAATGGGTCCAGGAGACAAAAGGTGAAGATCGGGTCCAGAACTGATTTGTCCTGAAACAGGTAGCTCACTCAGCTCATCGAACGTGACATGAATGGTTTCCATGATTTTACGGGTCCTTTTATTGTAGATTCGATACCCTTTACTGTCTGGTGCGTATCCAACGAAAATACCTATATCTGCTTTAGCTCTTAATTTTCCCAGGTCTTGACTATCGTTAGTTGGATAGCAAAGAGCACCAAACACACGCAGAAAGGAAAGATCTGGTTTCTTGTTATGAATTAACTCGAAGGGAGTCTTCTCATGAACCGGATGAATTAGGGATCGGTTTTGAGTGTAACATGCTGTTGCTATAGCTTCTGCCCAGAGAAACATCGGTGTCTTTGAAAATATAAGCATAGTTCTTGCAGCCTCCACCAGAGTACGGTTCCTTCGTTCAACCACCCCATTCTGTTGAGGGGTGCGTGGGATACTTTTCTGATGCGTGATGCCAATACTTTCATAGAAATTACGGAGTTGTTGGTTAACAAACTCCGTACCATTATCTGTGCGGATGATTCTGACAGTTTTATCGAGCCTTACTTGCAGCTGTTTTATCAGTTTAATGATAACCTCTGGAGTTTCGTCCTTGGTTCTCAAAAACTTTACCCATGTGAACCGAGAATAGTCATCAACTATCACCAGAACGTACTTCTTTCCATTAATGGTTTGTATTCTCATTGGACCGCACAAGTCCATGTGTAGGGTATGAAGAGCTTCCATGTTGGTGTTGATGGTTTTAGGTTTGTGGGTTTGTTTCTTGCTTTTGCCCAGTTGACATGCAGAGCAGAGATGATCTTTCTCATACTTTAGTCTGGGCATCCCTCTAACAAGATCTTTACGGGAAAGATTATTAATGGTACCGAAGTTCAAATGGTTCAAACGACGATGCCACAGCCATGATTTTGTTTTAGAGGCTTTAGAGAGCAAGCATATGGGAGAGGATTTCAACATTTCTTCAATTGAGATGGTGTATAGATTGGTGCCCCGACTGCCCTTGAGGAGATCTAAACCATCCAATTCTCTAACGAAACATGTATGCTTTCTGAAAGCCACTTCCAGATCTGAATCACAAAATTGACCCACAGAAAACAGATTGTGTCCTAGTCCTTCCACATAATATACCCTTGAGATTACACTGTTACCAAACACATAATCTCCATAACCCATAATAGCACCAAAGTGGTCGTTCCCGAATCTAACTGTCCCGATAAACTTTTTCACGAAGTTCTTGAGCCGTGAGCGATCCCCAGTCATATGTTTTGAGCAGCCTGAGTCCAAATACCACAGGACGATTTGTACGACCTGCATTTGAAACCAGACAACAATGGATAACTGAAACATGTGGATCCCCACGTACAATTGGGGTCCATTTGGTCAGCACATACATATTCAGAGGCCACAGATTTCACAGATGCTACTGTCTTTGGTGAGGAGACAGAACTAGAGGTAGGACAAGACCTAGATGGAAGGCATTGTGATTCTAAAGGCAGGATTCTACCAGTTGGTCTCCATTCCTTATTCTTCACAATTTTATGCATATTCATTTTAGGTAATGATCTCTGTTTTCCTAAATTGAATTTCCTTCCAGTGGGTCTCCATTCCTTAACTTTCACAATTTTATGCTTATTCATTTTAGGTAACGTGCACTGTTTTCCTAAATTGAATTTCCTTCCAGTGGGTCTCCATTGATAGCCAATGCTAGCAAATGTTTTTCCTGTTGCTTTCCAAACCTTTTTGCATGCTTTAGTTATCCTACCATTCTTAACATGGGATGATGCAGAAGACAACAGAAAAGACACAACACATTCATCATGATTGGCAGAAATTAAACAATTGTCGCAAGTTTTACAGATAGCATTAGAATTCGAATTAATTACAGTACTTTTGATACTAGAATCAACACGATTCATCCTACTCATTGTAAACTTATTGTTCCTAGGTTGGGCTTCTACATTCTTCAAGTGATCATTCTTAGCTGGCGCAGTCATATCCTTTCTTTCATTTCCTCTAGACCTTGACCCGCTAGCTTGGGTGTCACTTTTTACTCCTGTAGAAGCATCGAAGGTAACATTAGAATGTTTTTCTGCCACATGCCTTCCTGATAATGATGTGTTGTGTTCTGATGTTTTGGGTGGTTGGTCAAAGGCTACATGCTTGTTCACAACATTGGATGATGATGCAACAAATCTATCTCTATGGCCTCTAAACTTAGGAATTGAGCCTATGGCATATTCTAAGTTTTCCTGAATCCTTTTCGTGAGTTTGCATGCATAGACAACTGCTTGATCAAGTGGCTTATCATTCCTATCCTCTTCAACTACCTCACGAAGTGTGTCAAGGCCTTCTCTAAGATGATCTAGATATGTTTGATGGGCAAGGCTGTTATTTCTAAGCTTAAACGGAATGTCCCCAACATCAACATCATACTTTTTACTATTAGTAACCTTTGGTGCATTACCATTACAAGTGGTGCATGGCATTTTACCTTTCACCCGAACCTTCAGATTCTCAATTTCATTTGTCAAAGAGGTTATTTGATCATTGTGATTGCTTCTTGTGACTTTAATAGAATCATATAACTCTTTGAAATGTTGTTTAACCTTTGAATTTTCTTCTCGATAACACTCATTTTCATAATGTAACTTATTTATGGTGTTTTGATATTGAAAATTCTGAGAGTCTGAAGACGAAGGTTTATTGGTGCCATATGCTTCACACTTGTTGGATTTCAATTGGGCAATTTGGGCCCTCAGCAGTCGAATCGTGTTCGTGTGAGCTTGAATTGTTTCATCACGTTTGCTTAATTCAAAATATGTATCAAACTCAGGAACATCCGTGGATGTCTTGACATTTGATATTTTGCATTTTTCTTCTAAGTGTTGATGTTTAAGTTGCAAGTTCAAATAATCAACTTCTAGTTTAGAAAAACGTTTAACCATGTTATCATGGTCGTCATTTTGAATTTTTTCAAGCAATTTCAAATTCTCCCCCTCAAGCTCAACAACACGATTCTGGGTGACATTTAATGCAATAGCATACTCATTAAATTGACAAGCAGACAATGCAGAATCAGTGACAGTGTAAAATACATCCTGTGCAATACATTTAGCAATCAAGTTGTCATTAGTAATGAGTATGTTTTTTCTTTCAATCTCTCGACTCTTAATTTCTATTGCATGTTCATTCACCTCATTTTCCATATCTTTAAATACTACTTTCATTTCATTTATTTCGGCTTTAAGGGCGGTTTGCAACCCTTCAAAGTGTTCTTTAAGTAGTTTAAAGAATGGCATGACCTCAGTTAAGTAACACCTTTTTGCATGTTCAAAACACCTTTCCCCCTCAGTGATGCCGGTTGGTGTGATTCTCTTCTTACATGTTTTATCAAAATCAGCAAACAGTTGCCAAAGCACATATAAGCTAATAAAGGTTTTGCATTCAGTGGGAAGAGACAAAGGCACCAAATTCCTAGGTGTATTGGGAGGATACACCGTTATGGACGCAACTTTTCGAATGAGGGGGGTGTTGGCCTTAAGTTTATCTTCCTTAAGTTTTTCACTATCTTGTTTCCAAAATATCTGTTCAGGTGTTAACTTCTTTTGAGGAGCAAACACAGTCAGACGATTTTCCTCATAATAATCATGGGGTTTGATTATTATTCGTCTGGCTATGCACTCGGGATCCCTCATTTTCTCATTCATTTTTTCTTTCGTATTATCACTTAACTCATCCTCTTCATCAGTGTAGATATGCTCAGGTTGGTCATGAATAGGCTTAATCATCACATTACCATCATATAGGGCTGGTTGAAGTACTTGCATGTCCCTAAGTATGGTTGACTTTGGTTCACCTATCATGATTTTACTATGCTTATCACTCAGCTTTCTGTGCTTATGAATCATTTGAGCAGTTTGTATGGTTTGATTTTGTGTGTACAACTTATCTTCAAGCTTATTTTTTAACGTCTTGAGTTTAGAGAAATCATTTAAAAGAGTTGTTTCTTTTTGTTTGAATTCTTGCCTAAGTGTTGTTACACACTTTTGTGCTTCCTGTTTTTGTATGACAGACTGTTCTAGCTGACTTTTCAAAGAACTTAACTCTAATTTTAATGTTTCTTCTCGCACTCTAGACTCTTTAATAAGTGTACTCATTTGACCTTCTAATTTCTGCTCACGATCATTAAGCTCAAACTTAGCACGCTGTTCATACATAGCCACTTGTTCTTTATAGATGTTAAGTCTAGTGATCAAGTTATTATCTGGGACAGGCAATTGGTTCTCATGGTACTCACATGCATTATCTACATTACTAGCATTGTCTAAGGCACATACATTACTCATAGCACACACATCATTATTGACAAAGGATTCACCATTTGGTACATCAGGCGAGTTGTTGCTATTCAAATACTGTTCATATGAGACAATATTGCTATTTTCCATATCAACATCACTTGAGTCAGAAACAACTGCCTGACGTACTTCTACGGGAATCTGATGTCCCTCGACAATATTATATGTGTCATAAATTTTTAGTACCTCAGAAATCACGGATGCATTAGAAGAACCAGCTTGACGAGATGAGGCCAGGGAAGACAAGTTAGCCATGAAGATTGTTTGAGCAGTAGGTTCATCATCCACATCAGAGTCAAATGCATCACAGTCATCTGCCTTGAAGATGTTAGGATCATTAAGTGCCAGATCCTGAACAGGTTTCTCATCCACATCTTCATCAAACGTATTTCCTCCATCTCCTGCCAAGAACAATAACTCTTCCTCATCCAATACAGCACCATTTTCTTGAGCTTGCATTAACAGCATCTTATCTTTGAAGTAATCTGAGTTCTGAGGACGTTTAGGTTGATTGCAGTTTCTAGCAATGTGTCCAAGCCCCCCACAATTATAACACTTGATCTGTTTCCCTTGCCCCTGATTGGCATTCCCTGCTCTGTTCTGCACATAACCTCGACCCATGTTTCTACCAGCTCTCCCTTGCACATTCTGGACCACAATTTTCCCGTCCTCCACCATTGCTAGATTGCGTGGGTTGGAAGAATTCCTTAACTGATTGTTGGTCTGAGGGAGTGATGCTTGAAACTGTTGAACCAGTAGAGATACTTGATTGGTGAGGTTGTCAATCATTTTGTCGGTCTGAGAGTAGCCTGAGTCAAGTTGTGAACTCATAGCAGGTACTTGTGAGTGAAGTTGGTGATAGCTTGGATAGGATGATGATTGGATTGTTGGTTGTACATTTGTCATGAAAGCCAGTGGGTCATTCGTAGTTGAAGGATTCAACTTTTCTCTCAGCACCCGATCATAGACAGCATGCTTCTCATGTTGTTGCAGGTAAGCATACAGCTGTTCATAGTTAGTCTCCCTTAAACCTTTGTTGAGTTTGACGGCAGTAACAAATCTGTCCCATTCCGGAGTCATGTTGTTCACAAACTTTGAGTTAAGTTGGATGTTGGGCATAGTCATTCTGATCATCCTCATATCATTCACCAACTTATGAAATCTCACATAGTAATCTGTGACATTTTCTCCTGGGTTCATTTTGAAATGCTCGAACTCATCATACAGCTGTGACTCACGATCTTCCTTTGTGAGTTCTGACCCTGCCAACAACATTTTAACGTTGTCCCACACAGCCTTGGCTTCAGTGTTAAAATTGATGAGCTTGTATACATCCTTTGGAAGACCTTGAATAACTATGTTGGAGGCTCTAATATCGGCATCATACCTCTTCTTTTCTTCTTCATTAAGATCATTGTAGTTTCTAGGTCTGTCGATGCCCCAAGTTACAGTACCATCTTCACCAGTTGTAACAACGTCTCTGGTGGTACCCATCTGATAAGGTCCTTCGTCAATTGACTTAAGAATGTTAACACCATTATCTTTTCCCAAGCAGTAAAGTCTAATTCGTTGTGCCCAAGACTCATAATCCGTCCTATCTAGCATAGGTGGACGAGTGTCAGATCCTGCTGCCTGAATATCATCTGATGATGTACTTGATGTAGTAGCCATAGTAACTACGGGATTTTACTGATCTTGTGATTTAACCGAGAAATCGAATCTTTCGCGGGAATTTCTAAAATCACCAAGACACAAACCGCCTAGACAAACCGCGTATATGCCTAAGAGACAAACCGAGTTCACACAGGAGACACAAACCGCGTGTGCGCCAAAGAGACAAACCGAGTTCACACCAAAGACACAAACCGCGTATTCACCAAATAGACAAACCGCGTTCACACAAGATACACAAACCGCGTGTGCGTCAAAGAGACAAACCGAGTTCACACCGGATATACAAACCGCGTAGGTGCCAAGAGACAAACCGAGTTCACACCAAAGATACAAACCGCGTATTCGTCAAATAGACAAACCGAGTTCACACCAAAGACACAAACCGCGTATTCACCAAATAGACAAACCGCGTTCACACAAGATACACAAACCGCGTGTGCGTCAAAGAGACAAACCGAGTTCACACCGGATATACAAACCGCGTAGGTGCCAAGAGACAAACCGAGTTCACAGTGGAGATACAAACCGAGTTCACACTAGATACACAAACCGCGTACGCACCGTAGAGACAAACCGCGTTGGCTCAAATTTCCAAACCTGTCACTATCAATGCCGTTTGTCCTTTAGCCCAAACAAGTATAAAGACAAACCGAGTTCACGATGCTACACAAACCGCATTCAAGAATCGTCCAAGCAACACAAACCGCATCCAAGAACTTTTGAAAGAAAAGTACTCGAATCACCCACAAACACCACACGAGCCTTAAATCTGTGAATCCAAACACTAACTACCACTCTAATACTAATCTTAATCTAGAAAGTACAAAGAAAAACAACTTCTAATCACTAAACAAAGTACAAATTGAGATTTATACTACTTAATAAAACCGAACTAAAACTTAAAAAAAAAAAAGCTACAAATCTAACTAAATCTAACCAAGAAACACCTAAAGAACTACACAAATTCAATATAAAACAGCCTCTAATCACAAAACAAAAACACAAAATGAAGTTTAAGCTACAAAACAAACCGAATCCAAGAGAAACTTAAAACCACAATTCGAACCAACAAAAAACCTCAAGAACTACACCAATTCGTGAATACCAACTCTCATGGACCTAACCATGGCTCTTGATACCAATTGTAGGGTATTCACAATACATGAATCACTTGTATGAGGATAGTTTGGATCGAATGGAAGAAGGTTTCTAGAGAGAAGTGGGAGCCTTTTTAGTGAGAGAAACACAAGTAATATTAGATTAAGTGAAAAGGTCCAACCCTTCCCATGTGTGGGAAGGGATATATATACTACTACATATTATGTCCCTAGTGGACTGTGGAGCGAGCTGACACTGGGGAAAGCCCCGACCCACTCCACAAATATAGATATGACTAATACTAATAATACTAAGCTACTGATAATATTACAGATATTCCTACGAGCTATGATGATCTAATAAGTACTCGGGGTGACCGAGTCTTCTGCTGAATATTCATATTCCTAACATGGATTCGGCTATGTATTTATGATTTTGTCGCCCTTTTTGATATATTATTATTGGTGAAGTTTGGACCTATCTTTAGCCTATTCGAGTTAAGGATTTGAGCAATTGCAAGTATCGTGTTCGTGGATTCGATCATGTATTTGTGATTTTGTCGCCTTTTCTGGAATTTGAGATCGATAGAGATTAAGAATAATTAACCCTTAAGCCTAAAAACCCTTTTTACCGCTTTAGACTTGTTATTCCTTGGCTTTAGTGGAGGAGATGTGTATACTTGCCAAGCTTATGATAGAATATTCGTCGCGACTGGACAGTTAAACGATTAGATTTGCTTTTATCAAAATATTTTATTTTACTTCTAATTCTTTAAGTGTTTAGTTGTGTGATTATGACAAAAATGAATACATGCTTAAATATAAAAATAAATCCTAATATCTTTTAGGATACATTTTCATAAGATTAATTCTAAGGTTTACTTGGGGACAAGTAAAGCTCAAGTGGGGGGATATTTGATGAACTCAAATAAGTACATTTTATCACTATCATTTATCCTATTAATTTGACTTGTTTTATTATATTATGTATGAGGATTGATACTTAATCGTTTACTTTTGTAATTCTCAGTTGAAAACAAGCATTTGATGAAACTTGGCGATTTTGGACTAATTATGGAGCAAAACATGCAAGAAGTTAAGAGTCTACTGAAATGTACAAGATCAAGACTAATCTGCTCCAGATGCGCCGCATCTTGCTTATCACATACGGCGCATCGCTATCAAGATCTCACCAGATACGATCCAAGATACAAGAGGACATGCGCCGCATCCAAAGATAAAGATACGCCGCATCTTCTGGCGGTGTACGAATATTCCTGAATATTATAATCTTGGACCCCACGCGAAGTTAAGTAAATGCGCCGCATCTACTTACTAGATGTGCCGCATCTTACCCTCAGACAGAAACTATAAATACCCCAAGACCAGACGAATTTCGGGGGGACATATATTATATACGAAGACCGAAGTACAGAAACCAAGGACGAATTCAGTCGAATAGCGAGCACAAGACACACTCAAATCAAAGATACAAGAGCTGTAAGAAGGTGCTGCATGTGTTTAATTCATTAAGTAGTTTTGTTTTATTGTGTTAGTAAACTTTAATTCATCAAGATTGGTGGCTTGTGTAATGTGACAACGAAAAGATTGCACTCCCTTAAAACTGCTTTCTCATTAATTAAAGTTTATATGTTGATGTCTTTGGTGACTTTTATTAGTGCATTGATAACCTCTGTGTCTAGCTGAGCGTTGATCGGGTCGCCATGCCTCTGCCCTCGCCTATTTATTAGATCGCCTATGCATTCTATGGTCTGTAGAAAAGTAGGAGAAAGATAAATAGGATAGTCATAAGTAATCATTAAGGGTTTACTCGTCGATAAGATTAGAACCAACAAGAAAGGACTTAATCTCGGTGCGTTGCATCGAACTATACACTTCATATAACACTAGCAATAAAACAAGTGACAAACTACTTATCATAAGGACAGCCCTCTTATTGTCTCGAGTATTTATCTGTGTACGTGTGTGCTATTCGCTGATTCGTGCCTATTGGTTTAGTTTATTATTTAATTGCAACCAAATCGTGCCAGTCTCTCAGGCTGAACCCCCTTGCGTTAGATTAGATTGTATAGCTAACTTAATATATTAAAATACTGATTAGAATAACTAGATAATACGTTCCACTCTTAGTGATCGACACTCTACTTACCATTATATTCATACTGACTGGGTACACTGCTCGTTAAGTGTGTGTGTTATTGATAAGTCGGCTAAATATAAATTTAAAACTTGAGTAGGCATTAATACTGCTAAACCGCAACGACACATCGCACGCATCATCGGTGAATAGTGATTGATGAATAGTAACTCATGAATAGTAAATTATCGAGGTTTGGGAAAATGACCTGAAATTGCGAGTTGTGACACATATATACCATCAGGTCCTACATCTTTACCTCCACCTCCACTATCATTTATAAGTTTCTATCCCTCATATGTTCCGTTTAAACTTAGTAAAGAAGCTAGGACCATTATCGCCCGATATCATGCTTTACCCCGATTACCTATTCCCGACTTCCCTATTCCACTGCGAGTATTTGAGGTGAGTGAAAACTCACAATCAGCACAGGAACGACAACCGACCATTTCCACCCTGCTGACGCGATTAAAACGGCCAGAAGAACAGATCGAGACTGTTTAGGTCATCCCGACAAGCTGCCTCTAGAATGCATCGAGGGTATAAAATATAGAGTTGAAGATTCAGAGACCATGAAGCAGAAGATGGACGAGAATCGTAAGAAGACAGAGAACCGTCATGAGCAGCTGAGACGAGAAATACCTATGACGAATTGAAGATGTTAGAAGAGATAATAAAAAGAAATGAAGAACTGATGACAGCTCAAACGAAGATCATTATTTTGGAGAAAATAGTGGGGGACATGCAAAATAAATATTAAGAGTAAATATATCCTCGTCAGCATGATCGTCAAACTGAAAAGTTGACTCGGAAGAGTTTCTGGTAACCACTAAAAATCAGATTTATATCTATCAGCTTTTGTACTATATCTTGGCCACGAGATATGTAGCATAAATATGACGCTTGTACTAATTTTGTTATATATAACAAATTAACAAGTTATTTATGACTATATGTGGTTTTGATTTTATTGTATTTTGCTGAGCATGGTATCGGTTGATGTGGGCCAGTGATGATCATCTTACATACGCGTATGATAGTATTTGGACATGTTGTGACCATATGATTATCATGAGTTTTACCTTGATAATCTAACATGTACAAATTATAAACGTGTGTTTTATTGTGGTGTTAATAGAAATATGCCTCGCACTTCCCCCGAACCAACCATGTCCCAAGCTGCTATCCGAAAACTTGTAGCAGACAGTGTTGCTGCAGCACTTGAAAGTCAAGCAGCAGAATTTGCTCGTACTGGAAGTATTAGCCAACCCAATGGAGAGAACGAGACTGTTACAGCTCGCAAGTGCACCTACAAAGACTTCATAAACTGTAAACCAACTTTCTTTAAAGGAACAGAAGGAGCTACTGAGTTGGCTCGTTGTGTTTAAACTTACATAAATAGTCTTTGTGAGATGTGGGTGTACCGACGACTGTAAGGTTACCTTTGCTACAGGAACTTTCTTGGAAAATGCCCTGTCTTGGTGGACTTTGACTGCCCAAACTATGGGTGTTGAAGCAGCTCACCAACTAACCTGGGAAGATCTCAAAAAGAAGATGTTGAAGAAATACTGCCCCTGTACTGAGATAAAGAAACTGGAAGATGAGTTTCACCAACTGGTTGTGAAAGGAACAGATCTCAAGGTATACAATAGAAGGTTTCAGGAGCTTGCTCTCCTATGTCCAACTATTGTGCCTGAACTGGAGAAGATGTTGGAAAAATATACGGAAGGATTACCTCGAAGTATCGAGGGAAATGTTATTGCATCCAAGCCGCAATCATTGGAAGAGGCGATTACCATAGCTCAACAGCTAATGGATCGTGAGATCAAGCGAAGTTCCATTCAAGGAAATGATGATCACAAGCGAAAGCTTGATGATAGAAGGATCACCCATCACCACAGCAACTACCAGCACGACCGTAACAATCACCACCACCAACAGAATCGTCGGCAAGAGACTGCCAGAGCCTATACCGTCACACCTGCTGAGAAGAATGGTTATATCAGAACAAAACCATTTTGCAATCGATGTTCGTTGCACCACTACGGTCCGTGCACCATTAGGTGTGCAAAGTGTCTGAAAGTTGGACATCAGACCAAAGACTGTTAAGCAACAGGAGCAAATCCACAGCCAGTAGCCATAACTTGCTACGGATGTGGTGAGAAGGGGCATTACAAGAGCCGGTGCCCAAAACCGAAAGCTGACCAGAACAACGGTTCCCGCGGAAGAGTTTATGTGTTAGGAGATAGGAACGCACAACCGAACCAAGATTAGTGCCGAAGAATGAGAACTCGTTAGGATCCCGACAATGTCAAGGAATGACATTCCTATTTAAATAAGAAAAGAAATTCCCGTTATAGCTAAATAAATCGTAGCATAAAACTTCCTAAGCATATTTCCTATTGTACTCTACCTTAGTTACGATGAACGTAACCTAAGTGTATCAACTATCCTTCTACCGTATGAAATCTTTACCTTGTAATATTTCCGTAATAATCACAATCTATGTTTCTATTCCATTTGACCTGTTTGTAGTCACTACACTGTCATCTCACTAGAAATTTGGTTAATATTAGTTTTGACCATCCCGTAAGAATTCCACTCGAACCCTAAGATTTGCTTTGAGACATCCCATTAGTACCCTAGAAATTCCTGACTTATCACCATAGTATGAACAATAATTTTCCTTATTTTTGTGAAAAATAATTATGTTGTCATTTTACCAAAAACAATTATGTTGTCATTTTACCAAAAACAAAACGTTGAACACCATCTAAAACTTTTTGGAGAAACATAAATACTACAGTAACTGAGCCAAACATTACATCATTTGGTCCTCAATTATACATAGCCTGATCAACTATGTATAATTTAGAAAGAATCATGTTATAAATGGAACAGTTATCTTTTCAGAATTTCTAATAACAATTTTCATTCAAAAGAAAAATTTTGAGACAAAACAAATTGTTCATACTAATTCCATCTGACCAACCACAATAAATGTCTACAATTACTATCCATCACCTCTAAGATAAGAAAATCAAATACGGACAAGATACCCAAATCTTTTCCCTCACATCTCGACCAACATAGACTGAATCTCGGGACGAGATTCCCTCAACGGGGGTGAATGTAACCACTGTGAAAAATCCCACGTTATAATAAACTATCTCTCAGAATACTTATCATTTTCTACGTGTAAATTTTTTTATTATAATTTGTTATCTGAATATGAATGTTATCATATGTTACGTAGATCACATCCTCGATAAACGTGCTCGCAACCCAACCTTAACTGATTTAGTATTTAACTATATAAACATCTTTGTCCTAAAACTTTATGATATCCCATTTACCACTTTACGTTAATTCGTTAACGTGCGTTTAAAACTGAATATTTCTTATCTAATAGAGTAACTATAAAACCCTAAATCATTATAGCAACATTTATGAATAACTAAACCCTAAAATACAATTTATTTAGGTAATGTACAAGTCACTAAAGCATAGAAACCCTAATTCCACCATAACTCCCGATAAAAACCCTAATTTCACAAAACTATGATTTTATGTAATAAAATCACAAACCATAAATAATATTTTTATAAAATATATATGTACAAGTCCTTTAAACCAATGTACAAGTCATTAATGCATAAAAATCAATTATTAATAAAAACCCTATATAAACTTTAATAATAATTATTTTAAAAGCATATTTTGCAATAATTTCATACATTAATTATTAAATAAATTTATAAACTAATTGTACAAACCCTTAAACCAATAGTACAACCCTCTAATGCACAAAAACTTAAAAACCCATTTAATCACTTTAAAACCTTAATAAAAATTATATAAATTAAGGAAATATTAAAATTATATTTTTCTTATTTTCTAAACCCTAGTACAACACTTCTAAGCCTAAGGTACAACTCTCCAAAGCACAAAAGGATTTTCTTTTGATTTTATAGAATTCGATATATGTATATATATATTTAGAAAAACCTTAGAAAATTATTTCTAACTAATACACCAACCTTAGAAACCCTAACTAAAACCCTAACCCTAGAGTACCACATGACCAAGCTTCATGTACAATCCCCTAAAGCCCTAATCGAACCAAACCTTCCCAAATTTTTTAGCCTTGTTCGAATTCCACCAAGAACAAAACCAAAACCATAACTTTCTAAACCTTAAGTGACCAAATGGATTAACCCTAACTTGCCACACCTCCTCTCCTTCTAGAAATAGAAACTTGGATGGTTAGTAGCCTTACACATTTCATCTTCCCCCTCCACAACATGTGGCGCCACCAAGAAGGAGACACGCCTTCTTGTCTCCTCAACACACTTCAAGAAACCTTAAGAACCATGAGAAAACCCTAATTCTCCCCTCCTATAAATAGTCGACCATGTAAACCCTCATTTCTTCACATCCCTACTCGACAAAACCAACACAGCCCTTTACTAAATCCCTACTGATTCCATAGCTCATATACAAGCCAAATAAAACCCTAAGAAGCCTAGAAGAAAGCAAGAAACTCTTGTGTCCATTTTCCAAATCCAATTCGCCATCTCAATCCCTACCGAACCATATAATTTGGTAAGTTTTCTAATCTTATTTCAATACTTTTTATATATTTGTTATGTTCTTAAAACAATAATAAACAATCTCTAATAACATAACTATGCTAAGAACAAAATAATTTTTTTCCCTTTTGTTGCTGTCGCGACCCAACAGCAGACCCTGGGTTTGCAAGTTAAGTTTCGACCATTAAATGGACTCTAAAAATTATAAAATTTTGCACAAACAAAGGTCTTTTAGTTGTCTAACAGTAGGAAAAAGAACGAAGTGTTTTGGTTAAGTATTCAATGAGTTATGGCTTTTTCTTGTGGCGTGTTTTCTGCCCAAATCTGACAAACAAACGCACCCTAATAAATTAATTGTGAGCTCGTGAGCTCGAATCGTGGGCTAGAAATTTGTAAAAATGATCTTTATAAACTAATACTTAAGTGTACAAAAGAATCGTAACAAGTTTTGTCCATTTTCGTAAGAAACAACACGTTTATATGAATTTGGGACGTCGCGTGTAACGCAATAGGAGTCTCAAGGGTATTTCTTGTCAAAACTCAAACTAAAATTTTAGGAAGGACTTGATGTGCAGTCGACATAAACCCTAGGGGTAAAAAGTGTCATTTTTGAAACTATAAGGGTAAATATTATCATTTGATCAAAGTTAAGGGGGAAAAATTGTAATTTTGTAAAAGTTGAAGGGTAAAACTTGTCATTATACGAAAGTTCAAGGGTAAAAGTTGACAATATGTAGAACTTTAGGGGAAGAAGTGAAAAATGTTCAAATAATAATTAATATTATTATTGTTATTACTATTAAAACTATTATTATTATTAGTATTATTTATATAATACGTTTTATCCGATAACGAACGAACGAAATATCTATTTAACGAACAAACGGAACGAATAATAAAAATTATATGTTCAGAAGCAGTTACTGAAAACTTGACATAACCAACCCAGGTTGCAAGCCGGAGACGTTTATCAACTTTGTTTTCCATCCAGACTGATCAGGTGAGTTCATAGTCCCACTTTTCTTTATACGTTTTTCCAAACTTGTGGGGAGATACATGCTACTAAACCGAACACAAGTATTTTTCCTGTATGCTTTCCTGATTTATATTGCATAAGTTTAACTGTTGCCTATTTATTTTAAAAGTCCCTCTTATCGTGCACCATTAATCACCTACGGGTGAGCGCGAATATAGTGAATAGATCTATTGGCAGTTGACGCCCTATTTGTGTTGCTGGTTAAGTAATCCAAATGCACTTTATTTGAGAACGTTTAATAAAGAGTTTTTGGCAGACTCCTACTCGGGGCAAGGTTACCTACATTTAATTATGGGGTAATTTACATAAACCTGTTAATGTTTTGCGTGTCATGAGGCTTAGTGCAATATATAACGAACTGTGATTTAACTGATTTCTTTTTACTTAGCTTGTGTTCAAACTGATTATAACTTTAAACGCTATGGATTCACTCAACCTTTGTGTTGACTTTTTAGCATGCTTTATCTCAGGTAACTAGAAGTACGGTTTGGCACGGAGTGGTTATGGACTTTCTTCTAAAAAGGGTGTCCACGTTGTTATCATTCAAACGAATAATGTAACTTTTATAACATATTTCCAAACCTCCCTCTGGGACCTATATTATGTACTCTGATTTAATAAATGAATGATAACAATTTTATTTAAAAACGTCTCTTTTCGAGTCATTTTCTATTCTCATGACTGTGAACCATGAAGTAATACCCCAAACTTATATTTCGTTGCGTATCTCGAAAACGGAGGTGTTACAAGCGTCTCGGTGGTTCTACCCGTCCATCTAAGAGGGGTAAATCAACAGGTTCCGTCCCTGTCGTGGACTTAGATTCTTCTGAGCATGTTCCTGCTCCCACTCCCATACAATCTGTGCATTCGGACGACATGGGGAAACAAACGGAAGGCGAGGATGGTGCGAGCAACCAACTTGATGGTGTTGATGCTGGCAGGTCTCCTTCACATGCCGAAGCTTTTCAGCAGAAGCAAGATGGTACGTAACTGGGATGTATATTTTCATTCATGATTTCTTTTTCTCCTTTTTTTTTTGTATATATGTGTTGTGACTGCGTAAGTCATTTTGTTCGTTGTTTGCCTTTCAGGGAGCCCTTTGGTTGTTTCTTCCGATCGTGGTAAAGGGAAAAAGGTTGATGATGAGGATGAGAAAAATGAGTCTGCTTCCGAAGGGTTATTTGTGTCGGGATGGTCGGTGAAGAAAGATGCTCGCTTGAACAACTATTCCGTTTGTCGCGAGCTTATGGTGCATCTCCCGACTCCTTGGGAAGAACAGTATTTGGAAAGCTTAGACGATTTGGATGCGTGTCATCATGCCTGGATGTTATTGGGCAAAGGCGTCGTGGCTCAATCGGACATGTTGTTCCGGTTTGAGACTCTTCTTCGGGAATATAACAATCTTTCGGCCACTCATCAGGAGTATGACCGTAATGTGAAGGAGAATTTCAAATGGTTCAGTGATTTTTCCGAGGAGTTAAAGAATTTGCGAGAGGAGCATGTTGGTAGTGAACGATAAGATTGCTGAGCTGAGAGAAGAGCATTCGAGCTGTGCTATCCGGGAGTCTGGTTTGAACGATAAGATTGCTGAGCTAGAGCGGGAAAAGGAAGAGTGGAGACAGGTTTCGGCCAAGCAAGCCGAACCGATTAAAAAACTGGAGGAAAGCTTGGATGCAACAATAACTTCATTGGTTGCCGAGGAAGATGAGTATAAGGGTTTGACGGAAGAAAGGGAGGGATTGGTTGTGAAGTTGGGCCAAATAGAGATGGAAAAGTTCAGAGTCATTCGGGAGTTAATAACCACTGTTGTTGAGCGTCTTATTACCAGTCATGATTATAAGAAGGCTCTCGCGGTTCCTTTTAGCTTGTCTGAAATGGCCGGTTGGCTAGATGATGTTAGCCTAGAACGTTCCGAAGAAGAATTGAGCCGGCTCTTTGAAGATGTGGAAAACCTGGATTTGGATGCTGATTCTAAATATCGAGGGCTTTATGACGAGCTTTTCACCATGAAGTATCCATATATTGAGAAAGTGTGCAAAGCCTATTATCTTCCTCTATCCGAGCTGTTCAACATTCAACCTGATCCTCGTCCGGTAGATGATTCTACTAAGGCGCCGGTGGATGCTGGTGCTGAGGGTTCAGGGGTGAATCCAAAGGTTGATGCTTCTGGAGCTGGAGGTCCCAATGTAACACCCCCAAAATCAGATCGCAGTGGTAACAACATCTGGGGTGCTACTTAGTTGGATCATAACACAAGTAATAGAGAACGAATTTATCAAATCCGTTTTAAAAGCTTCATTAATTAAAACATAAGTTTTACATAATTGAAATGCGGAAAACAAGGCCCATAACAGTTTTAAGTTGTCCCATTGTACAAAAACTTTGGTCATGAGTATTATGCATACATGTAACAAATGGCATTTTTCCATTTGTATAATTAGGATTAATTATCAGAAATGCACATTATTTATTTACAATTATTAGTGAGAAGTTATCTCATTTAACTGTTTGTTTCATTATAATAATTCAAAACACGTTAAAACATGATTTACCAAATATCAGGACGAGCTCACACGCGAACCACGAAAACTAAATAAACTCAAAAACCGCCAAACAGGCCTAAATTTCTCAGCCCAACTCTAATAATACGAGTACTGTTCACAACAGCCCATCTAAGGCCCAAATTTCATTTTTATTTCATTTTTCAAATCGATCCAAACACCTCCAAGTTCACCCCGTTTTCTCCAAATTTTGAAACACAACCTAGTCGAATTATTGTACCACCTAATTCTCCTCCCACCAAAATATTAGGGTGTCAAATTCTAGCTCATGATATAAACTTTTGATACGTGTAAACGGGGCAAAGTGAATCGCCCTCAAACACACCCATTCGAATCACAAATTTTCACCATTTCTCCAAATTCGACCCAACTTGAATTTACCTAGTTCTAACATTTTTATTAAATCATTATTGAGTTATTAAGTGCATTTCCTACCTTTGGAACCAATATCACACGTTAGAACATTTATTTAGACCCTAAACAAGTGTGTCGACATATATTTGGTGTACCAAATCAAACCTTTCTCACATAAACCTTTCTTTGATCTTGATTGTCAGTAAATCTCCCTTAGAGTCCACATTTATTACATACTCCCTGCCACATTCCTGTTCATACAACTTGCTTCTCAAAAATCACTTATACGTAAATATATATGTACATCTATTTCTCTCATTTACTCCTATTCACACTTAAAAATGTTTCATGCATTATTTCTAACCCTTTTCAACCATATTCGATCTACTAAGGAGGCCAGAGATTATTTCATAGTCATTTCGAGTCATTTCAAGCTTGCAAAGTTCCATCTGAATCGAGTTTTACTTGTTCTAGCGAGCTTGTTGGAGTTTTCTTTTGTTCTAGTTCACTCCACACGTAAAACTCTCACTATCTTCGAATTGTAAGTCCTCACAACTCGTTCTAATTCATTTCGTTGCATTTTAAACTTACCATGCATCGTGTATAACTTTCTTCGAAACGTATACATGTTTACTCTTTATTTACGTATTGTATTATTTACTAGGACACAAAACTTGGTTTGCCTCCCTTGTGGAAGGCCTAGGAACCAAGAAACTCACTCACAACACGTTTATTCTTTTGTTAGATACACATTCGAACCTCATTTGTACCTATGAATCACACGTATAAAATCATGCAACATTAAATTTTACTAACTCTTTTTTTAGTTGTTAAACTGTCCAAAGTCGCCACATAAATGACCTTGTAAAATCGAATTCGACTTAATGACATACCAATATCTTTACACAACTTGTTTCTTCATACAACAAGCTAATAATCTCATTTTTATAGTTTACCAAGATGAGCTCTAGAAAGCCTTTAAAAATCACCAAAGTGAACCTACTCGCAAACTGTTAAAACTTGTATTATAATTCGACATGGGCTGAAAAGCCCATTAAGCAAATAATAAGCAAACTAAATAAGCTGATCATATAAGGCCTTTTGATATGATTTTATAACATTAAAAACAAGCCAAAGGATAAGCCCAACTTGTCTCAAAGCCCACGAATCGTTAAACGTTAATGAACCTTTAATATAGCTCGTTAAAGCCCAATAATAGAAAAATAAGCCATTTTGGCTATTAAGCTGATGAATTAAGCTTAGATAAGCTTTAAAAAGCTACTGAGACTTTCGGATTATTTTTCCCCATCATTTTGTGACTTTTGGACTAAATTTGCAAATAGTTTCACTTAGAGGGACTAAAACTGCCAACTGTGTAAAACGAGGACTGAAACTGCCAAAACAGTAACATTAGGGTAGAAACTGATATTATATTAAACTCCAAGCTCAGAGTATCATTTTGGACAAGTATGGACTAAAAATGCGAGATATATATAACCAAGGACTAACTGTGAAACGCAAACGCCGTTAGGGTATAAAATGTAATAGTAGTGAAAGATCATGGACCAACAGAATCTTTATTACATTTTTATTCCTATTTTATATTTTATGATTTCTCGTCACGTCACGTGCATTTTCTACGTTTCGTTCATTTAATTTATAACGTTACGTTATTTATATATAACGAGTTTTTAAACGATTTAACTTAACGTTTCGTTTCACCACTTTCGGGAAAACGATATTTTTGGGATTAAAGACATAAAAAAATAAGATAATATTATATATAATATTATTTTTTAACTTTAAGCATTTTAAGCATATCACACTCACATCACCAATCAATCGTTATCCGTTACTCACTTTCACAATCACTATTCATATTAAGTCAAATTCTCAGACTTTACCATTATCCAGATTGTGTGTTGGAGCCATTCCCATAACTTACTTGAATTTACATTTCACCTTGTCAGTTACGCTCAAGGTGAGTCATAGCCCCACTTTTACTATTATTACTTGCTTTACATTTTGGGGTGAGAAACATGCGAAACACTTTTTAAGGAACGACACTATACTCATGTTTTACTAAACTATTACGCAAGGATTAGCCTAAGCATTGTATCCCCCATCATGCCCAAACTCATGAACCGTCAATTCCACTTGGGAAGCGCGAATGCTATAAATAGATCTATTGGGGATGACACCCCCATTCCATTCAGTCAGGTTGACCAAATGCGAGCGTATAACATGTCGAATCACGAGTGTCTCGGGATAGACACTTACAAGGGCCTTTATTTAATGTGCTTCTAGAGCATGCATATGGTCAAGCTTCGGTTGCATGAACTTAGTGCTAGCGTAATAGACATTTATATTGATGTGTTATCATATTTGTTGTGATGTTCACATGATTCAACTATGGTTCAACTTTACTGCTTTATATAAACCTATGAACTCACCAACCTTTGTGTTGACACTTTTTAGCATATTTTTCTCAGGTGTTTAGTTGTTGATTTATGATGAAGCAAGACAGTGCTTGGCAGGGGCATAGGCACACTTTCGGAGTGTACACATAACACTCATGACCCGAGTTTTTGTACTATGGGACAACTTAAAACTAATATGGGCCTTGTTTTCCGCATTTCAATATTGTAAAACTTATGTTTTAATTAATGGAGCCTTTAAAACGGATTTGATAAATTCGTTCTCTATTACTTGTGTTATGATCCAACTAAGTAACACTCCAGATGTTGTTACCGCTGCAATCTGATTTTGGGGGTGTTACAATACACTCCAATAGTCACTGCTCAAACGTAAAAAAGGCGAATCAAGTGCCTCGGATAGCACAACCAGTATTTAAAAAATAAAAGCCTCCATTACCTGCTTCGGTTGCGGAGAGAAAGGGCATTACAAGTATGAGTGCCGAAAGAATAGTAAAATGCAATGGTCATGAATAGTCCTCTAACGGCTAGTTTTTCCCTTATATATACCCCATTTTAATTTCTCATTCTTCCACCAACCATATTCCTCTCATTTAATTCTTCCAAAATGCCGCACCTTATTACAATTCTCGCGATCGTGTATGTCGTTATTGCCGCCATCTATTTGGCTTATGTTCCGGAAGAAGATTTCGCATTCTTGGTCAGGATCTTAGTGTTTGTCGTTCCACTCGTGGTTCTAGCCATTGTCGTGGATAAGATATGGGGGTAATAGTTTCGCGCTAGGGTTGTTAGAATGAGTCTTTGTTGTGTTTCTATGTAATCTTTAATAAATGTGGAATAAAACTTGTTTGTTTTCATGTATAAGGCCTAGTCTTGCTATCGTGTTAATGGTTTGTTTGTGTTTATCGTACAGAATTATCAGGGTGATACATCCCGTAGTGGCTCTCGCTCTCGTAGGTGAGGTGGTGTTTTTCGTTGCCTTGGCGGGTCAACCTATTGGCGATTCTTTACCTTACTTAGTGATTTTTGTAACATTAGCGCTACCGTTGCTAATCACATCGTTATGTATTAATTTCCATGGATTCTAATAAAATTTACCTTATTTATGCTTTCCAAAAATTTTGTGATTCTAGAATTCGTACTTATGTCGGGTTTCTATCATAGGATTGATAGGTGCTAGGTGTAGTTATCTATAGTGGGTTGGCAATAGGAGCATTTTATCTTGTCATAAAACTTGCTTTTGAATGAAGATTGTTATTAGAAATTTTGAAAAGATAACTGTTTCATTCATCACATGATTCTTCCTAAATTAGACATAGGTGATCAGGCTATGTATAATTGAGGACCAATGATGTGATGCTTGGCTCTGTCAAGGTAGGTATTATGTTTTCTCAAAAAGTTTTAGATGATGTTCAACGTGTTGTTTTTGTAAAATGACCACCTAATTATGTCTTCAAGGTAACAAGAAAAATTTGGTTCGCACTACGGTGATGGGCTAGAAATTCCTAGGGTGGTAACAGGATAGCTCTTAAATGGATCCTAGTGTTTGTGAGAGAACCTTATAAGATGGTAATAGTCTATTGTTCGGTCAGAAATGATATTAACCAGATTCCTAACAAGATGACAGTGTATTGTTACTAATTGATTATGTAAAACAGTTTGTAGGACAATAGGAAACAATTCATTATTTCCAAGGTAGTAGTAAAGTCACATCTAGTTGATATGAGTTTTCAGATAGTTGTGAGTCAAATAAGCTTATAACTTAAGATAACATATGTAACACCCCCTAATTTGGTTTGTGGCAGCGGAAAAGTAATTAGGGTGTTACGGTGAGGATCGAGGTTTAAATTTCAGAAAACGGCCCGGAAGGGGCGTTTTGAAAGTTATATGTCATTCAAAAGAATATTTTTTTGATACAAAGTGAATTATTCGATTTGAAAATCCCATGAGAGAATGTGATAATTTGGAAAGAATGACATATTTGATTTTACACCAGTTTATTTATCAGAGTAGAAGATGCCCGCTCCGTGTCTTGTCCTGCTCCGTTAATTACCTGAGATAAACATGCTTAAAAACGTCAACACAATGGTTGGTGAGTTCGTGGAGTTTATAGAAGATAACTTTCTTTGTAAAGTGTATAGTGATTGTCGAAATAAATAGTAATCCTTCATGAAATAGTTAATAAGTTGTGTTGTATAAGATTCACAAGTAAGTCATGTATGATCTTCAAATCATCAGTTCAAGTTATGAATGCAGATGAGCTACGTTGTTATATGCTCAATGTAAACTGTTGTGTCATCTTTTAACTATAATGATATACCATGCATTTTGAGTTGCCTTGCGCAGAATTCTCATTTATATCACATATGATAACAGTTTAAGTTCGAGTACAAAATTTACAATCATATCATATAGTGGGAATAATAATCTAGAATCTGAAGTCTATCAGTGTAAAGTGGTGGTCTTCTAAATACAGCTGTATCCTAGGATATATATGAAACATTCATATATTCATAAAGTTATATTGCCCTAAGCCTCATGACACGCAAAACGTTAACAGAGTACCGTAAAAACGGAGTGTTCACCAAATTAATGACGAAAGTTTATGCCCTCGTGTAATAGGTGATTTGCCACTTCCTATTTTTCTCAAATATAGCGCATCACGACTAATACGACTAGCGATTAAGCATTCCGTCACAGTATTAGTGGGATAGGTTGTCAGTCCTCCAACAGGTTTCGAAGCTGTTGCTATATTCGCGCTCACCGCAGTGATTAATGGCTCATGATAAAGGGACTTTTTGGCACTAAGGTGTGCTTAGGCAATATAGGTCTAAAGGTTCATAAAATACCCGTATTCTGATCTTGGCAATTATTTCCAGTGGAATATAGAAATATTATAATAAGTAACAGTTCATTCATTTGTCACATGAATGCATACAGTAATCCTCAGTATCATGTTACATCAAGTAGTTCAGAGATGTTATGTTTCAAGTTCCGTGTTTAAGCTAGACAGACAATTTGCACATATATTGAGCATGTATTCCTTTCAAGTATAATTCAAGCATGTAGAGCATAGTTGATGATTTTGAGTAAATCATAAGATATTTCAAGTAATATAAAACAGTTAAAGCATGTATCTCCCCCAAAAGAGTTATTAAAACAAGTGTGAAAAGTAGGGGCCACGACTCACCTTAGCCACAGCAAAGCAAAGATCACACTGACACGACCGGCATCTAGAGCATAACACAACGGTCTCAAAACATATAGCACGACGATACACAACGGTCTAGGATCGGCACAACCTAGTACGTATACAGTTATCTCAAAACACGTCTCGTACAATAATAAAGTCTATAAAAGACAATGTGTCGTAGTTTTCGTGGATTATTCAGTTTTCCAAAACTTATCAAAAGCTTAGTTTAAATGTTTCGTGTGGTGTGGTAAGATAACCTAGACTCGACGTACAACTCATGCCAAAAAGAAGAGACATCAACAAACTCTAGAGACTACTGATGAGAACTCAAACCAAGGAAGACAAGCCTAGCAGTTAACGACAAACAACCATCTCAAATAAAATAACTCAGTTTGTAAGTTTCGTCATCTACCCCGTTATCCCCAACTAGTTTGTATAAAACATAAATGTTTAATAATAAAAATAAGTTTAACTAATAAAATAGGTTTTTCTCAAGTCGTCGTGACTTAAATTAATCAAGTTTGTAAATACAATGTTTTATAAGTTTTATGTCTCGTTATTATTCTCGTAGTTATTAGTTTTGGTTTTATTGAAGATTTTGTGTCCGGTCCGAGTTTAATATATTAAGTTCATCTTGAAGTTAATATATTATTCCGTCTCGAGTCAAAATGTTCAATAAGTCCGCTATCTAATATCGTAAGTCCGATAACGATCCATGATTTTCCATACGTCCAAGTATAATAATCAAATCCGTATTCAATTCCAAATCATGATTCCAAATATAATCCGTATCGTATCAACCGTCGAAATGTCAAATTCAATACCTCGTTGACAAAATATACTTTACTTAAAATTTATAGACAAGCACCTCTTTTTGACTGCTTTGGGCTTATGACTTATGAGCCCATGAATACTAAACCCACTTTGTTAAAGTTGTTAACACAATTGCACCCGAACTAAAATATTGGGCTTAGGCCCGGTTTTAGTCTAACAAACGCACCCTATGGGGTTTTATAACTCAACGTAACTCAATATAACAACACACGCGACACCAACTAAGCTAACCCATCATAAACCGAAACAAAACAAACAACTTCACCCTACGAGGGTATCTTGGTGTACCGAGAACCAAAACAACCACAAAATAGTCCATATCCAAACCGTGACCAAAACCAAATTATGCGACTAACCCAAATACATGTCGAGACCTAACCGGGTCTCGACCCGTTACTGAACACGCAAACAACACCCTTTGTGATTTCTACTAGACTCTTAACCCTATCAATAACAACAACATGAAGAACATCAAAACTGATCCAATGTTAAATATGAGACCCAAGTGGGTCGATCTAACCCGTAACCACAAACCAAACGACCTGAACAAATTTCTTTTAACCCATTTCTTACCACACAAATCAGTTTGTAAATTGTTTATATCCAGTTTTTATAACTCGAATAACCAGTAGCCCATTTCATATATAGTTTTCAAATCCACGAAAACCAAAAACAAAATAAATAAAATTGATGAAATAAATGAACAAGTGTGGTTTTACCATACCACATAGACGAACGAGAGGCGGGGAAAAGAGAGGCGGCAGAGGTGGTGAGGAAGCGTTGTGGTGACCTTCTCGAACCATAGAAAATAACCCATTCGATCTTATACTCGTATGGTTGTATATGGGTGTCGCCGGAATTCTCGCCGGAAAGATGGTGAGGGATGACAGCGCGTGTGCTATGTAGAAATGTCGGGGAGATTGAGATGAGTGCAATGGTGGTGGCGGTTTATGGTGGTGACCGGCGGTGGCGGCTCCACTGGCCGGAGAGTGGCCGGAAAAATGAGAGAGGTGAAAGAGAGATGGGATTTTAGTGATGTAGAGTGGGGTAGAATGATAAGATATGGGGAAGATTTATACACGTTTTTGGTTGACTATCATAGTCTTCGGACCAATTATTTGTATCTACAGTATTTGAGGAGCTGGCCTGTTTTGCTGGCAAAAATATCTTGATATCTTGGGTAGGTAGGATTTTTATCCCTAGTTTGTTGTAAGTAATATATATATACACGTTTCACTCATTGACTATTAAGTCTTTGCTCTATTATTGTAGTTACTGTATCTTGATGGACAGCGACTTACCGACATCCAAGAGTTTATCCAAAATATCATAGAGGGTTTGGTAGAAGTTTATCCAAAATATCATAGGGAGATATTTGTAGGTAGGTAGGAGGTTGGGTTGTAGTTTAATTAAATGGGGTTTGTGTAATGAAATATGTTTTGTATAAATAAATGTAGTTAGTGAAATATAAATGTGAGGTTTAGTAGTTTTAACTATAATGTGTAATTTGTGTAACATAAATTTAGTGTGGATGGAGTTTTGTGAAACACTGAGTTTTCAAGGTACGTGTCACTATTTAATATATGTTGTCAAAACGTAATGGGGTAATAATAAAAGAAAAGTTTAAATTTTCCCGTAAAAATGGGTGTTGTTAAATGGTAACTCGAGGTTGTTATTAATTAACAAGGATTATTACAATGGATTTTCGTGGGATCTTAAGACAACATACACGGGATTCGTACAATACAACAAGGTTCATAGGAAAGTACTAATGTAATCCTTACAGGGATACAACTTAAGAGAATTTAAACTTAGGTCTCACTTGGTAGGGTAGGAAATACTCATCCTTCATTCTTAACATCCGAGTCTTGGCGAGCTTTCCTTCTTTCGGCACTCAGACTTGTAATGCACTTTCTCTCTGCAACCGAAGCAGGTAATGGAGGCTTTTATTTTTTAAATACTGGTTGTGCTATCCGAGGCACTTGATTCGCCTTTTTTACGTTTGAGCAGTGACTATCCATTTACTCTTTTGTGCTTCGGTATTATTTTGCCCTTATATTTGGTGTGTGAATTATTCAATTATTTTGATCTTTTTGCCTTAGTTTTATATGGCGATCATTTTTTGGGTGGAACCATTCGGACTTCTAGCGTCGTTCGGTCCTAATTTAATATGGCAACCACGTTTGGGGTATAAACAATTCGGCCTTATTCTGATATGGCAACCACGTTTGGGGTATGAACCATTCGGACTTAACTTAATATGGCAACCACGTTTAGGGTATGAACCATTTGGCCTTAGTTTGATATGGCAACCACGTTTGGGGTATGAACCATTCAGCCTTAATTTAATATGGCAACCACGTTTGGGGTATGAACCATTCGGCCTTAATTATGGCAACCACGTTTGGGGTATGAACCATTCGGCCTTAACTTAATATGGCAACCACGTTTGGAGTATGAACCATCTTTGAACACTGACCATTGATCTCTTAAGGTAGCGAACCTTTCGGAGGGGTCATTTAAATATTATGTTCCTAATACAATGTGATGAAAATTGCTTCCCTCCGTCTGGGGATAGCTATATCTTGTCATTCATTGATAAAAATCATAAGTTTTATATTACATTTGTCATACAAAATTCACAAGAAACATTTCCTAAGATTCATGGCATGCCAAGTACGTGGTACTTCCTTCTCATCCATAGTTTGGAGCTTATACGAGCCAGTCTGGTATGCTTCTACGATTTGGTATGGGCCCTCCCAATTGGTCCCCAACTTTCCCTGATTTTCAACTCTGCTTGCCTCGTTCTTCCGGTATACGAGGTCACCCACCTTAAATGATTCGGGGCGGACCATTCGATTATAATACTACTCCACTTTTTTTATACTCAGCCTCTCGGATTACGGCCATCTCTTTTCGTTCCTGCAGAAGATCTAGATTTAGACCCATCTCTTCGTCATTTTCCTTTTCTTTGACCATCATTGTTCGGAATGTTGGCATCCCTATTTCGGCCTGAATGACTACTTCACTTCCGTACGTCAAACTGAACGGTGTTTCTCCGTTGCTTGTTTTCAAGGACGTTCGGTGAGCCCATAATATGTTTGGCAACTCGTCCATCCATCCGGCTCTTTCCCTGCTAAGTCTTGATTTGAGGCCCTTCATTAAATTTTTGTTTTCTCTTTCTACCATTCCGTTGGCTTGAAGATGGGCCACTGCGGTATTTATCTGTGTGAAAGTCAGCTTTTCGCACCAAATTTTGAATGGGTCATGGATGAAGTTGCTTCCATTATCTGTTACTATTACACGAGATAGGCCGAACCTGCAGACAATATTTTTGCACATGAATTTTTTAACATCCTTCCCTGTTGTTTTTGCTAACAGTTTGGCTTCCATCCACTTTTTGAAAGCTTCGAAACTGGTGCATGTATTTGGCAAGAGTCACATTTTTGAATCTCTTCTCTGACATCTCGGTGCATGGTCGGCCAATAATAACCTTGTCTCATTAGTTTTACCACTACGGATCGTAGTTCGGAATGCATCCCACATGCTCCTTCGTGCACCTCCCGGATAATGTAGTTGGCCTGGAGTGGTCCGACGCACCGCAACATTGGGCCTAGGTATGACTTTTTGAATAGCACTCCTTTCTCCATGACATAATGGTTTATTTTCATACGGAGTGCACGAGCGCCATTTTGGTCTTCCGGCCAAACTCCTTCTTGTAGACACCGGATGATGGGTATCATCAAGTTGTCTTCTTCATCTTCCACTATCGCATTTGTGGTTTTCTCTTCAGTTGTTGGTTTTTCGAGGACCTCTGTGGAAAACTAGAAGGGGGTTGAATAGTTTTACCGGTTTTTAATTTGTCTCAAAAACTTTTACTATTGAAAAACTTTGATTCGAGTCTTATGTGCAATCAATCAACACAAATACGAACAACACACTAAACTAATTAATTATAAGTAATGAAAGTAAAGAGAAGAGATGGAAAGATCAAACCGGGACAAAAGGATTTATAGTGGTTCGGCTACGAAGCTCTTCTTCGCCCTACTCCACTCCCCGAGTACCACACTCGAGAGTTTCAAGCACTATGTCAACAACCTCCCTTTAGGCGGAGAAAACCATACACATCGCTTATCCTATTTCCGACACTAAGCTAGATGTCGAGTGCTAATCTTAGCTAGCACCAATCTACCATGATCTACTTGATCCTTTCTACTTCACACTATCACACAAGACTCGATCTACCCGATCTACCTATGATCCTCTTGATCAATCACACAAGCCCAATGGCTTCAAGAGATCTCCAAGATCTCACAAGATCACAATGATCAACCCTCACTTGACTCAATCTAATATATCTACCCTTGATCAACTTGATCAACACACAAGCCCAATGGCTACTAGAGATATTCATTATCTCTATAAGATCACAATGATCTTCCCACACAAATTCTCAAAAAAAAAAAGATCTTGATGTATACTATGATACAATCAAGTGTGTAACAAATGTTACAAGTGCTCTAATACAACTACAACACTTTGTATCTACTTGGATACCTTGTGTTCTTCTCTTGCACTTGAAGAGGAATGAAGAGGATCACTTGAATGGATGATTGGATCACTCTTAAACAAAAGAAAAACTAAACTAAATGATCAAGAAGAGAAAATGTGATAAGGGTATTGAACTCAGAAAGTTCGGTGTGAAAAAGGATGCCCAAAAACTGTGAAGTGAGCTGGTATTTATAGGCAGAAAAAATCTAGCCATTATAGGGACACGGTACCACTAAACCACACACGGTACCACTAAATTTAGTGGTACCGTGGTACCGTACGAGACAAAAATGCTCCTATTTTTGTCTTTTCTGGTAAAAACTTATTTGGGGAAGTTTGGAGCTGATTTTGGGGGGAAAAATAGCTGTTATAATTTTTGAACTTATTTTTCCATTAAAACATTTCTTAATTATTCAAAAATAATTTGTAAAGTATATTTTTGAAAGAAATGTTTTGTCACATTAAAATGTGAAGTCTTAAGCACAAATTCACTTCTTTGATCATTTGTCAAGTTGTAAATTTGTTTGTGCATACCTAGAGTGATTTGCGTAGAAACGGAAACTTTCGATTAAAAACTTGTTTACGTTAATTTTAACGTAACGTGTTTTCACATTTTGTCATCCTCAACACGTGAAGTTATCGAAAGATTTGAATAACCTTTTTGGAACATTATTTGCATCATCAATCTCCCCCTTTTTGATGATGACAAAACATAAACTCATTTTAGGTTAAAATTAGTTTTAACAAGTTTTTAATGAGTTTACTCCCATTTCTCCCCCTTTTTGTCGAAGCAAAAAGGTTGCTAAGGCTCCCCCTTGATGTATACTCCCCGTCGTTTGGAGGACACCAAGGAATCGAGCAATGATTCGTGCTACAAAACAAGGTTAGATAACAAACATACAAGATCTAAACTGTAGCACTTATGACAAATATACAACCACAAATAAAAAGATTGGCTAAGTAGCCAAGCACTAAAATAAAAACAACCACATAAAGGCCCATTCATTCATGAAAATAAATGTCATACATAGGTATGACTATATGACAAACATAATAAAAGAAGGACAACAAGAAGCATAAATCCTTAATGACTAGAGGCAAGCTTCATTTCCAAGAGGGGTCCTAAAAGTTTATTATTGAAAAATTAAACATGAACAAGTTTAGTCTTGTGGGCTAGGAGGTGGTGGAGATGGTGGCATCATTTGGGGTGGTGGTGGTGTCAAAAGATGCTCCACATAAGAGAACATGAAATGTATCTCATCTCTCAAGGAGAAGATGAGGTTACGGTTATGGAGGCAACATAGGCAATTAGCACTATGTTAATCATAGGGATGAGGTTGGATAGGTTGACCCATGATTGGGGAAGGAGGTTGTGGTGAGTTTGTTGGTGATGGGGGCAACATTGGCATGGCATAATCCAATGGAGTGATGGGTGAGATGGTGTAGTCCATGGATGATGGCATGGTGTTGAAGGAAGGAGATGATGAAGATGTTGTGTAAGTAGAGGATGTTTTGGAGGGTGCATTAGGTGGAGATGGTGAGTTGGGAGTGGCTTGGGAGGGTGGTGTGGTTACTTCATCATCTTTTGTTAGATCAACAAAAAGAGGTTTGGATGGTGGTCTTACGGTTATTCTAGGTTTCTTGGAAATTTGGTTTGTTGATCCTTGTGTGGAAGACATGGTGATTGAGTTGTGTGAGGTTGAAGATGAAGTGCAAGATAAGCTTGCAATGGTGAAGCCTTATATAGGCAAGAGTTGGGGAATTTGAATTAAAGGTGATGGTAGTGTCCTATGGTGTAGGAAGGGAATCTTGGGGTGTATGTGAGTTTGTGACCGGATCTACACACACTCCTTGTGTTAGATAGATACTTTGAATAATGTTAGTCTAGCACGCGGAATTTAGTAGCAAACACTCAGAAGATTTATTTGATGTGTTTTGTATGAACGAATGAAACAATGTATATATGAACAAGAGACAAATAATTAACTTCAACGATTCAATATTATTGATTCAATAATACGAGTGATCTCCTATCACTAGGGTTTACAACCTTGAATCTTTTCTATGAACTTAAGTAGATACGTACATAAACATTAACCTAGGCAATCCTTTTATAGACTAAGGATTCCTGTACAAGATAACTATCATCTATATAAGTAAGATATACACAAAATCCTTTCTAAACTTATCTTCTATACGATTACAAAAATTATAAGCCGTACTAACTTTCTAATACCAACCGTACTAACTGACTTTGTACTGTTAGTATAATCTTCAATGTCTTCCAGCAGTACTAACTTATATGCAACAGTTTCAACTGTTTACCTTAATTCCTAACAATTTGCAAATTTGCAGGTTTGAAATTAGGGATGCAGGGATTTAGGAGGAACAGTGAAAATCCGTCAAACAAGGACACGGTACCTTTAAACACCACGCGGTACCATTAAATTTAACGGTACTGTGGCCTATTTAACGGTACCGTGACACTGTAGTCACGAATTTTCCTGTGCAGGCTAGTTCTGGGCAGCTAGAGGGATGTTTTCTAGGGGAACTATTTTCTGGAAATGATGGTGCCTCATTCGTTAAAATCAACACATATTTTTCTCCAAGGATTTACAAAGGAAATATATAAACCCGAGTTGTTTTCCCCAACGAAGGATTGAATGAAATTTGTGATTTTGATCGTGAATCGTGTGATGAATAGTGAAAACAAAGAAATTTTTGGATTTTAAACTAAAATAAATGAACATGAACTAAAAACGATTTAATAAACAAGAAAAACGATAATCTAAAGAATGCGAGGCTAAAAACGTAAAGGAAATCTAAAAAGACGTTTAAACCGGGAAAACCCGAGCCTAAACGTCAAAATGATGAAATACTAATCCTAGAAAAGTAAAAATAATTTTCCTAAGTTTTAATTAATAAAAGAAAATTTTAGAAAAAAGAATTATATTTTTTTGACTTTAATATTTTTTTTTATGAATTAAAAACTGCTTTAAAAAGAAAAATACATAAAAAATACTAAAACTATCATAAAAATTATGAAATTTTTTGTGAAATAACTTTACAATATGACAATCCTAGGAAAATTAATAATGAGGTCCCAGCTTATTCAAATAAACTGGGAAAAAGCTGATAAGGGCTGAAGGCTTAATTAACGAAGAAGGGTTAAATAGAAAATAGTGCAAGGTTTAACTTGAAAAAGACCCTAGGGCAGTGGTAAGGTGTGTGGTGTGTGAGTCAAGAGACCAGGGTTCGAACCCCTTGGCCTCAGCTTTTGTAAACTTTTTTTTTTTTTTTTTTTTTTTTTTTTTTTTTTTTTTTTTTTTTCAACTTTTAAATAAGCTAATGATTAATGACTTTTGTAAAAAGATTATTTTTAGAACTAACTAAATAAGGTGGAAATAAGCTGAAATGCTCAACAGTCCACTTTTAAGCTATTTAGACTTAAATAAGCTAAGTGGCTATCTTTTAAGCTATGAATGAGATAGAACTAAGCTAATTATAGTTCAATGGACTAGGAATAAGCTAGATTATCAACAAAGAGCAATGAAATAAGCAATTAAGCTGGGATACAAGCTGTATTAATCTAACAGTGGACACAAAGGGTATTAAGCTAGTTATGAAGCAAAAAGGGAAGAATAAGCTGAATTAAGCTATTCTAGGGACTAAAATAAGCTGAAACCATTTATAAGCTAAAAGTTATGCTGAATAAGCTAGAAAGAAGCAAGGAATAAGCACTAGAAGTTACAAAATAAGCCAAATAGGCTTCTGATGTCTGCTGATATAGGGGGTGAACAGGGCAAAATTAGTGCTTTTCAAAGCACTAAAATGCAGTCAAAATAAAATCTTAAAAATCAAGAAAAAATACTAAAAGCTAGATAAGCCAGCTAAGATTATCTATGCCAATTTTCAGCTTATTACAACTTATATTGAAGCTATGAAAAATCCTAGAAAAAGCTGCAAAATGGGGATATTGACTGATACAGTCTGATAAGATCTAAAATCCTCAATAACTTAACCAACCAATGCCAAGTCTTTCCAACTTACCAAATAGACCAAAATGAGACCCAAGAATGCAAAAAAACAAGAGCTTAACTGAGCTTATCCTATAAGGGGTTATTTGAACAGTTCAAGCTCTAATATTGGACCAGTCCCTTCAAAACCTAGAAATCTCCAAAAACAGGCAAAATGCTTATACTAACAACTTATATAGGCTGGCTTAATCAAGATTGAACTTAAGGAAAATGCAAATGAACAGTGACAACCAAATTGTACCCGTTTGACTAACTAACCCAAACACCCCTTCATATCACTGATTTTAAGATTTAAACTGGAAACCACCAAATTGACCCTAGATTCTGACTTATTGATGATTATCTAACTTGATTAACACCTAATAAGCAATTCCTATATGTGAATAAGCACTAATAAGCTAACACTATATTATGCTAATTTGGATTGTTTTAAGGTTATTAAGTGAAACTGAGACTTAAGCTTTATACTAACTAGAAAACTGACTTTCAATACTTCAAATAGAACAGATAAACAAATAAAAAGCAATAAGCACTAGAATAAGCAGATGAATAGTACCTTTGACAAATCGTTGACTTTCTTGGATTAGAACTGAATTGATATAATATAAGTTTACAAAAAGCTATAATAAGCTTATATAAGCTTATATGAAAGTTTCTGAGACTTGGGATTGATTCTTAACAACTAGAAAGCTTATTTCGAATTAACAATAAAACTTGAACTTTTATTAAACTTGAAACTGAGTACAATACTACTTGAAATTAGAACACTTAAACGTAAAAAGACTTGAATTGTTCACTGAAAGCTCGAGATTACAATTTCTACTGACTATGATAACATTACGACTACTTATTAATTAACTACTTACCAAATTGGCTTACAAATGAGCCCCATTTATACAAAACTAAGTGGGATGTGTCTTGTCCTCATCTCTGATCACTCCTGAGCCATTGGATTGGCTTTACTTCATCTCAGCCCTTAAATGGGATTTTTGGCGCCAAAATAAATCCCACTTGGATTTCCAACTGGGCAGTGGTAACTTGTGAGGAGGAGGGAGCATTAAATGATGTTTGGACTAGAGTGTTTGGAGGGTGCAGGGAAAAGCAGAGAGAGGATGGTAGATTTTCAGGGATAAGGGTGGGAATGGTGGTATGGTTTAGCGGGTGTTTGTTTTAGAAGAAAAGTTTGACCAGGTCAAACCTGGTTTTAACCAAAACAAAACGGGGTAAGTTTATTTTTGGGATTGGGCTTGCTTTGGTGGGCTGGGTTAAGGGTAATTAGGATTGGGTTTTTAATTATTTTGGATTTAAGGGATAAGGGGTTTATTTGGTTAAATTTAGCTAAAGGACTAAAGTGGTAATTTGATAAAATCCAAGGATCAATTCTGCCAATACTATAAATTCAGGGACCAAGGTTGTCATTTTCTGAAAATTATCTCCAAGGACCATTTTTGGCAAGTTGAGCATAATTATGATCCACTTTGGTACATTTCTTCCCCAGCCTTGGCTTTTCTTGATCTTCCAATCTCATGCTCGGTTTTGTCTGTTTTTGCCCTGTTTTCAATCCTTTTGTACCTGAAACACATAAAACACAAACCAAGGATATCTGCAGTATAATTTGGGTGTTTTTGGTCATTTTTGTATCATTTATGGGTATAAAATGATGAGTATTTACACACTCATCAATCCCCCACACTAAACTAATGCTAGTCCCGAGCAATCCGATCATATGAAGTAATGAAAGGATCAAAAGAATACCAAGTATATCCCGTCTCAACTTTTTATTTGATGCAAGAAATTTAAACTAGAACAAAAATAGATTACATGTTTGATTTCCAAAAATGGTATCATGGAACGGGATTCACACAAAATGGGTGTCTCCAGGGAATTGAAATCGTCATCCTCTTTTTTGTACTCCCAACTAAGCTTAAACTCGATGTGCAAATATTTTTGTAAAATGCTAACACTACTTATACTAATAATCTATGTAAGCCGAGACTTAACTTTTCACTCCCATATTTATTCAGGTTAGGTGAATGTGCTTGATTTTCAAAATTTTGATCACAAAAATCGACGTTTTTATAAGATTTTGACTAATACTAGTTGAAAGATAGATTTAAAATTTACAACAAGCAAGTTTCAAAACTTTATTCAACACATACATCTTTATTTTTGCAACATCAAAACTAATTGCATTTTGCAATATCATTCCTTTTTTTTTTTTTTTTTTTACTTGTGCAACATAAACTAACGGAGTTTCACGGGAACCAAGACCTTACACCTTCCGGAATAAAGGATCCAAGGGCCAACGGAGAATTCCAAGACTCTAAATATTCCTGAGATGAGGATCCAAGGGTGTTAGACCAAGACCTCACACATTCCTGAATTAGAGTTCCAAGGGCCGGTGTAAGAGGGTAGCCAAGACCTAAACGCCTTCCGAAAATAAGGATCCAAGGGCCGATCTTGAACCGTAGCTTTTTTAGCACATACATTTATTACTTAACTTTTGCATTACTATGACATATGCTTGTTCCGAAGTTTAAATAAATCTTTGAACTAGTATTTTTCAAAATTGTATAGAAAAATGATTTTGTGTGTTCAAATGTTTGAAAATAAGCACTTATTAAGTCAGATTAGTTATCTCCTGGGAGGAAAAGCCATAGATTACTTATATAAGCTCTAAAGAAAACCAACTATTCTACGCTTAGCATTTTCATTTGCACAAATCGTAAAACCTTAGCCTAATCGTTAAGGAAGCAGCCAGATCAACACTCTGGCAGAGTCGGGATTCCCTTTGTTCTAACCTAATCAAGACTAAACGCTTCTTCTTTTTATTGCAATTTCTCATCTAAAAATGAAAAAATTTTAAAATTTTGGTCAAAACGGGGGTACTAGGGCACTAGAAGGTACAAATGTGACAAAAATCGCGAGAATTCCTCCCCACACTTAGAATTGAATATTGCCCTCAATATTCAAAGTACCGGCTATTATGCCGACACTTAGAACGTAAAAAGGTAATACTAATAGCCAAGTGTGTGAAAGAAATCTCATTTTTCACAAACAGGATTAAAAAGATATCCCTAGATAATCGTTAGCAACAAGATCGGATATTGGGCGGCTGGATTGAAAACAGGCGCATCAATCATCACGATCTAAGAGAAACCTGCAAACAAGAGCAAACAATACACAAATCAAAGCACAGTAGAGGAATCCCCCCACACTTAGTGTCAGAAAATAGAAAGAAGTCAGAAACATGGGTTGTCACCCATGTGGTGCTAATGTTTTTGTTAACCGAGTCACTAGCTTGACTCGACCCCGAATTCATTGGTCCATGGGGAAACAAGTGGAAGAGAAATTCTCCATCGGACTTTCATTTAAGATGTTTGGATAATCACTGAATTTCTTGAAAGTTCCACTCCGATGAGATACACCCGGCTCTAAGTAATAGAAACTATCAGTGGAGATGCCGGGGTCAAAAATGGTATCCTCACTCCCGAACGAGTGAAGAAGAAGAGAAGTCACAAGATATTTGAGAAAAGAAAGAAAGATTTTGATAACAATCAAGATCCATTCTTCATCCTCAAATGTAGACATCTCAAGAGGAAGGGTGAGGGTAGTATCATCAATAAGCAAACTCTTATGATAGAGTACACCTCCCTCCAAGCCAATATCATCCTCAAGATCAAAATAGAAATGATCATATTCTGGAGGAGATATGTCATGAGAGAGTTCACCGGAGAACTTCTTAGGATCTTGATCAAAGGAAAACGAATCATACTCAGGAGGAGAGATATAAGCATGAGTCGTGGTACTGCCACGACTTGTCTCTTCCGTTTGATTGATATCTGATGCGTGGTTTTGTAACCTTATAACAGGTTTTACCTCTCGAGGGATCTCAAGAGGCTTACAACCCCACCAGGCAGTGTACCTGACCGATGTAGTATAGAGTAGTGGTAAGTACGGGGGATTGATCGTTCTCCACAGGGAATAGTGTTCGTTAGGTATGAAAAGCTACTCTAATAGGTCTAAGGGTTGAGGAAGATTCTTTTTTATGTTTTTATATTTTTATGAAAGCAAGTAAAATCTCGGTTTTGAAGGAGTGGGCGGAATTAGTTGCTAGTCAACTAACCCAAAATTACTACGGATGCAAATAAAATAAATAACAAAAATAAAAATGTGGAGAGAAACTTATGTGTAGAGAAATGTGTTTACTTAGATTTCCTTACTCCCTAACTATCTTTCACCGGTTAATTAGTGTGTATTAGTCGTGTGGATGACGGGTGTATTCCTTAATACCATTCGTGGGGTGGCGTACTTACTTCCCCAACTCTACAAGCTCCTACTTCACTCCTATGTCGAGCCGGCTAGGAAGCTCCTAACATGGGATCACTAGAATTCGCTTGTGCATTAAATACAACCATAAAAACCTTTAGTACGCATTTGGTTCATGTTTCTTAAGACGTTCAAGCAAGTTACTGAATAGGAAGTTAGCCAGTTTTCTTAAGCCTAACATAGATAAACAATCATCCAATACAACTAATAACACACTAATAACCAATAATCAATAGCTAGGTTTCATTAGATCTAAGCAAACACAAGATAAATTTAGCCTAACATGTTAATCAAAAGACAAGAATAAGATAAAATCAAACAACACATAGACATATTGAATGATTAATTGATAACTTATCTTCAATGTAACATGGAAGATCTCAAGGCAAAAAGCCTTGAAAAAGAAGCTAAAATCGTCCTAGGGTTTTCTCCCAAAATTCCACACACTAAGCTCCCCCTAATGACAAAAAATTAGAAAACTATATATAGACTTTTGCATCTGACGGCGTCACCTTATGGATTGTGACGCCGTCACCTCGCCGCTTCTAGGGTTCCCGGATGACCTTCTTGACGCCGTCCCTCTTTAGCTCTTCCAAAATCCATTCTGGCTTATCAAGGCTTGACGCCGTCTAACCTTGAACGTGACGCCGTCCCCTTTTGATTTAAGCCGTGACGCCCTTGATTAAGTTAAAGCGTGACGCCGTCAGAATTTACATGCTATTTTCACTGGCTTATCATGAGTAAATTTCACGTTCACTTTTTCTTGCCAAGGCATGACGCCGTCTAGAGTAAATTGTGACGCCGTCAAAGGTAACTTTTAGCCGATTTTTGAGACTTTGTCGTTTTCTTCACTTTTATGCTCCAAAAACGTCCAAAATGCCTCCTTTTCCAGATTTCTCCTCAAAAGTACCTAAAATGACAAAAGGAACGATTTAGGGCGATATTTGATCAAATAAATACGATTTAGGGCTTAAATGACCCCTTAAAAGCGGTACACTTTTCGCTTCATCAAATACCCTTACACTTGAGATTTGCTTGTCCTCAAGCAAATGCGCTTTTATTCTAATCAAAATACAAGTTAGGGGTCATTTAATGCAAACATAAAAGTAATTACAACAAATATTCGTTCCACTTCAATCATAATAAGCACGGAGATTACAAACTAGCACCTCACAAGTAGTGTTTAGATACTCACATCTCTCAAGTGTCATCAAAATAAATCTCATAAATGAAAACGGATAATATCTCTCACTACCTGTCATAGCAAATAGATTACCATAGGCTTGGGAAAGGATCGATAACCTCCTCCACTAGGCGTAAGCACCTAAGATAAACTATCAAAGAGGGCTTTTAAATGGGTTATAACGTTAGGTGTAGGGAAAAGGAAAACACGGTTTTGTTGGATAAAGGATATTTTACTGGTGGCTAGTTAAAGATCTTGATCAATTACATGTACTATACAATGTTGCTAAGCCAAGACTCGACTCGATCTTAAGCTAGAAACAAAATAACAAAAACAAAAACAAACATAAAACAAAATACAATGAAACGGGATGGTAGTCCGTATGTTTTTTCTACTTTTCTTTTTCTCATTTTTTTTTTTTTTTTTTTTTTTTTTTTTGGCATACACTTTTGCCCTACCATCCAAAATAATACATCATAGGGGCGTTGCATTCCCCTTACACTTGAACTTTTACATAACTTTACAAATTACTATTCTAATGACTCGAATTAAGATAATCAAAACACTTGGAGTACTTTTAAAACATTTAGCACATATGGGGGTAATAAATGATGTTCTTCCCCATTACTCCATTACACTAGTACTTTACCCATGAGTTCCAATCGTCCCAAAACAATATGTACAAGGATATGACTCGACTTAGCAACCATGTAATCAACTAGATAATTAACTTGGGTTTAAACAAATGTTGTCACAATAATGCACTAAAAATGAGTGCATACAAGGTAGGCTAAGGCGATTTGGGTGTACATTTTAGTGGGGTGTAACAAATTCTTCCTTTAAGTAAAATGCTTAAAGGTCGAAGCGAAAAGATAGGCTCTGAGGGGTGTACTAGGGGTATCGTGTACTAAAAATGAGTACAACGCAAAGGGTGTGGGAGAATTACTTGACCAATGTAGCCAAAGTAATTATAACAAAAACACAGGTGTAAAACAATGGGTTAATCCTAATGCCTCTTATCATGTAGTAAATCTAACTACACGAATGTAGTCTCACTTGTGGCCTCGGAATGGTCCTAACGCAAGTTCTAGAATCTAAGTGCTACCGGTACACACATCATAGCATAAATGCTTTTCCTACCAATTCTAGGGGCGAACCTCACATATTTGGGGGTGGAAAATTTTTTAGTGGTACGGTTTTTGTGCTAGTCATATAACTCCTATCCATGAGACGCTCATTAAGATCAAAGTTTCACTCCTATATGTTGTAAAAAATTTTAAATTTGGCACTAAAATTACCCTAACAAGTATTTATCTCAGTTTTATTACACATCTACCATTAAACAAACAAAAATCAAGCGCAATTGTATTCTCTAAAATCGTACTTTTACCCTCCCCTTACACTTAAGATGAACATTGTCCCCAATGTTCAAATAACAAGATGTAAAAGAAAATAAGGTAAAAGAATGAAATCAAATACTCCCCTGATTCGCTCGGTGGATAATGAAATTACACGGTTAAATCTTCCTCCAAGGAGAATGTTGAAGCTCCATGACTAATGCATCGCCAAAAGCTTGATTCCATAAACATCTCCTTGTCCAAAATAACCTGTTAAACCTGAGAAAACAAACACGAAAACCTGCATAACATCGGCGGGAAAAATCTATATATAAGGATATAATGCTTGTGGAATGATAATTTTGCAGATTCCTGGAGATTATAAGTTGGAGATTTTAGTAAAAACTTTTTTTTTTAAAAACAAAACTTTCAAAAATTTCTGAAAATTAAATCTGACACCGTCAGGTTATAACCCCTGACGCCGTCAGAAATGACCTGACAAAAATTTTCATTTTAAGTTTCCGGAAAATTTCTGAAAAAACCTTTACCTTACTTCCTGGAAATCCTGCAAAACATCATTATGACTCGATACAAGCATTTGACTCAAACAAACACTAATATGTATGTTAATTTAGTATTATTATGATTCATGTTCATTTGTGTTCTAATAAACCGATTTAGATTTCCCTTACACTTATCTTTTGCAAAATACCTTTATATGTACTTAAGACGAAGTTAAAAACAACATAAAGCATTTTCACAATTTACTTTTGAACATGAATCAATACTAATAAAAATTAAACACACATACGGAAACAAATAAAAACAAACAAACAAATAAATAAGCACACAAAGCAAATAAAACAAATAAAGCTTGGGTTGCCTCCCAAGAAGCGCTTTTCTTTATTAACGAGTCTTGTAGCTAGACTCAAAGTCACGGGGTCTACGTTTTTCTGTTTTGCTTCTCAATTGCCCCTCTAATCATCCTAACAACCTCCATATCAATTTTGTATTTAGGTCCAAGGTTTAAGCAATCTTTATAATAAAGGCTTCTCTTATTCCAAACATGGTCCATGCCTTTTTCTTTATCCTCTTCATTGATGTCCTCAATCGCACCAATGTTGTCCATGTCAAATCGAGGCACAAAACGAAATTCATTAACCCGATAAGGCATCCTATATGTGATCCTATCTATGTGATTAGAAAACTGAACCGTGCCTTTCAAACGGTCATACCTTAAATTGGATGCTTCGATAAATGGCTTACCTAACACAACGCGAGATAGGCGGCAGTCAACAACACTTGCCATATCTTCTAAAATCATGAAGTTGGTGACAAAGGTAAAGTTCCCAACAAGGATATGTATATCCTTAATCCTTCCAACGAAGTTGCAAACTCCGCCTGGACACTTGGGGTCCATCCTAGGCTCAAGTGGTGTGTTTATGATTTGGCTATAAAGGCCTGAGGACATAACGTTGATTGGGGATTCATAGTCAATGTAAGCATGCTCAACGTATTGGTACCCAATCATACATGGTATCTTCACATTCCCGGGATCACCTCTCTTAATCTTTGGGTCAATTCTAACAAAAGGTGGTCGAGGGTTATCAACTAGGTTGTTATAGTAAGCAATCTCCTTCTTAGTGGGGTATTCATTGAAGCAATCATCCAACCTAGGGTCTACCTTCACTTCCTCAATTTTCTCAATCAACTTATCAACCGTAAGATTATTACGTTCTAAGTAATTATCTGAGTATATGGCGGTCCCTAAGTTGTTCAAGGCATAATCAAGCTCTATATCAATCATTCTACTGAGCTCCCTGAGCTCACTAATCTCATTCTCAAGTTGGCTACGCAACAAAGCCACTTCGCCAGGTGTAAGGGGTGGATTCGCGTTTTCCATAATGGCAAACTGAATAGTCAATGAAAATCTGTTACGAACAAAAGCACAAAGAAAATAGATAGACTAAAGAATATCTAGAAAAAGAAAATAAAAATCTCACTAGAAAGGAATCTAGTGAGTAGACCTAATAGAAATAAAAATTCAACCTAAACAATAACTACTCCCCGGCAGCGGCGCCAAAAAACTTGATGCGTGGTTTTGTAACCTTACAACAGGTTTTACCTCTCGAGGGATCTCAAGAGGCTTACAACCCCACCAGGCAGTGTACCTGACCGATGTAGTATAGAGTAGTGGTAAGTACGGGGGATTGATCGTTCTCCACAGGGAATAGTGTTCGTTAGGTATGAAAAGCTACTCTAATAGGTCTAAGGGTTGAGGAAGATTCTTTTTTATGTTTTTATATTTTTATGAAAGCAAGTAAAATCTCGGTTTTGAAAGAGTGGGCGGAATTAGTTGCTAGTCAACTAACCCAAAATTACTACGGATGCAAATAAAATAAATAACAAAAATGAAAATGTGGAGAGAAACTTATGTGTAGAGAAATGTGTTTACTTAGATTTCCTTACTCCCTAACTATCTTTCACCGGTTAATTAGTGTGTATTAGTCGTGTGGATGACGGGTGTATTCCTTAATACCATTCGTGGGGTGGCGTACTTACTTCCCCAACTCTACAAGCTCCTACTTCACTCCTATGTCGAGCCGGCTAGGAAGCTCCTAACATGGGATCACTAGAATTCGCTTGTGCATTAAATACAACCATAAAAACCTTTAGTACGCATTTGGTTCATGTTTCTTAAGACGTTCAAGCAAGTTACCGAATAGGAAGTTAGCCAGTTTTCTTAAGCCTAACATAGATAAACAATCATCCAATACAACTAATAACACACTAATAACCAATAATCAATAGCTAGGTTTCATTAGATCTAAGCAAACACAAGATAAATTTAGCCTAACATGTTAATCAAAAGACAAGAATAAGATAAAATCAAACAACACATAGACATATTGAATGATTAATTGATAACTTATCTTCAATGTAACATGGAAGATCTCAAGGCAAAAAGCCTTGAAAAAGAAGCTAAAATCGTCCTAGGGTTTTCTCCCAAAATTCCACACACTAAGCTCCCCCTAATGACAAAAAATTAGAAAACTATATATAGACTTTTGCATCTGACGGCGTCACCTTATGGATTGTGACGCCGTCACCTCGCCGCTTCTAGGGTTCCCGGATGACCTTCTTGACGCCGTCCCTCTTTAGCTCTTCCAAAATCCATTCTGGCTTATCAAGGCTTGACGCCGTCTAACCTTGAACGTGACGCCGTCCCCTTTTGATTTAAGCCGTGACGCCCTTGATTAAGTTAAAGCGTGACGCCGTCAGAATTTACATGCTATTTTCACTGGCTTATCATGAGTAAATTTCACGTCCACTTTTTCTTGCCAAGGCATGACGCCGTCTAGAGTAAATTGTGACGCCGTCAAAGGTAACTTTTAGCCGATTTTTGAGACTTTGTCGTTTTCTTCACTTTTATGCTCCAAAAACGTCCAAAATGCCTCCTTTTCCAGATTTCTCCTCAAAAGTACCTAAAATGACAAAAAGAACGATTTAGGGCGATATTTGATCAAATAAATACGATTTAGGGCTTAAATGACCCCTTAAAAGCGGTACACTTTTCGCTTCCGTATGATCAATATCAAAGCAAAATGGCTCGTAAGTCGAGATAGAAAGATCAGGATGAGAAGTGGGACTGCCACTTGAGAAATAGTCACTATCCTCAACGAGAAATGAGGGGGGACACTTAAGCACTGAGTCAGTGGATGGAGTTGGATTTAATGATTCGATCTTGGAAATGAGAAGATTGACATTCAATAATTTTTCACGGAGTGTATCGTCCTTGATTTTCAGAACATCTGTGTCAATCTCTCCATCTTTGGGGACAAAATCCTTCACTTCCTCTAAGCTGGTGAGCTCAGAATGGGGAGGTGATGCCTCAACATAATCGATGTCTTCACAAGATAAAGAATCGTCATCACTTGAGGTACCATCATTGTTATAATTGGAGGAAATCTCATAATGATCTTTTAAAGTCTCAAAAGAAGGAGAATTATCCTCAAAAGGCATATCACACATATTATTGGAAAGATCCTCGGACGCACTTGGGATTGGGATAAGGTTCTCAACACTAGACTTTATAAATTCGTCCGATTCCTTTTCAGGAATAGCGTTAAGATGCTCATCCCCCATAATGAGAGAGTCCTCGGGGTCCAAAGTAGGTGATGTGGATGTGGTTGCAATAGACTAAGGGAGTTGAAAAATGGTATTATTCATAAGAATAACACTCTCCTCATAGTCCTCATCTTCGTCATCGAGCATGCAAGCCTGATTAAACAAGAAACGCTTTTGTGTTGCTCGTTCTACGGCGAGTAAATCTTTCATAGATTTTCCTTGACGATCTTGTGAGTAAGATAAGTCAATGGGAGGAGCTTGTTTTCTAAAAATCATCTCCTTAAGACCGTCTATTTCAGTTTGAAAGTCCATGTTGAGTTGATTTTGAGAAATAATCACTTTAGTGATCAATTCAGCTCTAGTTAACTCGCTTTGAAGAAGGTGCTGAGTGTGTTGTGAAGGTTGGTCAAAATCAGATGATGTCTGATTGTTATAAGGGTCCTGCTCATAGACAAGCATGTTTCCCGTTTGACAATCAAATTCCGGATGTGGACAACCTCCACAATTAGCACAAAGATCATTTGGCACATTCTGAAATGATGCATCATTGAAGTTTTGATAGCACGGATCTTGCCCAAATGAATCCTGAGGAGGGAAGTTGAAATCGTTTTGAAAATTTGGATAAGTAAATGTATTTTCGATTTCAGAAGTACAACATACACCAAGTTCATGAGTAAACCCACATTTCTTGCAAAAACATCGTTCACAAAGTGAATCATCCCCCAACGGATCTCCACAATTAAAGCAATCTTGTTGATTGATTGGAGACGGCTGGGAGTGCGGAGGGTAGTCGGAAAAACCTTGAGAATTATCGACGGAATTAGGATTTGATTTGATGGATAACTCACACCAATAACAAGATCCGTCTGGTGCATTATTTCCACACCGCTCACACGAACACTTGGAACAACAAAGATCATCACCCACTGGATTTTTACAATGAAAATAGTGATAGTCGAGTGACGACATAAGAATTAAACATTAAGGAGGGATAAGAAGAAAATAGAATTAAACGGACAGAGGGTAAGAGATAAAGAATTAAACGAATAAGAGGAATGAGAAGAATGTTTTTGGTTTTTAAGATTTAGAAACATTTGAAGAACATAAAAGGAAAAGGAAAATAGATTTGAAAAGAAAATCTTTTTGGGTTTTAATAAGAAAATATTTACGAGAAAAAACGAGAACTTCTCGAAAGAAGGATCTTCAAAACACGCATCAACAAACGAGATTTAAAAATTTGCTTCAAGCCTTCCCCGGCAGCGGCGCCAAAATTTAATTCGTTAAAATCAACACATATTTTTCTCCAAGGATTTACAAAGGAAATATGTAAACCCGAGTCGTTTTCCCCAACGAAGGATTGAATGGAATTTGTGATTTTGATCGTGAATCGTGTGATGAATAGTGAAAACAAAGAGATTTTTGGATTTTAAACTAAAATAAGTGAACATGAACTAAAAACGATTTAATTAACAAGAAAAACGATAATCTAAAGAATGCGAGGCTAAAAACGAAAAGGAAATCTGAAAAGACGTTTAAACCGGGAAAACCCGAGCCTAAACGTCAAAACGATGAAATACTAATCCTAGAAATGTCAAAATAATTTTCCTAAGTTCTAATTAACAAAAGAAAATTTTAGAAAAAAGAATTATATTTTTTTGACTTTTATATATTTTTTTATGAATTAAAAACTGCTTTAAAAAGAAAAATACATAAAAAAAAAAATACTAAAACTATCCTAAAAATTCTGAATTTTTTTGTGAAATAACTTTACAATTTGAAAATCCTAGGAAAAATAATAATGAGGTCCTAGCTTATTCAAATAAGCTGGGAAAAAGCTGATAAGGGTTGAAGGCTTAATTAACAAAGAAGGGTTAAATAGAAAATAGTGCAAGGTTTAACTTGAAAAAGACCCAAGGGCAGTGGTAAGGTGTGTGGTGTGTGAGTCAAGAGACCAGGGTTCGAACCCCTTGGCCTCAGCTTTTGTAAACTTTTTTTTTTCCAACTTTTAAATAAGCTAATGATTAATGACTTTTGTAAAAAGATTATTTTTAGAACTAACTAAATAAGGTGGAAATAAGCTGAAATGCTCAACAGTCCACTTTTAAGCTATTTAGACTTAAATAAGCTAAGTGGCTATCTTTTAAGCTACGAATGAGATGGAAATAAGCTAATTATAGTTCAATGGACTAGGAATAAGCTAGATTATCAACAAAGAGCAATGAAATAAGCAATTAAGCTGGGATACAAGCTGTGATAATCTAACAGTGGACACAAAGGGTATTAAGCTAGTTATGAAGCAAAAAGGGAAGAATAAGCTGAATTAAGCTATTCTAGGGACTGAAATAAGCTGAAACCATTTATAAGCTAAAAGTTATGCCGAATAAGCTAGAAAGAAGCAAGGAATAAGCAATAGAAGTTACAAAATAAGCCAAATAGGCTTCTGACGTCTGCTGATATAGGGGGTGAACAGGGCAAAATTAGTGCTTTTCAAAGCACTAAAAAGCAGTCAAAATAAAATCTTAAAAATCAAGCAAAAATACCAAAAGATAGATAAGCCAGCTGAGATTATATATGCCAATTTTCAGCTTATTACAACTTATATTGAAGCTATGAAAAATCCTAGAAAAAGCTGCAAAATGGGGATAATGACTGATATAGTCTGATAAGATCTAAAATCCTCAATAACTTAACCAACCAATGCCAAGTCTTTCCAACTTACCAAATAGACCAAAATGAGACCCAAGAATGCAAAAAAACAAGAGCTTAACTGAGCTTATCCTATAAGGGGTTATTTGAACAGTTCAAGCTCTAATATTGGACCAGTCCCTTCAAAACCTAGAAATCTCCAAAAACAGGCAAAATGCTTATACTAACAACTTATATAGGCTGGCTTAATCAAGATTGAACTTAAGGAAAATGCAAATGAACAGTGACAACCAAATTGTACCCGTTTGACTAACTAACCCAAACACCCCTTCATATCACTGATTTTAAGATTTAAACTGGAATCCACCAAATTGACCCTAGATTCTGACTTATTGATGATTATCTAACTTGATTAACACCTAATAAGCAATTCTTATATGTGAATAAGCACTAATAAGCTAACACTATATTATGCTAATTTGGACTGTTTTAAGGTTATTAAGTGAAACTGAGACTTAAGCTTTATACTAACTAGAAAACTGACTTTCAATACTTCAAATAGAACAGATAAACAAATAAAAAGCAATAAGCACTAGAATAAGCAGATGAATAGTACTTTTGACAAATCGTTGACTTTCTTGGATTAGAACTGAATTAATCTAATATAAGCTTACAAAAAGCTATAATAAGCTTATATGAAAGGTTCTTAGACTTGGGATTGATTCTTAACAACTAGAAAGCTTATTTCGAATTAACAATAAAACTTGAACATTTATTAAACTTGAAACTGAGTACAATACTACTTGAAATTAGAACACTTAAACGTAAAAAGACTTGAATTGATCACTGAAAGCTTGAGATTACAATTTCTACTGACTATGATAACATTACGACTACTTATTAATTAACTACTTGCAAAATTGGCTTACAAATGAGCCCCATTTATACAAAACTAAGTGGGATGTGTCTTGTCCTCATCTCTGATCACTCCTGAGCCATTGGATTGGCTTCACTTCATCTCAGCCCTTAAATGGGATTTTTGGCGCCAAAATAAATCCCACTTGGATTTCCAACTGGGCAGTGGTAACTTGCGAGGAGGAGGGAGCATTAAATGATGTTTGGACTAGAGTGTTTGGAGGGTGCAGGGAAAAGCAGAGAGAGGATGGTGGATTGTCAGGGATAAGGGTGGGAATGGTGGTATGGTTTGGCGGGTGTTAGTTTTAGAAGAAAAGTTTGACCAGGTCAAACCTGGTTTTAACTAAAACAAAACGGGGTAAGTTTATTTTTGGGATTGGGCTTGCTTTGGTGGGCTGGGTTAAGGGTAATTAGGACTGGGTTTTTAATTATTTTGGATTTAAGGGATAAGGGGTTTATTTTGTTAAATTTAGCCAAAGGACTAAAGTGGTAATTTGATAAAATCCAAGGATCAATTCTGCAAATACTGTAAATTCAGGGACCAAGGTTGTCATTTTCTGAAAATTATCTCCAATGACCATTTTTGGCAAGTTGAGCATAATTATGTTCCACTTTGGTACATTTCTTCCCCGGCCTCGGCTTTTCTTGATCTTCCAATCTCGTGCTCTGTTTTGTCTGTTTTTGCCCTGTTTTCAATCCTTTTGTACCTGAAACACATAAAACACAAACCAAGGATATCTGCAGTATAATTCGGGTGTTTTTGGTCATTTTTGTATCATTTATGGGTATAAAATGATGAGTATTTACACACTCATCAGTGCCTCAAATCACTAAAGAATTATTTGCCTGATATGTCCCATATTAAGCTAATTCTAGCACATAAAGATTATCATGTAATTTGCCAAGATAATCATAAGCATGCAAACATAAGGGACAAAATAAGCTATCATCCAAATATCACATAAAATATTCATGCAAGGTGATAGATTAAAGGTTAAGCATGCAAGATGACAAAGAGTAGTAATCCTTACTAAAGTTAATCATAAGAGTTCTAATTATGAAAATAGTTCCATTGACTTGAGCACACCCTCATTCATCACTTGATGAAACATTATAGAAAGGTGCCGAACCGTCATCATGGTTCCCTTGAGATGATGTACATTCCCAGTATAAAGAGGTATAGGTGGTTTAGGTTAGAAGAGCCATGATGGGATTGACAAGGAGTTATCGATTGTTTTGAAGGTGAGGGAATGAGTTCATGACAAACCGATATACACGAGTCAACAATATGCCATAGGGTATCACCTTATTTGGTCGACCCCTGACACCGACAATTCTCCTTGCCACAAAGTAGGCGAGATTGTAGGGTTGCTCAGTGACTAGACAATACAACATATGAGCACAACACGCCGGAAGTTGCTCACGGTTGTGAGGGAGACAGAAGACGTTTTCACGGATGACTTCTATCCATCTACGTAGATGTGGATGAATTTCATCAACATAGAATTTGAGTGGATCTATGTCATACTCATGAGACTCACGGAACTCAATTTCACCATTCTCTTTAAGAGAACCATGAACTTTTTGAGGAAGACGAATATGAGCTTTAATCTCACATGGAGTGGTAATGACGGTATCGTAAGGACCGGATTCAATTTGGTGACTTGTGAGGGTTTTAAGAGACCAACCTTTCGTGTAGGAACATTGTCCATGGCTCGGAAGTTCAAGGATATTGGAAAATTGGTCAAGAGTGAGTGAGATTTCTTGGTTTTGTATCACGAATTGGAGTGACAAAGTTTGATCCTCGTTATGTATGAGTTTAACTTGTCTATAGAACTCGAGAACGAATCGAGGACAAATTTGATCATTGATCCGAAATAAGCAATCGAATCCGATTTCTTGAAAAATGGTTTGGATGTGATCATGGTTGAGAAAGGATGACTCGACAATTTGTCCTTCATGAAAAAGACGAGACTCTAGGTGTTGGAAACTTTGTATGTGAGAGAGTGGGGTGTCTGGATCAATTGATGGTTTGGGAATGTAATCATCTGTCAGTTCATGATCATAATCAAACATGTGATATCTCTTGTTACCTGTGAAAAATTTATCAAGGATTAAAATTGAAACTATTTCATTTCAAAGACATGTGCCTAGTGTATGCATATATGCAGACTATGTGGAGGTGCGGTAATCTCAACTCTATGACTGAAATAATGAGATTACCCAAACGCTCCTAATTTTTACTTTTGCTCAAACGAATATGTTGATAAATACATATTGGTTATGTACTTCAATCAATATTCGTGAGATCATGTATGCATGAGAAAGACGTTTTTAGTTGGCATCAACAATGCACGAAAAATGTTTCATGATCCTAGTTTCGTGAAGTTTTTTGAAAACAATGGAATTGGGGTGGAAAACTAGAAGGGGGGTTGAATAGTTTTACCGGTTTTTAATTTGTCTCAAAAACTTTTATTCGAGTCTTATGTGCAATCAATCAACACCAATATGAACAACACACTAAACTAACTAATTATAAGTAATGAAAGTGAAGAGAAGAGATGGAAAGATCAAACCGGGACAAAAGGATTTATAGTGGTTCGGCTACGAAGCTCTTCTTCGCTCTACTCCACTCCCCGAGTACCACACTCGAGAGTTTCAAGCACTATGTCAACAACCTCCCTTTAGGCGGAGAAAACCGTACACGTCGCTTATCCTATTTCCGACACTAAGCTAGATGTCGAGTGCTAATCTTAGCTAGCACCAATCTACCACGATCTACTTGATCCTTTCTACTTCACACTATCACACATGACTCGATCTACCTATGATCCTCTTGATCAATCACACAAGCCCAATGGCTTCAAGAGATCTCCAAGATCTCACAAGATCACAATGATCAACCCTCACTTAACTCAATCTAATCTATCTACCCTTGATCAACTTGATTAACACACAAGCCCAATGGCTACTAGAGATATTCATTATCTCTATAAGATCACAATGATCTTCCCTCACAAACTCTCAAAAGAAAATGATCTTGATGTATACTATGATACAATCAAGTGTGTAACAAATGTTACAAGTGCTCTAACTACAACTACAACACTTTGTATCTACTTGGATACCTTGTGTTCCTCTCTTGCACTTGAAGAGGAATGAAGAGGATCACTTGAATGGACGATTGGATCACTCTTAAACAAAAGAAAAACTAAACTAAATGATCAAGAAGAGAAAATGTGATAAGGGTATTGAGCTCAGAAAGTTCAGTGTGAAAAAGGATGCCCAAAAACTGTGAAGTGGGCTGGTATTTATAGGCAGAAAAAATCTGGCCGTTATAGGGACACGGTACCACTAAACCACACACGGTACCACTAAATTTAGTGGTACCTTGGTACCGTGCCAGACAAAAAACGCTCCTCTTTTTGTCTTTTCTGGTGAAAACTTATTTGGGGAAGTTTGGAGCTGATTTTGGGGGGAAATAGCTGTTATAATTTTTGAACTTATTTTTCCATTAAAAAATTCTTAATTATTCAAAAATAATTTGTAAAGTATATTTTTGAAATAAATGTTTTGTCACATTAAAATGGGAAGTCTTAAGCACAAATTCACTTCTTTGATCATTTGTCAAGTTGTAAATTTGTTTGTGCATACCTAGAGTGATTTGCGTAGAAACGGGAACTTTTGATTAAAAACTTGTTTACGTTAATTTTAACGTAACGTGTTTTCACATTTTGTCATCCTCAAAACGTGAAGTTATTGAAAGATTTGAATAACGTTTTTAGAATATTATTTGCATCAACAACCTCGACCAGTACTTCCTTCGTCAAGTGGTCAAACGCGACGGATGCGAGCTTACTTTGTAAGTCGGCCTTTTGGTTATGAGCTCTTGGGATATTGTGTATTTTGAACTGTTTAAAACAAGCAATGTATTCTTTGGCATTGGCCAAGTACTGTATCATGTTTTCTTTGTATGCCACATACTCTCCGTTGATTTGACTTGCTACTAGGTTAGAATCTACCCTTGCATCTATTGCTTGTATTTTCATTTCCCTGGCAATTCTCAGTCTTGCCAGAAGTGCTTCGTATTCTGCTTCATTGTTGGTACTTTCGAAGTTTAAACGGAGGGCATAAGTATACTCTATTTTATCCGGACTGGTGAAAACCAGACCCGCTCCAGCCCCCGTTTTGCTGGATGCTACGTCTGTATACAACGTCCATTCTTCCATGCCGGAGATGTTACATATCTCCTTGCCTTCCCTTTTTGAGCTTTGATCTTCTGTTCCTACTGGAATCTCTGTCAAGAAATCCGCTAGGACTTTGCCTTTCACCGCGTTGCGAGGGATGCATGTGATGTTATATGCTCCCAACTCGACTGCATACTTTTGTAACTTCCCTGATACTTCCGGTTTATTCAATACCTGTTTAATGGGTTGATCGGTGATGACCTTTATGGTATGTGCTTTGAAATATCTTATCAACCTTCTTGATAAGTGCAGTAGAGCTAGAGCCAGCTTTTCAATTGGTGCGTAGTTTTGTTCGGCCTCATGAAGTGTTCGGCTCACATAATGCACCGGCACCTGCTTTCCGTCTCTCTCCACTAGCAGTACTGCACTCATCGCCTCTCTAGCCGCTACTAAGTACACATACAATCCTTCTTTCGGTTTTGGGGTTGTCAGGTAAGGAAGTTCTAGGATCATTCTTTTCATTTCTTGAAAGGCTGCTTCGGATTTTTCCGTCCATCGGTATTCATCTTTGTTTTCTTTTGTGATATTTTTCAATGTCTCGAAGAATGGGAGTGACTTCTCTGCCGACCGGGATAAGAATCGATTCAAGGCTGCTAGCTTCCCACTTAAACTTTGCATTTCTTTGAGTGTTTTAGGAGACTGCGTTTCTGCCACAGCTCTGGTCTTCTTCGGATTTGCTCTGATTCCTTCGGATGTCACCATATATCTGAGGAATTTTCCTTCTTATACTCCGAACGAGCATTTTTTGGGGTTCAACTTCATGTTTATTTTCTAAAGGTTGTCGAATGTTTCGGCAATGTTGGCCAGCATGTCCTTCTCCGTTTCACTTTTAATGACCATATCGTCAACATAAGCTTCCAAGTTCCTACCAATTTGTGTTCGAAATTCCGAGTCTACCAGCCGTTGATATGTTGCCCCGGCATTCTTCAATCCGAACGGAATTTTGGTATAGCAGTAAGTTCCGTGCTTGGTGTAGAAGGCTGTTTTTTCGTCGTCCTCTTTTGCCATTTGTATTTGATGGTATCCCTTATATGCGTCCAAGAAACATTTCTATCGGAATCCCATGACCGATTCAATCTTCCAGTCGATTTCTAGTAGAGGGTAATAATCTTTTAGGCAAGATGAGTTGACATTCTTAAAGTCGATGCACAGTCTCCTGCTGTCATCCGACTTCTTTACCAATAATGGGTTTGAGATCCAAGTGGGGTATTGCAATGGTCGGACTATTCCGGCCTTTAACCACTCTTCTACCTTCCTGGCTATTGCTTAGTTCTTTTCTGCTGAAAAAGTCTGTTTCTTTTTGGCTACCGGTTTATCTTGAACGTTTACATTGAGCCGGTGTTCCGTGAGTCGCCTCGGTACTCCCGTCATATCTGTTGGTTCCCTCGCGAACACGTCATTGTTGTCCTTGAGCAACTCAACTAACTGTCTTCGACATTATTGTGAGAAATTTCCTCTGATGGTGACTAGTTGGTCCGGGTATGCAGGATTGACCATAACTTCTGTTGAGCATCCTTCCATTGGGTAAGCCATTTCGGCCTCCTGCGGACTTGTTTCTTTTTCTAGCAATTGTTTTTCCTCCAGTCTTCGACATTCTGAAATTATGACCGATCTAGTTACAAGAGTGGCTATCCCCCTTGGTGTCAGGAATTTCAACATGGAATGTATTGTAGATGGAACGGCTCGGAGCTTCTTAATTTCCGATCAACCTAATATGATGTTGTAAGGAGACTGTGATCTCACTACTGCGAACTTCATGATCGTTCTTCGCAACAATCCTTCACTTCCGAAGCAAACGTCCAGCTCAATCTTTCCTAAAGGCCTGATGGATTCACCTGAGAATCCAACCAGGGGTGTGTTGGTTTCCTTCAGCCTGGCTTTGATCGTAGGACATAAGTTCTCAAAGTAATGTTCATACATGACTTCGACTGAGGCTCCTTGATCCACATACACCCTTCGTACGGTGTATCCCTCTATTTCGGCTTCGACTATCAATGGTTCATCAGAGACGTCACCCGGCAAAATTGGAGGGAAAGTAATGGGGCATCCATCCAGCTTTCCTCCGTTTCTCTAGTCTTGCATTTTCGTTCGGCTTCATATCCTCGTATCGTACTAATAATCTTTCCCTTGTTAGCAGCGTTGTTTCCCTTCGGAGGTGCTCTCCCTCTCTGCCTGACATCCTTCAGGAAATGGTCTAATTTGCCATTTTTCAGAGCTATCTTGAGTTGTTCTTTCAGATGACAGCAGTCATTTGTGAGATGCCCTTTATTTCCGTGGTAATCACAGTACTTGTCCAAGTTTTCTTTTCGAGTTGCTCCCCTCAGAGGAGGTGGTTGTGGTAGTCTCAACTGATGTTCGTTTGCCAGGATTTCTTTTGGAGCTTTTCTTAGAGCATTCAAGTCAATCGGTTTCGTTTCCTGTCGACAATTGTCATTACGGCGGTGATCACTTCGGTAGAAATTGTCATCCTTGCTAGGACAAAGGGAGAATAAAGATCATTTCGGCGAGGTCTGTAGTCATTCTTCTGATCACTTCGGCGACGGTCTCCCCCAAAGGTCATCCGAGGGGGCTTCTCACTGTAAAGGGTGGAATGATGTCCCTTTCGGTAAGTATCCATCTTTTCACCCTGGGCAGCTCGGTGGAATTATATACCTCTTCTGATCGAACAAAGTCATCTACCCTTATCATCATTTCAGTGACAGTCTGAGGAATTCGGTCAGAAAAGCATTTAGCTAATTCGGGACACTTGCTTCTATTGATGAAGGAAGAAATCTGCATGACCTCTGGTACCCCAAAAATGTGACTGGCTTCATCGATCCATCGTTCTTTGAAATCGGGAAGGGTTTCATTTGCTTGCCCAGTGATCTTGGTAATCTGCATCGGATCTTTAATGCTTTTTCTTCGAAGAGCGAATCTTGTCACGAACTGTTCACGAAGTGTTTCCCAGTTATCAATGCTACCATTGGGTAGCCGATCAAACCATCCTCTGGCCGAACCATCTAACGTTTGTTGAAACATCCAGCACCATACTGGCATCGGCCAACCTCCATGGTAGGCTGCCCCGGAGAACCTGATAATATGATCGTCCGGATCTGTGGATCCGTCATAGAGCTTGATATTAGTGGGCATGGTGTGTTTGGGTCTTGAAAACTTTATGATTCTTTTACTGAATGGACACCTCAGCGCTTCCTTGTATGGCTTCTGAAGGTCATCTTCATGCTTCTTTTTGGTATGGTTCTTCTAGGGTTCTTGAATGATTTCTTCATCAAAATTTATTTGAATGGGTTTGATGGGGCTTCCCCCTTGAGATTTGTGTTCTTTTATCAGGGCTTGTAGCGAAGTCATGTGACTTAAGATCTGTTCTTCTAGACCGGATGGATTATGGGTGTTACTGTTGTCCTTTCTACTCCCTTCGGCGTGAACTGGGGGAGTTTCAAAGGCAGGACCTGTCATTCTTTCTCTCGGTAGATTGAATAACGTGTCCCACAGATGGCGCCAATTTGTTGAAGTAAAATCTTGCGTCTTACTCATAACAAGCAAAATGGATCCTCCGGACGGTTCCTTGGTCCTTCGGATTCCTGTAAGAAAGAAACACGCGTTAGTCTCGCCCTAGGTTTTACCCCAGGACCAAACTCCCGACGTGAGAATGAGTATATGATACAAAGAGTAATGTAGGTGAAAGTAAAGGTGAATGAATTCATTTGCCCTAGAGTAAAAATCTTCCCTCTTTATATAGGAGTGCCCTTTTTGTTTGTATCGGATACCTCCAAACGAGATAACGATGCTTTTGAGCGGCAACTGCGACCTTTCTCTTTTTAGCACCTGCTTAGTCCTGCTACTTGTTCGGAACCTTTGTCACTTACTCTTTATATTGGGTTTGACTTTGGATCCGGAAGTTACCGTTGGTCCGAATGACCTGATGAGGTTCGTTTGGAACTGGGGTCCGTTCGGTTTGGGACGTTTAGACACATACGCCAACAAACATGATGATTTTTTGTTCGTTAGTATATACTTATATAAAAGATAATCTCACATAGAACCCAATCAACCAATTTGGCCTAACATAATCTACCAATGTGTTTGAATATAAAAAAACATTCTTACAAGTTATCGATTCATTTGAAAGCGTGTCGTTCTCTTTAACCAAATTGATGTAGTATGAAGTATGGAGGTTGTTTAAATCATTTCTTAATTGCTTCGATTGGTGTGGTTGTTACTAGCAAACCAAGAAGACATGTTGGTGAGAGTTTCAACAATTGGTTTATTTTTAAATTATAGTCGCTAATTTATTATAAGTAAGGATGAGCATTTGGACCCGAATCTCGGCACCGAATCAGAACCGTATCGGTATCGTACCGAAGCGGTATCGATTCCGAATACACGGTACGGGACCGGTATCATGAATCGAACAAAAAAAAATCTGTACCACTAATACGGTACCGATACCAAAGCGGGATAATACCGAAAAAAATTTTGAAATTTGAATAGTCATGTTTTTGAATTAAACAACTTATCCAAACACCCATTGGGCCCGTTCTATGACACAATAAACCCTCACAAAAATTAAACCCTAACCTATTATTATGAAGATGACATTGCCAAACAAAATACTAAAGAATTTGGGTTTGCAATTACACAAGATTAATTGTTGTTGTTGTTGTTGTTGTTGTTTTTTTTTTTTTAATTTATTTATTTATTTTTTTGAAAATGGTTTAATTTGTCTATTTTGAATGATTTCATATGATTTCTGTGGAATTTTAAAAGTTTTGGAATGTTTGTAAGTTACGACTATCTTGGTGATGTGTGTAAAAGATTGTTGGTTGTGTGTTTTGACACGTTGTGGCTCGAAATCACTCGAAAATGCACGTTTTGTCATTTTTTGATGTTTTCACAAAAGTTACTTGCATGAAATATGAAAACTTTTTTGGTTTAACAAATAACGGAAAGAACCGGATTGCTACCGATTTTCCGATACCGGTTCCGGTACCGAATACCGGTACCAGTTCCAGTACCAAAATCTCGTTCAGTACAGTACCGGTACCCCCTTTCATGCTCGAAAAAAAAACGATACTGTTAATACAAATATCGTCCTAAAAACGTTATTTACATTTTACAATCTTTGCTTAGTTTTGTTAATGACAATCACAAAGTTTATCTTTAAGCAAAAGCATAAATAAGATTAAGGCCTTGTTTACTTTTTTCTTAATGGGGAAAGATAGTGGGACCAAGCAATTTAATAGTATTTCTTTTTTAAATGGGACCCACTAATTCCCTTGTTTGGTCTTAATCCACAAGGCAAAAATTATGAAGCCCTCCCCAATAAGAGCCTCATATGGAACGTGGGACCCACATGGCCTTAGCTAAGGGAATTTAGTAAACAGGCCCTAAGTCTTTTACATTTATAGTGATAAGCATTTTACAAACACATTTTCACATCACAAAGTTTTCTAGAAATGACATATACAAGTTTGCATGTTTATTTCTTAAAATGGAAACTTTATTAGTTAAATATTAGGATGACATCATGGCATGCATCATGTACACAATCTTGGTAAGATTTTGTGATATTTTGTTTAGATCTTCAAGCCAAAGAGTTGACATTTGAAGATATGGAAAGATATGACTAGATTTGGAAAGATTTGAAGATCTCTTAGCTGGCCTGACACGGCGGATCCAATTTTTGGGATCCGCCGGATCCGCCGCCTGTTGATCAGCTTTGCCTATAAATAGCAAGCTGATCATTTGGCCATTTTATCACTCATACAGCTTAAAATACATACTCATTCATTTGCATATCACTAACCCTTAGCTTACTAACATTTTATAGATCTTTCCTTTTGTAGCAAAGAAGATCTCAACATATAAGGAGTAACAGTCTGTTATCTTCCTTCTAACATAGAGTCTGTGTGTTCATGTATTAGTCACACATCATAGTTAGTATCATTCATACAGTAGAGTCCGGTTAGTGTTTTAGTCCTCAAAACACATAGAGTGAACGGGAGTGGTTGTACCCTTGTAAAGAACCAAACGGGAGTGGTTGTACCATTGTAAAGAACTCGGTGTTTAGCTTAGTACCGGAAAAAGATTAAGCGACGTGTAAAGGTTTTCTCCGCCTAGAAGGGAGCTTGTTTCTTAGTGAAGATAAACTCTCGAGTTAGAGGCTCGAGGAGTGGAGTAGGGCAAGGAAGAGAGTCCTTGTAGCCAAACCACTATAAACGACTGTGTTGTGTAGTTTGATCTTTCCTCTCTTTACATATTTTCTTATATCACTTGTTTGTGTGCTTGATTGTTTACTTGACTTTAAAATCATGATAAGTAACAAAGCGAATTAATTTTAAACGGTAAAACTATTCAACCCCCCTTCTAGTTTTCCACAATTGGTACCAGAGCGGTGTTACTCAAAATTTTCAAAATATATTGTATTTTAAAAACTTGAAACGATCAATGGATTTTGAAAACATTAAAGAAGGGCAATCTATGCAAAGACCACCACTATTTGAACCAAATTGTTTCATATATTGGAAAAATCGCTTTGAGACATATGTGAAGTCAAAGGACATAGATCTGTGGTATATTATTGTAGAGGGTGATTACAAACCCATAAGTAGTGACATTTCAGGTGGTCGGGATATAGGTAACTCTTTTATTCGTCATAGTGATGAACAAAAGAGGTTGATTGCCAAAAATAATGAAGCCAAAATGATGCTTTACAATGCCTTACCTAAAAAGGAATATGAAAGAGTTTTAATGTGTAAAACGGCTAAAGATATTTGGAAATCACTAATCATCACTCATCAAGGGAACTCACAAGTCAAAGATAACCAAATTGATCTTCTTGTTCAACAATATGAACAATTTTGTATATCTGAAGATGAGACCATTGATAGTGCTTTTTCTAGGTTTAATACTATCATTACATCTCTTAAAGCACTTGATGAATCTTTTTCTAGTAAGAATTTTGTCAGAAAATTTCTAAGAGCACTCCACCCGAAGTGGAGAGCAAAGGTGACAGCTATTGAAGAATCTAAGGATCTTTCAAGTATGACACTGGATGAGCTCATAGGAAACCTCATAGTTCAAGAAATGGTGATGGAAAAAGACTCAGAAATAGTTAAAGGCAAGAAGGAGAAAATGAAGTCCATTGCCTTGAAAGCTAGAGTAGAGTCAAGTGATGAAGAGTCTTGTTCTAGTAGTGAAGATGAAGAACATGCCATGGCGGTAAGAGATTTCAAGAAATTCTTCAGAAGACGAGGAAAGTTTGTTAGACAACCTCGTGAAGAAAAGAAATCCTCTCGAAAAGACCGTGATGATAGAAAAGGAAAGATAGATAGGAAGTGTTATAGGTGTGGAGACTCTAGTCACTTAATAGGTGAATGTCCAAAGCCTCCGAAGAACAAGTCTCAAAGAGCCTTTGTCAGTGGAGCTTGGAGTGATAGTGAAGGGGATGATGATGAGCCTAAGAACTACGAAATTGCTCTCATGGCTCACGACACAGAAGAGGTACATTCTGACTCACCATACTCCTCTATAGATGATGAATCTTTAGAAATATAATATAACAAACTGTGTGAAATTACCCTTAAAATCATTAACAAGAATAAATTCTTAAAAACCAAAACAACTCTTTTAGAAAACGAAGTTCATTGGTTAAAAGAAAAGGAGATAAGAATTGAAAAGGGTAAAAGTGTTAAAGAAACATGTGTGTCATGTCAGGAGCTTAAGTTAGAACTAGAAACACTTAAGTCAACACAGGAAGAACTCATCAAACAAAATTCTAAGTTTAGAAAGTTTGATAAAAACATAAGTTGTGCAGATGAGATAATGAAGATACAAAAACTACCTAATGATAAAACCGGACTAGGATTTATGAGACTAGGAAGCCTAGGTGAGTTTAAGAAACAAACAGTGAAAGAAAAAGAAACTGTTCCAACTAAGTCAGAAGCTGACGGATCCGACGGATCCAAAGTTTTGGATCCGCCAGTTATGCCAAAAGGATCCGCCGGTACAGGTTGTGAACAGAAGGTTCTAAAAACTGACCGTACTGAGTTCGTTAGAGTCACTTGAAAACCTAGTACTAGTACAACTGATAATAAACAAAAACCATCAGTGTCTATAGGAAAAGGTCAAGTTAGAAATGAGTATAGAGTTAAAACGGTTCAACAGGCACCCAAAACTAGTTTTCCCAAACACCCTTTTCCAAAGAGTAACTTCAACTCGTGATGAACTCAAATAAGTACATTTTATTACTATCATTTATCCTATTAATTTGACTTGTTTTATTATATTATGTATGAGGATTGATACTTAATCGTTTACTTTTGTAATTCTCAGTTGAAAACAAGCATTTGGTGAAACTTGGCGATTTTGGACTAATTATGGAGCAAAACATGCAAGAAGTTAAGAGTCTACTGAAATGTACAAGATCAAGACTAATCTGCTCCAGATGCGCCGCATCTTGCTTATCACATACGGCGCATCGCTATCAAGATCTCACCAGATACGATCCAAGATACAAGAGGACATGCGCCGCATCCAAAGATAAAGATACGCCGCATCTTCTGGCGGTGTACGAATATTCCTGAATATTATAATCTTGGACCCCACGCGAAGTTAAGTAAATGCGCCGCATCTACTTACTAGATGCGCCGCATCTTACCCTCAGACAGAAACTATAAATACCCCAAGACCAGACGAATTTCGGGGGACATATATTATATACGAAGACCGAAGTACAGAAACCAAGGACGAATTCAGTTGAATAGCGAGCACAAGACACACTCAAATCAAAGATACAAGAGCTGTAAGAAGGTGCTGCATGTGTTTAATTCATTAAGTAGTTTTGTTTTATTGTGTTAGTAAACTTTAATTCATCAAGATTGGTGGCTTGTGTAATGTGACAACGGAAAGATTGCACTCCCTTAAAACTGCTTTCTCATTAATTAAAGTTTATATGTTGATGTCTTTGGTGACTTTTATTAGTGCATTGATAACCTCTGTGTCTAGCTGAGCGTTGATCGGGTCGCCATGCCTCTGCCCTCGCCTATTTATTAGATCGCCTATGCATTCTATGGTCTGTAGAAAAGTAGGAGAAAGATAAATAGGATAGTCATAAGTAATCATTAAGGGTTTACTCGCCGATAAGATTAGAACCAACGAGAAAGGACTTAATCTCGGTGCGTTGCATCGAACTATACACTTCATATAACACTAGCAATAAAACAAGTGACAAACTACTTATCATAAGGACAGCCCTCTTATTGTCTCGAGTATTTATCTGTGTACGTGTGTGCTATTCGCTGATTCGTGCCTATTGGTTTAGTTTATTATTTAATTGCAACCAAATCGTGCCAGTCTCTCAGGCTGAACCCCCTTGCGTTAGATTAGATTGTATAGCTAACTTAATATATTAAAATACTGATTAGAATAACTAGATAATACGTTCCACTCTTAGTGATCGACACTCTACTTACCATTATATTCATACTGACTGGGTACACTGCTCGTTAAGTGTGTGTCTTATTGATAAGTCGGCTAAATATAAATTTAAAACTTGAGTAGGCATTAATACTGCTAAACCACAACGACACATCGCACGAATCAAGTTTTTGGCGCCGCTGCCGGGGAGTGAATTGTTATTATCTGTTAATTTAATTAGTATTTTAATTAGGTTTCAATTTTTTTTTTATCTAACTGCTAATTTTGTTGTGTATTAGATTAATTTGCATTCATTGTACTATTTTGCATATTTTCCATTTTTGTGTGTTATTTTTTTTGCTTTTGTTTGTGTTTATTTTCGTGTGTTTTTATTTGCTAATTTTGTCTAGAAACTTTCAAGGTCCCAACTTCATGCCATGGAACATTTGTCCACCACTTCCATACATGAATCATGATAATGTTATGTTTAACCCAAACGGACCCATGAGATATTGGAGACCAAACGCTTGAGTTTTTCTTGAACTTAGGTGTGCTTAAAAGTTGAACTAGAACCTGATGAATGGATCAAAGATAGTGGGTGCTCAAGGCACATGACGGGAAACAAAAACCTTTTCTCAGACTACCAAGTGTATGACAGAGGTAATGTCACATTCGGTAGCAAGCTTAAAAGTAAAATCATCGAAAAAGGTACGATTTCTCATGACTCTCTCACTATTGATGATGTTGGTCATGTAGATAACTTAGGATTTAACTTGCTTAGTATTAGTCAATTATGCCGCAAAAAGTATAACGTCCTTTTCAGTGAAAATGGAAGTAAAATACTTAAGGATGGCATGACTGTAGGAAAAGGTGGTTTGAAGAATAACGTTTACATTATGAAACTCGACAAAACACCTAAAGACAAGCTTTGTCTTACCTCCTTGGACGAAAACTCAACTCTATGGCATCGACGCTTAGGTCACGCCAATATGAGGTTAATTCAATCCTTATCATCTAAGGAACTCGTTAGGAACCTGCCCAAGTTGAAATATGACCAACACTTTTGTGATGCTTGCAAAATAGGAAAACAAGTTCATAATAGCCATAAAGCTAAAAACATGGTGTCTACATCTAGGTGTCTAGAATTATTACACATGGATTTGTTTGGTCCATTCGCTATACAAAGTTATGGGGGAACTTCTATACTTTGGTAATAGTAGATGACTACTCTAGGTATACATGGACTAAGTTTCTAAAAACTAAAAATGAAGCATTTGATAAATTTGAAATCTTAAGTAAGAAAATTCAAAATCAAATAGGAAGTAACATAGTATCAATTAGAACTGACCATGGTCGTGAATTCGACAACGAATTCCAATTCGGAGCTTTTTGTGATGCCAATGGCATAACTCATAATTTCTCGGCTCCTCGAACCCCTCAATCTAACGGTGTGGTAGAACGCAAAAATAGGAAAATTCAAAAAATGAGTAGAACCATGTTAAATGAACAAAACATACCTCAAAAGTTTTGGTGTCACGCTGTAGATACATCTACATATATTCTAAACCGAGTTCTAATTAGACCATTATTGGGAAAGACTCCATATGAGTTATACAGAGGAAAAAAGCCTACTTTAGGATACTTTAGAGTGTTTGGAAGCAAGTGCTTCATTTTAAACACAAAGGATTATCTCACCAAATTCAGCCCAAAGTCGTATGAAGGTGTATTTCTAGGATACTCACAAACTAGTAAAGCATACATAGTTTTGAACAAAGAAACCTCAAGAGTCGAGGAATCATTGAATGTAACATTCGATGAAAGTCCACCTCCCTCTAAGACATCACCTTTGGTAGATGATGACTTAGTTGAAAACCAAATTGTTGAAAATTAGGAAAATGATAAAGAAGATGAACCAGTAACAAGAGATTTAGTCAACATCAAAGAAACAAAATGTCATCCATTAGAAAACTTCATAGGAAAACTCAAAGAAAGAATATTAAGGTCTAAAGCTCAAAATGAAAGTAATTTATTTTGTTTTGTTTCAACAATAGAACCTAAAAATGTCAATGAAGCAATAAAAGATGAATCTTGGGTCATTGCGATGCAAGAAGAATTAAATCAATTTGTTAGGAATGACGTTTGGACATTAGTTCCACAACCTAAAAATCAAACCATAATAGGTACAAAATGGGTTTTTAGAAATAAAATGGTTGAAAATGGCATTGTGTCTAGAAACAAAGCTAGGTTAGTAGCCCAAGGCTATAATCAACAAGAGGGTATAGATTATGATGAGACTTTTGCACCTGTAGCTAGACTTGAGTCAATTAGGATATTACTTGCATATGCATGTGCATATGACTTCAAACTATTTCAAATGGATGTCAAAAGTGCATTTCTAAATGTTTCATAAATGAAGAAGTATATGCAGCACAACCTCCCGGCTTTGCCGATTTTGAAAAAACTAATCATGTCTACAAACTTAAGAAAGCATTATACGGACTTAAGCAAGAACCAAAAGCTTGGTATGATTGACTTAAGACCTTCCTAGTTGAACATAAGTATACCATGGGCCTAGTAGACAATACTCTCTTCACGAAGAAAAAGGGATCACATATTATCATCGTCCAGATATATGTGGATGACATTATATTCGGTTCAACTTGTCAAGAGTTATGCGACGATTTCTCAAAAATCATGCATGACGAGTTTGAAATGAGTATGATGGGGGAACTAAACTTTTTCTTACGTCTTCAAATAAAACAATTAGAAGATGGGATATTTCTTCAACCAATCTAAGTATATCAAGGATATGCTTAAGAAGTTTGGTCTTGAAGATTCAAAACCCATGAAAACACCAATGTCTTCCGAAACCAAACTAACCAAGGATGACGAAAGTGAATCCGTAGATAGCACTAAATACAGAGGGATGATTGGTAGTTTACTCTACCTAACGGCTAGTAAACCGGACATCATGTTTAGTGTTTGTCTATGTGCACGCTTTCAAGAAGATCCCAAAACATCCCATCTTGAAGCCGTTAAACGGATATTTAGGTACATAAAAGGCACTACACATTTAGGATTATGGTATCCCAAAGGGACAGGTGTAGAAACCATAGTGTATGCCGACTCAGACCATGCCGGTGACTATGTTGATAGGAAAAGTACTAGCGGTATTTGTACTTTTGTAGGACATTGTCTCACCTCATGGTTTGCTAAGAAACAAACAGCTCTCGCCATATTAACAACTAAAGCCGAGTACGTGTCAGCAGGAAAAACTTGCCAACAAGCACTGTGGATGAAACAAGCTCTCGTCGACTACGGAGTTGTACTCAAAGACATCCCCATTCTTTGTGACAACAAAGGAGCTATCGATCTTAGCAAAAACCCAGTCCAACACGCTAGAACCAAACACATAGAGATACGTCATCACTTCCTTCGTGACAATGTTCAGAAGGGAAACATCTCAATTGAGAAAATTTCCTCAGAGGACAACATTGCCGACATCCTCACAAAACCTCTCAAGAGAGAACCTTTCAATTATCTTAGACTTGGCTTAGGATTAATGGAACCTAGTGAGTAGATTAGACATTAGCTCAAACCTTAGATTAACCAAAACACGGCAAAAGCCAAACCTTGTGTTCTGATCCTGCGGATCCAAACGACAACAAGGGCGGAACCCTTGTTTGGGATCCGCCGGTTCCGTCACATGCTGACCAGGTTTTTATATTAAATAAACTCCTGTACTATTCATCATATCACCCACTGGAAATACGACCAATAATTCACCAAACTCACAAATTAGGCCATCTTTCTCAACCAAATTGTGCTCAAATCATCACTGTAAGTATCCTTAACATGTTTGCATTCCTGATCTGCATCTAGGATTTCTATTTCATGCACAAAACCAAAACTTGGGGTTATGCATAATTCTTGAAAAATCATGGAGCATATTTACTAAATTGCATAACAAATCATGTTTTTCATAGTTAGGAATTGCATCTTGTAGTACATTGTCATTATTCATCAAAAACCCCATGAGAAATTTTTGCTAAAATCTTCTCACGACTAGGAAAAATGATTTTTGGACATTGTTCATACAAATACAAAAAACGTTATATTTTGAGCATCACTTGCATAATGTCTCTTGAATGCTAAAGGGAATACATAATTAATATGTATTTTCGGGTACATTCAATCGTAGCTACATTGAAGTAGGAGCGTTTGGGTTATCTCTCGTTTTATCATAAAAATTGCATAAACATAATTTTCATGCATCAAAAGGAGTCGAGATAACCGCACCTCCACATTGTCCCCATGTAGGCACACACTAGACATATATATATACTTTTGATAATTTTAACTAAACTATATATATTTTTTGTGTCTAGGATAACTATGCCTCCCGCAGCCAATTACAATCACAAAAAGACTCTCGATTACCTTCCCAAACATCACAAAACCAAGGGTCTAACCGATGCCTAAGTCAACATCTTTAAGGCACTAGAAAAACATTACGTCTATGAGGGTAGGGTAGTAGACCCCTCATTCCATGAAGACACCAATCTCCGCGAGCAATTAGCCGCAATTCATTTTGATAGTCTCCTAGATATTGATGAGCCTATAGTACCTAGGTTCATTCTTGAGTTCTATGCCACCATAGGTCTTAGTTCAAGTGACAATGGTCTTATAAGCATTCACTTTAGTGTCAATGGAACCTTGTTCAATATTCCCCTAGATCAATTTGGTGAGGTCTTAGGAGTTCCAAATTATGGAACATGTGTCTACTCCGATAAATGGTCTTTGACTATTCTTAAATCAAACCTTCAAAGAACGGCACCATATACCACTCCCTTGACCGACAAAGAAACCATTAGGGAACATCTTTTCTTACCTAGAAATAACCCAACTAGGGTACATCGAGGTAAGCAAGTGGCTAGAGATCCATTTGCTATGGAGCTAAATGAAATCAAGCCCGAGTTTAGGAAGTTAGAAGAAGTTTTGAGAGCCAACGTCATTAGCACGGTAGAAAATCGAGATCACATCAATGCTTGTCTATGTTACATGATGTATAGTGTGTCTACCCTTCAACCTTTCAACCTTGCATTCTATATCACCAAGCGAATGGCTGATATTCCGGTTCAAGGTAACATGGCAATGCCTTATGGAATGCTCTTGACTCGTCTCTATAGAGCTTTTGCACCCATTCCTAGAAATGCCTTAGGTTTTGTTCCCGATTATGATGAAATTCAACACACCTCTGTTCCCTTAAGCGATTTTAGGGTAGCGGTTGACAAAGGCAAACGTCCTCGTGCTCAAACATCATCATCATCATCATCAATGAGTGACGATGACGGCTTGCCAAACTCTAGGATCCCTCCACCGGAATACTTGCATCAACTTCCACCGATTGCGAATGAATCACCGGAGTTCAAGCAAACCAAGGGGATGATGAAGAACTTGGGGCGTTGGATAATGAAACTTCACAAGGGGTACAAGAAGTTAAGTAAGAAGTTCAAATGAGAGGAGTGTTTGGGTCTAGACATTATTTGACAATTATGTGTTAAACATGTATGGTTCTTAACTTACTGTGGTAGTACTTGATGTGTATGTGAACTAACTGAGATTTGCAGGTCGATAGCACTTAGTGTTATCAATTTTCCGAGTTTAAGCCCCCGTTTGGCTTAACTCCCTATATGGTAGAATATTATGATCAGATTTATTTATGTGCAAACGTGTGTTAGAATATATATATTTAGTATATCTGTACTATATATTAGCTATTACATACGTTATAGGAGAAATTTCGGGTTTTGGTCAAAAAATGCGAAATTTGCATAGCTCTCTGTTAGTTTTAGCACATTCGGATGGTGGATCAGGCGGATCCCAGAATTTGGATCCGCCTAGTGTATCAATTGGCTCCGCCAGTCCAGGACCCACGGATTCGGCGGCTCCCAAACTTTGGCTCCGCCCTTGTTGTCGATTGGATCCGTGGGTACAACAGTTATTTTTTCAAAAATTTTCGACTCATCCCGACACTTACAACAGTTATTTTTTCAAAAATTCCCGACTCATCCCGACACTTACAACAGTTATTTTTTCAAAAATTCCCGACTCATCCCGACACTTACATTTTAGGTTGAATTTTCAAAATTTTCTTGTGAGTTACCATTCTAATACAAGCAAGGAACCCTTTTTAGGGATCCGTCAAATCCGTGGAAATATCTTATCATCAGAATTTCCACTATCTTCTTGCATTTATTGTAAATCCACTTCATATCACTCAACTTCATCTCAATGGATTGACCTTGAGACATGACAAGCTTGATTTTTTGTTCCAAATAATTAGAAACCAACATTCTCCATTGGATTTACATCCAATCCAAACACACAAACCAATAAACCTTCTGCCTATAAATTAGTACCTTAGGATCATCACTTAACTCACTCACTCACTCACCATTTTCTCTACTTTCTCTCCTGTACATCTTAGAAACCTTACTTCACCATGACTAAGTCAAACAACTCTTCCACCTCTAGACCTCCAAAACGAACAACCCGCATTAGTGTTAAACCATGTTGTTTCATCAACTTAGCAAACTCATCATTAGAGGAATCATCTCCTCTAAATATCTCATCAGCCATTGCAAGGGAGAATTTCCTCACACTTTCCACTCCAACACCATCCAATGTTGTTATCCATACACCACCACCAACCATTACTCCAATAGCCACTACTCCACCACCGGCTCCATCACAGCCTGTTAAATCACCATCATCCCCAAAATCACCCAAACTACAACCAATGGAGCTATTTAGGACTCCACCTTCATCACCACACCCATACCTTGATGACTTGGAAGACCTTCCACCAAGGTCAACCAATCCTCCACCCATGACCTTTGAAGGTCAACAACCCATGCTTTTTCATCCGGTTTACCCGGATATCCATGGTCCTTTATACCATGATGTACCGCCACCTCAACCTCAAACACAACCTTTATCACCCACATCCACACTAGTTGCCATTGATGAGGCAATGTGGATCAATCTACCACAAACCCAAGAAGAGATTAGTGAGGAACTCACCCGCCTCTACTCTCTTTCTAATATGGTTGGATCTCGCCTTTATGAAGCAATGGATCTCCAAACCAACTTGATGAACTCCATCCCCACTCCACCATCATCAAACCAACAACAACAACAACCATCCAATAACAACCAACCAACCACCACCACCACCACCACCACAAAACCTTGAGACTACTCTTCCTCCCGGTTTTTCAAGTCATGATTATTCACATTGTGAGAGAACGGCTCACTTGGCCCAAAGGACCAACATTTTGGTCCATGAGCTCCAAAATGAGATGAGGTTCATCTTGAACCATGTTCTCGAGCGTCTCAATGCAATCTCTCATCCTCCTCAATAGAAGCTTTGTTAGTTTCCTATTATAGGAACTTTTTAGGATGATGTTGTAGTATTTGACTTTTTAGGATTTATTTTTATTGTTGTAATCTAACATCATTTTTGTGACTTTTGTCACATATTTTCAATGGATAATTGTTATGTGTTTATGCTTGTGGGTGATCAACATTAAGCATATCATTTCATTTTAGAATACTAACATCATTGTGTGGTTGTTTTAACTCCACATATTGCATTGATCAATTGTACATTAGGTACAAAAATTTGATCAGACACTTAATTTTGACTTTCTAGAAGTCAAATGGGTTGACCTTTCTTAGTTGACTATTGCATATGCATATTGCTTCTTGATTGAAGTAACTAACTTTTCTTTTGTAGCTTTTCTCAACCTTGATTCATATACGTTGGTACCCTAGCAACGGGGAGTATAGATCGAGGGGGAGTATATCATATACTAACTCATCATTTTTAGCATTTCTCATTCTTGAAACGTATACATTGGTACTCTAGCAATGAGGAGTATACATCAAGGGGGAGCATATCATAGTCTAACCATTTGTTTTGTAGGATCATTCATCATATCATACTCTTGAAATGTATACGTTGGTACTCTAGCAATGGGGAGTATACATCAAAGAGGAGCATAGCATATTCTAACAATTTATTTTGTAGGTTCATACATCATATACTTGTTACTCCATTTAGGGGGAGTATAAATCAAGGGGGAGCTTTAAAGTTCTCAAAATCGCATTCCGTTACGCACATCTTCTTTTTGTTTCGACAAAAAGAGGGAGATAGGATTAAGTTTGCATCAACTGTGAAACATCACAGTACATACATTTTAGCGTAAAATAAATTTTAAAACTTGCACAAACTAACTTAATCTATATTTTTAAAAGACTCATCCTTTATTTAAGCTCTCTGCTTAAAAATACACTTTATGTTTTGTCATCAACAAAAAGGGGAAGATTTTTATACAAATATCGTCCTAAAAACGTTATTTATATTTTACGATCTTTGCTTAGTTTTGTTAATGACAATTACAAAGTTTATCTTTAAGCAAATGCATAAATAAGATTAAGTCTTTTACATTTATAGTGATAAGCATTTTACAAACACATTTTCACATCACAAAGTTTTCTAGAAATGACATATACAAGTTTACATGTTTATTTCTTAAAATGGAAACTTTATTAGTTAAATATTAGGATGACATCATGGCATGTATCATGTACACAATCTTGGTAAGATTTTATGATATTTTGTTTAGATCTTCAAGCCAAAGAGTTGACATTTGAAGATATGGAAAGATATTGCAAGATTTGGAAAGATTTGAAGATCTCTTAGCTGGCCTGACACGGCGGATCCAAAGTGATAAACGGACAGATCCAATTTTTGGGATCCGCCGGATCCGCCGCCTGTTGATCAGCTTTGCCTATAAATAGCAAGCTGATCATTTGGCCATTTTATCACTCATACAACTTAAAATACATACTCATTCATTTGCATATCACTAACCATTAGCTTACTAACATTTTATAGATCTTTCCTTTTGTAGCAAAGAAGATCTCAACATATAAGGAGTAACAGTCTGTTATCTTCCTTCTAACATAGAGTCTGTGTGTTCTTGTATTAGTCACACATCATAGTTAGTATCATTCATACAGTAGAGTCCGGTTAGTGTTTTAGTCCTCAAAACACATAGAGTGAACGGGAGTGGTTATACCCTTGTAAAGAACCAAACAGGAGTGGTTGTACCCTTGTAAAGAACTCGGTGTTTAGCTTAGTACCAGAAAAAGATTAAGCGACGTGTAAAGGTTTTCTCCGCCTAGAAGGGAGCTTGTTTCTTAGTGAAGATAAACTCTCGAGTTAGAGGCTCGAGGAGTGGAGTAGGGCAAGGAAGAGAGTCCTTGTAGCACTATAAACGACTGTGTTGTGTGGTTTGATCTTTCCTCTCTTTACTTATTTACTTATATCACTTGTTTGTGTGCTTGATTATTTACTTGACTTTGAAATCATGATAAGTAACAAAGCGAATTAATTTTAAACGGTAAAACTATTCAACCCCCCTTCTAGTTTTCCACAGATACCACCAATTCGGTACAGGTACGTTACCAATTTGATACCGTGCTCATCCCTAATTATAATTGTTTGTCTAACAGATGACCCGACAGTGATTAAAGGTTATTAACTGAACACAAATTTCTTTTTAATTTGAAAAACTCATTTAATACACATTAATTGAAGTTATAAATTACTTTAATTAAAATTATTAATTACTTTGGTTAGACGTGATTATTTATATATAAACTTATTATTTTCTTTTATATTCATTTAAACCAATGCCTTGAGTACATCCGTTAAACAACCATTATTATGTTAGTGGGTTTATTTGTGTTAGACTATGATTACTATTGTTTAAGCCCAAACGCATGTGTTAGGGTTTGCCTATATGTATTGTTTGAAACTTATGTAATCATTAACAATTCATTAATCTAAATACATTCTTACATGGTATCACAGCCAAAAATAAGGTCAGATCTTGATTTTATTTTTTTACGGTCGACTAAAGCTCGATTGGGGTTTTTGTTTTAGTCGGCTATATCACAGTCGACTTGTGACTTTATCGATTACTTTCTAGGCAACTGTTGTTTATTGAGTGTCTTTATTAATCGATTATCTTAAAGTTAATTTTTGGTTTTTCGTTTTACTAGGCAACTAGTTTGGTTATCTTTTATTCGAGTATATATATATATATTGTTTAGGACTTATGTAATCATTAACAATTTATTAATCTACATATAATCTTTAAATATTTTATTCGTCGTTCTTGTTTTCAAAAAGTATTATGTCAACATATAAACAATCATATCATGAATGACGTTCTAATTGGGTATTGATCACGTTTTATTAAGGTCAAATACAATAATGAGTATAAAATACAGGTAATTAATCAAGATGGAATTTATAAAACAACAAACAATGTCAAAATCGTTCACATGTACATTATATGCGCGTGAGAGTTTTATCGGATAATTATGGTTCTATTGATTCCGGCTTTATCAAGTCTAAATTGTGAGAATGAGTTTAAATATTAACTTTGAGTTTATATTGTGGGTATTCAATTGCTTAGAACATACATAATGGTTTAGTGCCCGTTTGACGTCGTGATGATGTGATGAGGAAACTTAGGCGGTCACCATTGTGTTGAAGCGGATTTAGATTACTTTTCTTTTGTATTTTTACTTATTTAGTACTGTAAAATAAGTATATTTTAGTAGATAAAGTGGTTAGTTGCGATAACAAACCATTATATGATTGTGATAATGTACCTCTGGCGTGACAACAGTTGACATTGATCGAAATAACTACTGCACACAGATGCTTTTTATCAAGCATTATGATCAAACTATTTAAATCAAACTCATCTTATATGAGTATGAAAATGTTTGGGATGAATACTTGATGTGTTTAATTATATGCTTAAAGATGAGAATATGACATCTGTCAAAATCAATGGTTAACATGTTAGAGGGATAGTCATAACATGATTAAAAGATTTGTTAAAGGAATTAATTTGCACACATTAAAGATTGATTGAGACACTCTAATTCATTATACACTTGTATAATATTAACATACTGCTTTAACTGTTTGTATATTTGAGCGTGCAAACAACAATGTGTAAATCATTTGTCTTTGTTAAATGTTGAGTGAAGTAAGCATAAAAGTTAGTTATATATTTGGACCTCTACCCATAACTAATATTCAGGAGATTGTGAAGAAAAAAAACTATTACTCTCATTGGATATGTTGTGGTCTATTCAGGTCATCATCGCCACTGACGGAGGATTTCAGGGGCTAGAAGGGGTGCTGGCCCCCCTAATTTTTTGCTCACAATTAGCTATTTATATGGATATAAGGATTTATAAAAGTATTTTACATCATGTGCATCCTAAAATCTTGGCACCAATACAACTAATGAGAAAAAGTCAAAGTTTAATACTCGTATAAAAAGAAACGTGAATAGTGTCAATTGGTACTAAGTTTAAAATCTTGACTAGATGTGTAGCTTTCAAGAGTTCAAGAAAATAGTTGTCAATTGGTACTAAGTTTAATCTGTATTGATAGTTTACTAGTTTTGTTTCTCGTTTTAGTCTTTAATATAAGAATGTTACACTTTATTCTCAAAAAAATTTGGGGGGCGCGCCCCCCCCCCCCCCCCCCCCCCCCAATTAAGATGGTCAAGCTCCGCCACTGAACATCGCCTTATGGACATGGTCCTGGTATATTACGTGCGAACCTTGTTCGCTATTACTTTTCTTTTTAGGCCATTTTCACTTTACTACTAGGAGTTTATGTTTGTTTATATTTTAGGGGTGTGTTTGGCAAAAAGTGCTGGTGCTGGTGCTGGTGCTGGTGTGCTGGTGCTGGTGCTGGTGCTGGTGCTGGTGCTGGTGCTGAAAAAGATTAAAAATGTAGCTTTTTTTTTTGTAGTAGTGTTTGGCAAACTAACTGTAATTGTAGATTAAAATTGTAAAATGACGTAATTGGACATACAAATAACAAACACAATATGAATAAGAATAGTAAATAAAATTATTGATATAAATAATAAATATGTAGCATTGCATGAAAATCCATGTAAAAATACAAACAACGTTAAAATGATGTTAAATTAGAGGTTGGTTTTAAAAATACTTTACCTATGTAGAGTATGTGAACAAATAATATTATGCATCAAAATAAACATAATTGGAGTAAAGTTAAATAGATTCATGTGGTTCATGCGAACTACCCTTTGCAAATAGTTCAGAAAGTTTCATGTGTTAAGGTCCATAGTCACTAAAAGTTTAAGTGACGACTTAATTTTTTATGACACATATGAACAAGTACGTAATTCAGTTATCTTATCACAAATTCACCAACAATATATATATTATAAGCTCATAAACATGCCGTTCAAAAAAAAAAAAAAAAAAAAAAAGCTCATAAACAGATGTAGGGCATGTTTGGCACATGAAATTAAGGAGAGATTATGCTTATTTTTTCAAAAAATAAGCTACTTAAAAAATAATCTTCGTTTGGCAAACAGAACTTATAAGAGATTATATAAAAAATAATCTTCCATAATCTCTTAAAATCAAAGGTTACTTCATGTAGCTTATAAAAATAATCTCTTTTTATAATCTCCATCTCCAGCTCCATCTCCAGCTCCATCTTCAGTTCCAGCAACAGTTACTTTCACCAAACATACCCGTAGATAATGGCTGAATGATCACAAATTCACCAACAATATATATTATAAGGGTATCTTGGTAAATTTGCAAATTATAATCTTCAGGATTTTCTGAAAAGTTCCTATGAGGAGCTTTTTTTTTTGGAGATTATTTTGCTAGAGTTTCAATAATCTTGCGCAGCCAAATGAGGCTACTTTTTAGATGAGAGCTTATTTTTAAAAAAATATAATCTTTAGCTTCCATAATTCTTGCTGCCAAACACACCAGGTGTCTGTGAGTGAAAAAGTTGACATTTACTTGTATGTGAAGATACAAAGTACCTTAATCTTACATTCTTATATTTTTTACTTCACTGAAATCGAGTGGAATTAAACAAAAAATTAAGTCCTAGTAGTCGAATCTATTATATGCTATCAGGGTCGTCTTTGAGGATTTATTGTAAAACCCCAAGATTTATGGTAAAACCTAGGCCGAGCAAAAAAAAAAGGGCCCGGAGGCTAAGTGCAACAAATTATATAATATAAACTAAACTATAAAAACGATGATAAATGTTATATCAATAAACATAGCAAAAGTTATCGTTAAAAAAAAAAAAATACAAAATCGGGCCCCCTAAAAAGATATGTAAGTTGGCTTTTTTATGTGGGTTAAGTTATATGGTTTAATTTTTGGATGATTGTTAAGATTTGTAATGGGCTTAGTTAATTACATATACAATTTATATATATATATTAAAAAAAAAAAAAAAAATCGAGCCCCCTAAAAAATCGGGTCTCGGCCGGTCGCCCACTTCGTCCAATGTCTAGGCCGGCCCTGTATGCTATATCTTTTTTCCTTTCTCTCTTAATACTGATCGAATAACATATATATAAAGTGTTATTCGATCGAATAACATATATATAAAATATTTTTTTTGCAAGTGACAGAAATATTTTTGGGAAAATCAATTTGAGTAAACTAAAGTGTTACGTTTATTTATAGAGCGTGTGCATGAACATGTTCATGTTGTCTAGAGAATGTGGCTAAGATTTGAGGTCGCAGAGGACGATCGTGGCTATGTGTGTATTCGTAAATCATTTGTTTTCACTAAATTCGACTTGTTTATATATAGATACGAATGAGAATTAGAAGTCTCGTATTAGAATCGATGAATGTAGGGCGTTTTTAATAAGACATGAATTGATTAAATAAAGCTTGGTCGATTGAACGTCTGTATAATGTTAATTGTCATATCATACAGTCAAAGGCTTTATAACTTTTTTTTTTTGAGCAAACAAAGGTTTATAACTTGACAATGTTGAAACACAAGTAAATATCTGTTACACATTTAAAGTTGTGAAGAAAAAGAAGAATTGAAAGAATAAGCAAACTCAAAATATAAATGCATACATGACACATCTTCTTTTGGGCTAGTCCTCTTTCATAAGTTAAAGTCATTACTGCGGTTGGACTTAAAAGGGTTTTGGTCCCTTTGACAATACTTGGCCCATCCTAAATCCTAATAACACTTTGTAAAGTACAATATGTTCTTTTTGGCCTTTCATTAATTTATTTAAGAAATTAAAGTGAAATGATTTATGCCCAACCACAATTATCAAGAGAAAAATAAATATATCATTGATGGTAAAACATATAGATATCACTCTTCTATAACATTTTCATAATTACACATGCATAGAAAAAGAGAGGTGATTTGCACACTCCATTAATTGATAGTCACACTCTAAATTAAAGTAAATTGACATTTATACCTTCACAGGTTGAAAATGTGTAAAAATAATGTGAGAGTATAAATGTGAAGACACTCTAATTTAGAGTGTGTCAATCAATTTGAAGAGTGTGCAAATCACCTCACTAAAAAAAAGATTTATCAATATCATCATTTCATTTTATTTCACCAACAAATAACGTATACCCATGAGTCATGTCGTTAAAGTAGCATGAAAGTACGTTATGAAATACATTACGGAGTACTAATAAGTAGCATGAAAGTACGTTATGAAATACTAATTAAAGGCACGCAGGTATGCATACTTTTTGCGTGCAATTGCTTGCATTTATTTCTTATCTTGTTTTTGTTGACACATGATATTCTATACTTTGCAATTTGTTGGTCCAAGTTCGGTTAAGTTGCGAACCAAGAGTTTCTGCACTACGCATACAACATTCTAGCTTATACTATCGTTTTCGGGCCGTTGTTAACGTAGTCAGAGCTTAATAATCCCAAATACGTCAAATAAAAGAATGCCATTCTATCCTTTTATGAGTGATAGAAGCCTCAGTTACAACGTTCGAATCTTGTTCCAAGCCTTATATAAGAAGCGAGTATGACTCTACTTTCAGCCAAACACTTCTGAAACTGCGTTGCTATTACGTGTCATTATCCATAAAAATATTGTGTGAATTTTTTATTGTTAGCGTGACCACTTCAAGATTGTTTGCACATAGTATAAATTGAACTTGAAACCTCACACATTTTAAGATGATAGTCACAAGCCCTTTTACCACTAGGCCACCATTGAGTGGTTCGTGTGATGTTTATTATATGCAAATACGCAATGGCGAAGATAGTACAGAGTAGGATGTGCATCTGCCCCTAGTTTTTTCGGTGAAAGGTGAACTTTATATTAATAAACCAAACTTCTTACACAATAAAACAACAGGAAATGGTATTTGGACAATCTCCAAAACCATTATTCAAACACAAACTCTAGTCTACAATACAACTATTTTATAAGTATCACATATCGGGCACAACAAGCAAAAGATCTCTGATGGAACTAAACAAATACAACTGATGCAGCTTTCTGAATCACTGCATTCCAATTAGCAGACCAATATTCCAAGTTCACCATTTCACTACCATAGGTTCATGATATACATTTCCTGTCTAAGTCTCACCATAAGTCATTCAACCAACATCCACAACAACAAACAATGATCCTTACCAGGCTTCATCATGTAACCTATAGCACCCTGAGTCCCTGACATCTCCAAAGAGGGGCTATACTTGTTTGACTACATTTCCTAACTAATTACCTTCAATCCATTAAATAGCAACATCATCCTCACCATTAATGAATCAAAGAGTAAATAAGGCCAGGCATCATCAGACAAGGAACACACACCCTCAATGAGAAACCAACCTATCCTCCTAGTTGTACAATACTAGGACCAAGAGGCCTCATCTTTCACGACCCTCTATTCATACAACTTGTACAACCACACCAAGCTCATTCCTACCCTACATTCAGGGAAACCTACTTTATGGACACATCACAAATCAATAAAAAGGACTCTGTATGATAGACACACTGACCCCACCCATGGCCAGTCTGTAAATCTACCACCACAAAAATACTTTTCAAATGATTGAGAGTGCCCAAGGTACAATGCCATCCTGAAATATGAGCTCAAATAAGTCTCCATATGATTAATTGTGATCATATTAGACTTAAGGTTAAAAACCTGAAAATATATCAGCATATAAGAGATTGATCTATAACAGCATTTCTTGAACCTCGTCACTGCATAATACCAAAGGGGCCACATTACAAGTACCCATACCTCAATATGGCTCCAAAAGAAATCCTTATACTTCCATTCCATCACAGTTCCCAACTTATTTACCAACCAACTTAAATTCCACATTCTATTCCTTCTGCACTTGTATAACTGCTATTTATTTTTTAGCTTTTAGACTCATAAGTCTCAATCTAATTGTTTCCAAAAAGACTTCATATAATTCCTCTCAACTTCTTTTCTCATCTCTAAAAGTCCTTTGATTTCTTTCCTGCCAAATCAGATACACACTTGCAGCCAAACATAGCATTCTAATTATACTCCTAACAGAGTTTCCATTGAATTTACCTGCAAGCTCAGTTACAATATCATTCCATTCCATGCTTCCACAATCCACTCCCATTTTCTTGACCACCCTCTTCCATAACTGTTCAGCATATTGACATTTAAAAAACAGGTGTGAGTGAGAGTCCATTTCCTTACTGCTTAGAGGACACACCATCACATCATAAGATCCCCACTTCCTTACATTATCCTGAGTCATGAGTTTATTTTGCACAGCAACAAATGCATGTTTAGGTATATTTTGAGAGTACCAAACTAATTTGCTCCAAATTACATTCTCCTCCTCATTTTTAAGATCTCTATAAGCTTGTTTAACTGAGAAATCTCCCATCTGACCTTGTCTTCCCTTCCAAACCACTTCATGTTAGAATTTTAATACATGACAATCATAATCAAACAATAAAATCAAAGTAAACATGCGGAAGCAAGTAGGAACATATAATGTATAAATTAATTAACCAAACGTAAAAGTATGCGTACCTTAAGATTCTAGCCAAACAAGAATCCAATTCTAAGCAATCAACTTTATGAACCCTAATTGAGGTTTATGTTGATTATTGGAATTACCCCTTACCGTTTTGTAATTCAATCCAAGATTCAATCAATAGTGTGATTAAATCACGTTCTTGTATACACGTATTATTAACGAATTAAAGTAAATGCTAGTTTAAGAACGCAAAACGTTTTGGTTTGGAAATTCAAACCAATCGACCCTATGAACGCGGATCAGGGGCCCAGCTAACGCGTGAAACACTCCGCCTGGGGAGTACGGTCGCAAGACCGAAACTCAAAGGAATTGACGGGGGCCTGCACAATCGACAAACAAAAAGAAAATAAGAAAACAAGTTTAGGGATAAACTATGTGTACAAGAGTAACAAATAATGATCCCTAAGTTTGTTTATATAGGAATAGAAACTTGGAGCTCAAGTTAAGTTATGGGTTGGGTTTCCCCTCCCATAATCGATCGGCTAACACCCCTAAGGGGTATTCCGGAACCTTCTTGACATACCAAATATTCACACATAATTCTTTCCTTTTATTGGTTAACGGTCGTTAGTCATTATTCTTTAAATACTAACGGTCGTTAGACGTTTTGTGTAATTAATAATTAAACATAACCTTTTACATTTAATTATTAAACTTTAACTCTCGTACGTAAAGTGTGAAATCCTGTGATCTCGACTTCGATCCTAACATACGACTACTAAAATAATGTCCATAAAACTAGCAGCTCCCACTTGGACATATTTTAATAGTGTAATCACATCGGTTAGCGTTTAGCAACACTTCGATGCCTCTAGTAAAACTCGAGTAGGTCTCCTGAAAAAACCTTTAATGATTAATCATTATTATTATCCTTTTTTCACAAATACCACGTTAAATAAAGATGTGGATTTAAGTCATTCTTTATTCAACTATTCTATTTCTCGTTGTTTGTGATTGAGCAAGATTACCAAATCTTCTGAACATATTCAGGGAAGATCTTGGGCGTGACCACGCAAACATCTTGTCAACCCTACGAGGGGCCCGGGAGTATTAAACTCTGAAATAAATTTGAAGGAACAAATTCTATCTTGACTACAAGCATAACCTATGAATTTTGTAACAATTCCGAAAACAATCCTTATGACTACCAGTTACGTATAGCGTTAAATTGTTCCACAGAATGCACTACATTCATAACAGTTATCTGGTATCTCAAGTCTGATGATAACTATTCATGATTTACTTAATAACAACATCCATAAATTAACATCATGTAGTTTGGGATAAGTCCTATATTCAATTCATTGAATATCATGTGAATTGGCATGTCAACGCATCAATATACTTTCAAGTATATTATACCAAAACTCATATTTGTCTTAATTCAATGATATTCTCATAACATTAATTGACAATGGACGATTTAGAATAACTAAATTATTCATGGATTAAACATGCAAATATATGACACAATTTATTATTAATGAAAATAAACGTACCAAGTACTTAAATTCATTACAAATAATAAACACTTAACATCCTTTATCTAAATACTAAATAGATTAATGCATGAAATTTCTAGTTGATGGATTATGTCTCAAGCTATGACAATCATACTTGTTGACAAGACATAAATCAACCAACTTTGATCTATCAGAATTTTGAGAATACTTATTTCAAGAATTCAACTGGTGAAGTTCTTGTATGTGTACATTCAAATAATTTGATAATGCCACATAATATTTCATAAAGTGTGTAACAACCTCAATCACCAATTTATGATTATCAAACTTTCCAACATTTTTAAAGTTTAAAGTATTCTTATTCTTTTAATGTATAATGCAACTATGCTCTTAGTGAGCACAACTAGTTCACATGTCCAAGGATGAAATCCTACCATGAGTAGTATTGAGTGTCATCTAAATTAAACCAGCATCATTGTAAACAAACAACAATATGCTCTTTAAAATTCCGTAAACTTGAATATCTATTGTGTAATGTTTGATGCCTTCCAAACTTTCAAGTTTGTTGGCTATGACAATTTGCACAACAATTGACAAATTATTCATCTATAGAACCTGGAAGCTGTTCCAGGCTGAGGATGTAATTCTATATCCAAACATATTCCATTAGAATAATCACTACACTAGTTATCTAATAACTTTCAATTAGATATCAACATTGTCATAACATCTTATAACAATTCGTTTATGTAACATGATGTTCATGAAAAATCTTCGAGTCATACTTAGATTTCATTCATGTTCTATCTTATTTAAAAGATATGTATCCATTTAGACATTCTAAATGATATATCATATTCTATTAGATTTATTTACCGCATATGTTTATAATAATAAACACACATTCTAAGGTTATATATTTTATTTCCTAAATCTTTCAAGTGAAGTTTCATTCCAAGTTAAGACTTAACATTTAACTTATATGAAATGTTACTTCCTATATGTTATCCAACATATAAGATTTAAAAAAGTAAGTATAATACTCCCACTAGCTTTCAGGAATACTTAGGAGTTATCTTATTTTAAATTTTAAATCAAAACTTGCATTTAGTATTTAAACATAAGACTCATCTCCTAGATGCATGCATTTATCCATACTTGAATTCTAGCATTTTGCATATTTTCAAAGATTATATGAATTCATAAAACTCTTAATTACTTACCGTCATCGCTTAAGTAATTATACAAGAAAGAGTTTAATAATCCATTGTCAAATTTCGTATTCATGAAAATAAGTATGACAATTATCATCTTTGTATATTTAATGTGCTTAGAAAAGAATATTCAATCATAGTTAATTGGTTAAGTATGATTAATAATCTTGTCATAAGAGATGCATTAAAATATGTGTACAATATTGTCCATGTGATTTCTACACAAAGATTTAAACCACTAGGGTTACCTTATCTTTGAAGAAACTTATCTTCATTCTATAGTCTAACTATTAAGAATTAAGATAAACCAATTTTCTAAAAATTGATTATCTTTATAGACATCATCTTTAACATTCATAGTATGAGTAATTTACCCAATTCAATATTTGGTAATGCATCATAATATAATCCTCAGCATATTAATCAAATATCTGAGATATCCTTGCGGATCTATGAATGAGAATTCCATCATATTGAGGTCTATCATTTACATGTTTAGCCTCATCATGATTTTCACTAGTGTTTTTTAGAAGATTGTATCTTGTAATTTTATCTTTCCAAGATAAAAACTCCCACTTGCTTTTTTTAATTTATAGACTATCTATAAATACTTAGCAAATAAAGCAATAATACAATGTTATCTTTTTGGGACATTACAAATACATATTGACAGTTCCTGACGGTTAGTTTGTTAATAACCTACTCATAAGTAATTTAACAAATTCAAAACTTTATTTTAAGACTTAATGTGATTCATCACATTCCATAACAAAATGGTGTCTTATTAATCTTCTAGATTTAAGTCTTATTGAGTATATATAATTCATACTCAATTTTCTAACCTTGATAACTTTTGAAAGAAAATAAGTTATAGTTATCTTTAATCAAATAATATAACAAGAGTTTGATTTTCCTAACTGAACATACCATAAACATTTGGTATTTCATTATGATTAATATTGTAAGACAATCTTACAATAAGTAAGATAAATATATTTCGTTTGGCTTATCTATTCACCAACTAAGTCAACTTAATAGTATAATAGAATTTTCAAGCCAATTGCATGCTATATAAAATAAGTACTTTTTGACCAAGTCACTTCATGTCCATGTCTCAACAAGAAGACATAAATTGTTATAATCCCACTATACGTTATAAATCATTGATCAACTCAATGACTTCTTGTATATGTCTTAATTAAAAAACATAACAAGTTAACGTCTTACTTTATTATAAGTCTTGTAACAATTAAAAGACTTTATGTTTATAACTTTACAATGAAACATAAACATGTTTAACTAAAGTAATTATGAACACCATATTTTGGTTTCAATAGTAATTTCAAGTTAATTTATTACTTCACTTATTTTATGTCATTCCAAAATTACATAAATATTCAAATTGAAGTAGTATTAGATTACTTCATTTATTTATGTCATTTCAATAATACATAAATATTTAGTTTGAAGTAGTCTTATTAACTTGAAAGAATGTATTCTAAAAGAATGTATTTTACTTTGTAAATGATGGACTATCCATCAATGCAATTAACTTAAAAAATTGGGCGTGCAATTTCTTTCTTAATAGGTCTACCATCCCCACAATGGTATGTAGCACCTTTAAATGGTCAAAACAAAACAACTAGATAAAATATACTAGTTTGTCTTTTACCATTTTGCGGTAATTAGTCTAGCTTCTAATTTAATAACTCATAAACATTTTTTTTGGGTAAAGGGGAGTAATCCTGCACCCTGGTAAATATATAAAACCAAAACGTTTAAGTACAATGGATATAGGTGAATCCCATATCTCAGCCCGTTACATAGGCAAACTTACATAGCAAGATACTTCCTATGTTCTAAACAAGAAAAACACACCATTACACACATGACAACTTAAGACATAACGAAAAAAATTACTTCCTACGGCCTTGAAGCCTAGTACCATAAATAGCATTAAAGGCATCCAAATTCCCTGGAAGATCATAAACCTGGTTCGCATAGTCATCGTAGTCATAGTCATCATCAACATCTTCAAACTCACGGCTACCACCAAATAGATTAGCAGACTCATCAAATGGATTAACAACCACCTCATCATCAGAATCCGAATCCACAATCTCTCCCACCTTAGAAAAAGGGTTAACCCTCTTAATAGAAGAGGTGGGAGGAGAAGAAGAAACACCAGTTAACCAAATGTCATATTTGTTATACGAGAATTCAATTACCGAAAGGGGGTAATGAAATCTCTATGAAAAATGTGCAATTCTCTATTTCTCTTAACTATTAAAGTTTGCTATGAGTTATGTATTTAGAATTTAGACAATTCTAATTTTCTTATCATACCTTTTTCATTCATGAAAAGGAATAGAATTAAGTCTCACGCTTCTCTCATGGAAAAGATACTAGGTTTATCCTTTTAGTAAATTTGACTCTAGCGAAAAACCCCTACGGGTGTAGATCAATTTACTAATAAAAGACTATCCCACGTTTACGGTTTAATGTTTCATTAATACATTTAAAAGAATTTACAAAATTCAATTTTAGTATTTTCGATAATACAATCTTTAAGAAAATTAAATACCCATTGGTTAATATTCATATAAACCATAAAATTTTCTTAAAGCTAGGATACTTATTGACATAATTTCATTACATCAGTTGATCTGCTAGTAATGAAAGTATTCAACAAGCTAATTGCCGAACAATAATTGGCAAACAATTTCCAATTCCTAAATCTTTATGGAATTTACATTGCCAAACAATATTGCAATGTAAGCATGTTTTATTCTCATCTTATGCCTTGAGCCCAAGCTCTCACTTACACCTCGATTAAGTCATCTAATTTAAAGAAATGCAAATTAACATAGTTCCATTACATCAATTTATCTGCTAGTAATGAAAGTATGAATTTACCTTTCCATTGCAATCTAGTCCAAGCTCTCACATGACGTAAATCACAACTTCAAGTGTTCTTTTGATTAGATGGCATCAACTTAATTTTAAGGGTACTAGTTTTTGATGTTTATAATCAAACTATGTACGAAGAAGCATGCAAACATCTTCGTATCATAAGTTTAATAAAACCTTTTTATTTACCAATTCATTAAGATCAAATTTACAAACGTTTTCAATTGAGGTATTGGGTTTACCAATCAAAGAATTTACCTGTAATTATCGTCCATTATATCGTACTTTTGCATAAGTCTAAAGACTTAGTGTTTCGGATAATTATGTAAAACCCTAAAATTTGGACTTACATTTTTATTAGACCATTTAAAGTTAACCTAAGTTTATTATGTTTAATAAGTAAATATAAACTATATGTTATAAATTAATTACACATTATATGTCCTAAGCTATAAGTTGTGAAAATAAAATACAAAATACAAGTTTCCTAATATATCCTAATACACAAAAATGGCCCATCTTTTGTACCTACACATTCTATACGTTTGTTTTACCTACACCAAATCTTTACTTTCCTAATCCCACATATTCCATACGTTTTACACAATAAGAGATAAGAACTAAATATAAATTGCGTATAACCTTAACAAAATAAAAGATATGCATGTCTCCTACTTCCCTAAAACAAATACACGACTTTCCCTTGTGGTTTTTCACGTTTTCCCTCTCCCTCTCCAAGACATATATTCGGCCTTCTTCTTCTCCCCTCCAAACCGAAACCAAAAACACAAACATAACCCCATTCGTGGCTGCCAAAGATCAAGAGAAGAAGGTGTGAAGCTTGTGGTAATCTTTTGTACGTGGCTAGGGTTTGTTATCGTGGAAGAATCATTGTTGTGTGTCATTGATTCGAATTCCTTATTCTTCCCATTCGACCCATCTTGATTCCAGCCCTAAGGTAAATCTTCATCCATCTTTGTCAATTGTTTGTTGCACGTTAATCATGAAAAACCAAACCTAAACATGTTATCATGCCTCGTTAATAAGCATAGGGTCGAATCTGGTTGTGCTATCTTCATGTCGCCCTAAATCTGGTTCCAAGCCCTAAGTAATCATTAATACACATTTAATATGGGACGTAAAAGGTAGAAACCCTAGAAACATTAATTAACGAGGGGATTTAGGGTAGGGGTGTGAAATCGGTCTCACTAAACATGCTGTCCAGGATTTGGTCGCTTTGAAAGAGGTCTAATTTGATGATAACAACGAGTTTTGACATGATTCTTGACCCTAAAATTAAGTTCAAGTTATCTACTTTCTGAATATGGGATTAGGCCAATCGTTGTAGGTGCTATTTAGAGGAGGCTGGTTTCCAAAGTAGCTATGCATAAAGTCAAGAAAGAGATGGCTGCTTATCTCTAGGATTTCCAATTCGGGGTGGGGATCCCGAATGGGGCAGAGGCTGTGCTCCATAGTGCTAGCAGGTTCCTTAATTCTTTCCACTCAGACGGGGCTATGGCTATGCTTACGGTGGATTTTTCTAACGCATTTAACCTTGTGGATTGAACGGCTCTGTTAATACAAATATCGTACTAAAAACGTTATTTATATTTTACGATCTTTGCTTATGTTTTGTTCATGACAAACACAAAGTATATTCCTTAAGCAAATTATAAATACTAGTTAAAGTCTTTTTCAAAACACATCAACATGATCACTAACATTATATTACATATACATGTGTATTTCCTTTAATGGAAACTTTAATTTAAAAGTTACTAAGTGATATCATGGTATACATCACAAATACAATCTTGGTAAGATTGTGTGATATCTTGGTTAGATATGCAAGCAACATAGTTGACATTTGAAGATCTTGGATGATATGGTAAGATACAACTAAGATATGGTAAGAGACAACTAATCCATAGCTGTCACCATCCCACGGATCCAAGTCCATACAAGGACGGATCCCTTCTGAGGGATCCGCCGGATCCGTAGGAGCCTTTCCTTGCTTGCCTATAAATAGCAGGCTTGGCATTTGATCTTTGCATCCACTTAGAAAAGAAAACACATACATTCACTTTAGTTACTAACCACAGTAGTTGTATATATATCATTGATGTTTCTTTTGTAGCAAAGAAGATCAAGTTAACAAGCTTCAAACAAGCAGACTGTTGTGAAGTTGTAGTGTAGGTTCTGTGTAAACACTTTAAGTGTCTATTATCATTTGTATCAGTTAGATCAGTAAGTGTGGTTAGTGCTTTAGTCCTCAAAGAACAAAGAGAGTAGGGAGTGGTTGTACCCGTGTAAAGAACTCGACATCTAGCTTACTGTCGGTAAAGTAATTAGGCGACGTCAGGTTGGTTCTACCTTGTGAAAGAACCCGGTGTTTAGCTTAGTACCGGAAAAGGAAGTAAGCGACGTGTAAAGGTTTTCTCCACTTTGAAGGGAGTTTGTTTCTTACTGAAAGATATCTCTCGAGTAAGCAACTCGAGGAAGTGGAGTAGGGCAAGGATAAGGATCTCTTGCAAACCGAACCACTATAAACACTTGTGTTATGTGGTTTGATCTTTCATCCCTTTATATCTAGTTTATATTGTGTGATAACTTAATTTGTGATTGCTTCCATAGAACTAACAAATTAAACACAAGAAACGGTAAAAACTATTCAACCCCCCCTTCTAGTTTTCCACAATTGGCATCAGAGCTACGTTACTCAAGATTTTTAAAATAAACTGTATTTTAAACTTGAAACGATCAAATCGATTTTGAAAACTTTAAAGAAGGGAAATCCTTGCAAAGATCACCAGTCAGCAAAATCAGTTTTTTGGAAAAACCATTTTTTTTGTAATGTCAAAAGACTTAGATCTAGATAGTACTTTAGCTAGACACAATATTTCACCTAAAGCTCTTGATAAATCCATTTCTAGTAAGTATTTTGACAGGAAAGATCTTGACCCAAAATGGATAGTTAAAGCAACTAATATTGAAGATTCTAAGGATCATTCAAGGATGACATTAGACGAGCTCATAGGATACCTCAAAGCTCATCTAGCAATAATGGAAAAAGACTCGGAGTTACCTAAAGGCAAAAAGGAGTTGATAGCTTCTAGCACTAGTTTCAACAGTGAAGATATGTTAAAAGACAACAAAGTGGATAGTACGGCTAACAAAACAGAAAAGGTATCCTCTGACTCTTCATATATATTTAAAAACTACGACACATTAGATATAGAACACAATAGATTAAGTAAGTTCATTATAAACGTCATAAGTGAAAATAAGATCTTGAAAACCAAAGAGGAATACTTGATGAATAAAATACATAAGCTGAAAGAAAAAGTTAAAAACTTGGAAGAAAAAGTGGGAACTGAATGTTGTGCATCATGTCAAGAAATAGAACTTAAATTAGTGTCACATAAACTCACACTAAGCAAATACATAAAACAAAATCTCAAGTTTCAAAGATTCAATAAACACATAAACTGTGCAGATGACACTATGAGAATTCTTAAGTCATCTCATAGTAGCTTCAAGCCTGATTTTATGAAAAATAATCATTTAAGTGATTTTGAAACGATAAATGAAAATCAAAACACACCAACTGAGTTGGTAAGCCGCGGATCCCACGGATCCAAAACTTTGGATCCGCGTAGTATAAACAAAGGATCCGTGAGTACAGTAGAAAAATTGAAAAATCAATATTCAAGTAAAACTAATTCAAAAACGATCAAAGACAGGGATGTAGTTAAGACAACAGTAAAATCATGTTCATACATAGGAAATGAGCTTAGTAAACAAATACCATTTGACTATCTCGGAGATATTAGTGAACCATGGTAATATGTTGTTTAACCCAAAAAGGACCCATGAAATATTGGGGACCAAACACTCAAGTTTTCTTTAGGTATGCTTAAAAGGGTTTGGTCTTTATGATCTTACTCAATCCCAAGATACATTGATGAATACAAAGGTATCTTCTCTAATCACTAAAGTGCTCATCTGGATAAATAGCACTTTTGGTATTAATCATCAAAAAGGTATGAACTCTCATAACTCTACTCATAGATGATTTATGATTTCATAACTATTTCTTTGAGGTATAATTAAATATTAATACCTATGTAATAATAAAAATTATATGTGTATAAGATAGGATAATTACTAGGAAAAGGTTTTTAAAACCTTTGCTATAACCGGATATAACACCCCAAGACAAATGTTGTCTCATATTCTTGTGTTATATCTCAACACTTAGGAAATACCCATAAATGGATAAGTTCTTAAAACTTGCAAGAACTCTGACCAAGATAAGATTTAACCAACACATTTGTGATTATTACATCCATGAATGTTCCTAAGTGAGTTCTAACTTAATAACCTTAAAAAGAACTTGGAAGAAAATTAATTTTAGGATAATCTCACCATATTATAAAGGTTTATATCTTCATAACTCATAATGATAATACATAGGTTTAAACAATATTGTTTGTAATAATCCAATCCATTAGAAAACATTGAGATTCAAATAATTTAGTTTTTTCTCTAGAATCTAAGTAAGATTGATAACTCTAGAAATAAGAGCATAAATCAAAAGTATCTAATTAAAATTTGAACATATAGGAAAAACATATTCTCCTATTTTCATACACTCTAGCTTTAGCTAAAACTTAGTAAAGCCTCATCTCCTCATCAAGATATGCTATGACCAAAAATCATGCATGATAAGTAAAACTTCAAGTACCAAACAACTAGGAATAAAAAAAAAAAAAAAAAATGTTTTCACTCAATCGTGAATATTTAGGATAAAAATCATTTTGCATTAAGGATCAAAATAGTTAATTCTTTGGATAACCTTAAAAGTAGCAATACATTAGTAGAACACCAAACCTTGTGTATAACTATCATTCTTAGATCATTAATAATGAAATCGATAGATCTCTAAACATGCTGTGTGCCAATGTAAGACATTGTACCACAAATCACTAAGAAACGAACATTCCTTAAACAAGTTAAGGAGAAGAGTGGAGAAAATACCCGTAGTTTATGTCTTTAGTTTCTATTACCAATTCTCTCCTGTTTTGTCAACCTTGCAATCATTCATCTTAACAATTACTTTGCTCGACTGTTTTGAACAGTGAATACAATATGCTGTATTAAGAAAATCTCTCAAAGGATTATAGCACTAAATCTTCTTACAAACATCTCAAGTAAGAAATCTCCGTTCCTTATAAAACATACTAATATTTAGAAATAATCAAAACATTCGTCCAAATCTTAATTTAACCAAAAACAAAAATACCACAACCTTGTTCTGATCCTGCGGATCCAATTGACAACAAGGGCGGAACCCTTTTTAAGGATCCGCCGAATCCGTGAATTATCAAATCCGTCTATGAATTATCAAACACTCCTTACTGCACTACACACCTAATTAAAACACTCAATATCAACTCATAGTCGACTCTCACCATCCCTAAATCAAAAACTAAGCCCTTCATCTCATATTCGTGCTTAATCACTCACTGTAAGTTCACTAATTCATTTCAATTAGGGTTTATTCTTACACTACAGATGTTTGTTTTATCAAAAGTTGAATAGGAATTCCATTTTGTTAAACTCTTTAACAAATTCAATGAAACAAACCTCTGTTCATATCTTCTAAAACAATTTTTCTTGTAGAAACCCTTAACTAGGTAAAATGAATTTCAAACATTGCTAATACAAAATCGAAGAAAACGTCAAACAAGAATGTTTGGGGTATAAAGTGTTTTATCACAAAACGTGCATTTTCAAACATCATAACCACACCTCCATACTTGTCCACATTTCATGTATCTTAGATTAGTGTAACTAAAATTATAAAATTGTTTATGAATAGGAAAATCATGCCTCCTGCCACAAATTACGATCACAAGAAAACAAAGAAGTATCTACCCAAACATCATCAAACAAAAGGACTCACAGATGCGCAAGTCCAACTTTTCAAAACTTTAGAAAGTCGGTACGTTCATGAGGGTAGAACCGTAGACTCTTCATTTTTAGAAGAAACAAACATTCGTGAACAAATGGCCACCATTCAATTTGACTCACTTCTTGACATAGATGAACCTATCATTCCTCGATTCATTCTCGAATTTTATGCCTCAGTAAAACTTATTTCTGATGACAATGGATCATTTAGCATCAACTTCAATGTTAACCAAAACTCCTACAATTTTCCTTTAGACCATTTCGGGAATGTGTTACGCATCCCAAGTGAAGGAACATGCTTCTACTCTGACAAATGGTCCTTAACCATTCTAAATTCAAACCTAGGACGGGAACATCCATATGACGCTCCCCTAACTCCTAAAGAAATTATCCGAGATCATCTTTTCAATACTAGAACCAATCCAATTAAGAAACTTCGAGGCAAAGATGTCAATCGAGATCCATTTGCCATGGAACTCAATGAACTCAAACCTGAGTTTAAGAAACTTGAAGAAATTCTAAGATCAAATGTCATTAGTACTATTGGTAACAAAGATCACGTGAATGCTGGACTATGCTATATGCTCTATTGTATTTCAACTCATCAAAAATTCAATCTTGCTTACTATATCGCCAAAAGGATGGTTGATATACGTGTCCTAGGAAAAACCACAATGCCATATGGAATGCTACTCACTCGTTTGTTCAAGGATTCCATTCCTATTCTTCCAAATTCAGTTGGTTTTGTCCCAGATTACACCGAAATCAAACACACCTTTGTTCCTCTTAGTGACCATAGAGTGAAAGTAGGAAAAGGGAAACGAGCTTGCCTCTCATCTTCATCTTCATCATCTTCATCAGCTAGTGACGAAGATGGATTACCTAACTCAAAACTCCCACTATTAGATTACTTGAGTCAACTTCCGTCCCTCAATAATGAATCTGCCGAAAGCCGACAAACAAAGGGAGTTCTTAAGTGTGCAGGACGATGGATGATGAAACTTCGAAAAGATCAAAAGAAAATACTCAAACTATTGAAAGATAAGCAAGAATAAATGATTGTGTACCTTTAGACCTTATATGATCATATTTCTATGTTTGTTAAGACATGTCTTTAGTATTTTATGCTTATGTGTTCTAGCTCAACTTTAACTGATGATAATGCACATGGTTATCAATTTTCCAAACTTATGCCACTGTTTGGCTCAAACATCTTTTATGATGAAGTTTAATGATTAGGTCTATTTTCATACTTGGTTGAGTTTTATTTTGTGTATGTGAACTAACTGATTGTTGCAGACTGATAACACTCGGGGTTATCTATTTACCAAGTCTAAACCTATGTTTGGCATAACACCTAAAACGGTAAGTTTCTAAGAACGGATTAAACTATGTGCAATCATGTGTTAATATTATCATATTTAGTTGTTTTGCTATACATATTAGATGTTAAGTAAGGTCTAGATGAATTTTCGGGTTTTCGTCGAAAAACGCGAAATATGACATATGTTCTGTTTACTTTCTTAGTTTTAGGCCTACGGATCCCGCGGATCCCAAAACAGGGTTCCGCCAAGGCTTATCGTTGGATCCGCCATCCGCCTACCTGCGGATTTGGCGGATCCCAGAAAATGGTTCCGCCTTCGATTCAACTTGGATCCGCAGGTTTCCCAGCAAAACTCTAAAACTTTTTCGACTCATCCCGATTCTTAAATCTTAGTGTTTAGTATCATTTAGGATTCATTCACTGATCATAATTCATCTTAGAATCATATAGGAATTCCTCAAAACTTAGGAACTAAATTTCCCACCAAAATTGAAAATTTTGAACTTTACGTATGAGTTACCAAACCAATACACATAAGGAACCCTTTTTAGGGATCCGTCAAATCCGTGGAAATATCAAATCATCAGATTTTCCACTATCTTCTTGTATTTACTGCAAATTCACAACACATCACTCAACCCAAGCTCAATGGATTGACTTCCTTGATATGACCTATCTCTGTTTCAAACCATTAGAAATCATTATGAAATTCAGAGATTACTTCCCTGCATAATTTGACTTATCCCATGAAACACAGACTGCACTTACTCCTATCACAGTTAACCCTTTTGAGTCATTTTTCTGCATACTCTTATGTCAACTCCATTTCTATGGTTTGACTTTATCAATAGGACAAACAACTTTATCTTGTTTCAAGTCATAGATATTCACACTCATTTAATCCAAACACCAATTCTCATACAACTAGGAAGTATAAATTAGAACCTTAGAGATGATCATAGCACACTAAACTTCCACAGAACTCACATATCTCCTCCAGAAAGTTTACATGTCTAGACCATACAGACGAACCGCTAGAATTAGTGCCAGACCTTATTGGTATGCAAACCCGCTTCGCAATGTAACCTCTCCTGTTAGATCCAGAAACACCACAACAACCCCTATTATGACTTCCATAGTCAACATACACTCTTCTTCAAATTCATCCACTACAAACTCATTCAATACAACAACATCACCTCCTACCATTACTCCTGTAGCAACCACACCACCACTCGCTCCCGCTCCACCACAAACTGAGAAGTCTGCATTATCATCATCCTCACCAAAACTTAAACCTATGGAACTCTTTAGGACACCATCAACATCTCCACAACCACATCCTGAAGAATTAGAAGATCTTCAACTTACATCAACCACTTCTCCACAAATAAGTCTTGAAAACTTAGAACCCATGATAGTCCATTCTCTCCATCCAAAGATTCATGAACCTCAATACCATATCACCTCAATTATCAACACAACAATTGCCACATCAATTGTCACTTCACCAAGTGTTTCCACAATAATTGACTCCTCACCACAATCATCACCACCTAAAGAAAGAATCTCATCCCCATCTTCAAGCTTAATAATAGACCCATCACATGACATAATTACCACTCTTCAACACTTGGATGAATCTATGTGGATCGATAAAACAAACACTCAAGATGACAACAATATTGTTTCTAACATCTACGACATTAGTAACTTAGAAACTAAATGGCTTGCCTCCATCTTGTCATCATCAAAACAAGCAAAATAGAAGTTTGTAGTATCATCGCAATAATTAATTTTAAGATTTTATCGTCTCTAGGAACCTTCATGTGTAATCGTATGTTTGAGACTTTCGTCACAAACAAATTTTCAATATATAATTATGCTCTAAAATATGATATCTTGTTTTGACACAAAAAGTAATTTGGGCATACAAGATAAACATCCTTTAAGATTAGCCAATACTATCAACATAACACCTTATTAGTTCAACATTGTAGGTCTGCACCAAAACTTCATGAAAACACAATCATGTGTTTAACAAACCTCTTTAAAGAGATGTTTTAAGTCTCCTTAAACCTTGATTCGAATTACTAAAACCAACTCAATAATTGTAAGTAAACCTTAGCTTGAACCTTCATTAGATCAAATCAACAAAAATTGACCAAATCAATTTTTATCACACGGAACCAAAAGACAATAACGACGGAACCAAAATTTTGGATCCGCCAAATCCGTAGGTACCAAGTTCAGTTTTTAATCATTTAGAAACCAAACAACCTTCTCGTAACCAACGAGTCTAGAATTTTCATCTCACAACTTCATTATCTAAAACATCTTAAGTATCTAGAACACAATCATAGGATCTCATGATCTTCATTCCTAATTCATATCAAGCACGTCACTGTAAGTACAAACAGAACCTTCATTCTCAACACGTTATTCCAACCAACTCTCTCAGCATATGATGTCATTTTCATCTACATATAGGTATCTAGTATTTCTAATTATTGCATTTGAAATTTACAATTCCTAAGTAATCACTATCTTCACTTTATCTTATTTCCATTCGAGCACTTATTATGGTACGATTCATCATCTTTAGTAGATGATAATATCATAACCTTAACCATCTTCAATACCTTTATAGCATTTGCTATACATTAGAGTTTCTGAATTCATTGCATTCTTTAAAACCACCACCTTCCATCATCCCTTTCACTAATCATCAACCTCATGGATTAGCGAAAAACCTACTTGCATCAACCTTTAGTTATCAATTAAGTTATCACTAACTAACACCAACACTAGCGTCACTAACTTAATTTCACTTCATCATAGGCATTTGTTTTAGGATTTTTGTTCTTTCTAGAATGCCTTTTTATACTTGTAACATCATTTCAGAATTATGACTTTTGTCACAAAATTTTCAATATATATTAATGTGATGTTTTAAGATTATGAGTGATCAACATATTGCATATTATATTTGTGAACTAACATTCCTATATTGCATATATTATATCTTGCATATGATTGCTTTAGGTACATAGAATGATCAGACACTTACTTTGACTTTTTAAAGTCAAACATATTGAAAGGCTTGTTTGGAAGAACACTTCACAAGCATTCTACTTCTTCATTGAAGTCATTTATTACTAACACTTCATTTGCAGCATACCATACCCTTCTTAGTATACGTTGGTACTCGAGTAGTGAGGAGTATACATCGAGGGGGAGCATTTCATAAGCATGTCATATACTAACCGTCTGTTTTGTAGATTCATGCATCATTTCCTTGATTACTCCATTTAAGGGGAGTATAAAACAAGGGGGAGCTATTAAAGTTCTCAAAATCGCATTCCGCCACGCACCTCTTCTTTTTGTTTCGACAAAAAGGGGGAGAAAGGAAAAAGGATTAAGTTTGCATAATTAGTTCATACTAAGCTATTTCATAATAGTAATCGAAATTTGAATAACTAAAAACTTAATCTATATTTTTAAAAGGGATTTAAACTATATTTACTTATTTGCTTAAAAATATAATTTATGTTTTGTCATCAACAAAAAGGGGGAGATTGTTAATACAAATATCGTACTAAAAACGTTATTTATATTTTACGATCTTTGCTTATGTTTTGTTCATGACAAACACAAAGTATATTCCTTAAGCAAATTATAAATACTAGTTAAAGTCTTTTTCAAAACACATCAACATGATCACTAACATTATATTACATATACATGTGTATTTCCTTTAATGGAAACTTTAATTTAAAAGTTACTAAGTGATATCATGGTATACATCACAAATACAATCTTGGTAAGATTGTGTGATATCTTGGTTAGATATGCAAGCAACATAGTTGACATTTGAAGATCTTGGATGATATGGTAAGATACAACTAAGATATGGTAAGAGACAACTAATCCATAGCTGTCACCATCCCACGGATCCAAGTCCATACAAGGACGGATCCCTTCTGAGGGATCCGCCGGATCCGTAGGAGCCTTTCCTTGCTTGCCTATAAATAGCAGGCTTGGCATTTGATCTTTGCATCCACTTAGAAAAGAAAACACATACATTCACTTTAGTTACTAACCACAGTAGTTTTATATATATCATTGATGTTTCTTTTGTAGCAAAGAAGATCAAGTTAACAAGCTTCAAACAAGCAGACTGTTGTGAAGTTGTAGTGTAGGTTCTGTGTAAACACTTTAAGTGTCTATTATCATTTGTATCAGTTAGATCAGTAAGTGTGGTTAGTGCTTTAGTCCTCAAAGCACAAAGAGAGTAGGGAGTGGTTGTACCCGTGTAAAGAACTCGACATCTAGCTTAGTGTCGGTAAAGTAATTAGGCGACGTCAGGTTGGTTCTACCTTGTGAAAGAACCCGGTGTTTAGCTTAGTACCGGAAAAGGAAGTAAGCGACGTGTAAAGGTTTTCTCCACCTTGAAGGGAGTTTGTTTCTTAGTGAAAGATATCTCTCGAGTAAGCAACTCGAGGAAGTGGAGTAGGGCAAGGATAAGGATCTCTTGCAAACCGAACCACTATAAACACTTGTGTTATGTGGTTTGATCTTTCATCCCTTTATATCTATTTTATATTGTGTGATAACTTAATTTGTGATTGCTTCCATAGAACTAACAAATTAAACACAAGAAACGGTAAAAACTATTCAACCCCCCCTTCTAGTTTTCCACAGGCTCTTTTACGGGAGGTTAGTCTGCGGTGCCCTTCGATTGCCCCATGGGTTCAATTCCTCTACGCTCAACCTGCCAGGTTACATGTCGGGGATGTTTGCCTTGGGGCTACTACCGGGGTTCTAAAAGGGGACCCCCTGGGTCCTCTTCTTTTTGCTTTAGCTTTACACCCCCTTGTTCAGCGAGTCCAGGAATTTTGTTCCCTCCCTTTTCAGGCTTGGTACCTTGATGATGGCACCTTAATTGGTAACACAGCTGAGGTTGCTAAAGCTTTAAATATTATTCAGACGGAGGGCCCTATCTTGGGGCTTAAGCTTAACATCAAGAAAACCGAGGTTTTCTGGCCTTCTTGTAATGGTTTAAAGGTGCAACATGGTCTTTTTTCCGTGGAGATCGGGAGGCCGGATAAAGAGGTGAAACTTCTTGGTGGGGCTGTCAGCAAGGATGCGGATTTTATTAGCGGCCTGGCGGTTAAAAGGGCTTTGTGTGCAGTGGAACTTATAAGGTGCCTTCCCCTTCTGGAGGACCCTCAAAGTGAGCTTCTCCTTCTACGCTCTTGTATGAGAGTTGCTAAGCTGTTGTTCGGGTTTCGCACTTGCCAACCTTCTTTTTCTGATGAGGTTGTGGGTGTGTTTGACAATGGGTTAAGGAGTGCTGTTGAAGATATCGTTGCTTGTGGGGGCCCCTTTTTTGGGGATCTTCAATGGAGGGTTGCCTCCTTTCCTTTTCGCTATGGTGGGTTGGGGCTCCTTTCAGCGAAAGATGTTTTCTCCTATGCTTTTGTAGCTTCCAGGGTTCAATCATGGGAGTTGCAGGATCATATCCTGCGTAACAGCGGAGTTTCTAGCCTTGACCCTGATTATGGGCAGGCGTTAGGGCGTTTGCATGCGTCCCTCCCAGATTTTGATTTCGGCAGTTTCACTAGTAAGGACACCGCCCCCCCCCCAAAGCCTCAACAAACTTTGGCGAGTGCCCTCTACTGTAAAATCTCCTAGAATTTGGGAATGGACTTTGGTTTGTCCTCGCGACAGAAGGCTGTTATGGAATGTCTTCAGCAACCGCACGCACGATTTCCTTACCGTCGTCCCCATTGAGGGGCTGGGGCAGCACATGTCTCCAATCGAATATAGGGCAATTCTTAAATATCGTCTAATGATCCCGATGTTCCCAGTGGACGAGCGTTGCCCTGTGTGTCATAAGGTCGTCTTGGACAAGTTTGGGGAACATGCAGTGCACTGCAAAGAGCTCCTCGGGTTTAAGTACCGTCACGACTTGGTGCGGGATGTGTTGTTTGATGTCCTTCGGAGGGCGGGGATTTCGGCGAAAAAGGAAGCTCCAGTAAATTTCCTTACAGACCCTACTGAGGGGAGGTCCTCCCTGCGGCCCGCTGATGTTTTGGTTTTTGGAAGGGCAGCGGGAAACATGCTTGTGTGGACCTCACTGGTGTGTCCCCCCTTGTGGACCTTCGGGGTAATGGGTTTACGGCTGGGCAAGCTGTTATGAAGGCTGAGATGAAGAAAGTGGACAAACATGATAAAGCCTGCTCCGAGAATCAACACGTGTTTGTTCCTTTTGCATTTGACACTTTTGGTTCGTTAGCCCCTGAAGCTGTGCGTTTCTTGGATCGGGTTCGTAAGGTTGTTCGCAGCAATGTATCGGCTCCGAATGGTCACGAATATGTTTTCAGTAGAATAGGGTTTGCTATCCAGAAAGGGGTGGCGGCGCAGCTTGTTGCCCGCTTACCAACCACCTTGATGTAAATCCTTGTTTTGTATTATATATTTTAACAATATTTTTATTAGATTGGTTGTCAAATCTGGAAATTTTGAGTCTGAAATAAGTCGGTTTCTATGATTTTTATTTCACAAACTATAATGATTGAGAATCTCAAATTTTGGCAGGAGAATATTCAACATGTTTATTAGTTACTGTAATTTTTGTAAATTTTTATGGAAGGCTTAGATATGTTTATAAAATACAAACTTTTCGGGTATACCATCAGATCACATTCTGGAACAGGTTTGAAAAACGATTTTTGTTTGGATACTTGCACTAGGAGATAAAATATGTAAAAAATTATGGGAAGTATTAAACATATATAGGTGTCTCTGGTAAAAATTATAGAACCACATGAGCTTGTTTAGTGTGTCATAAAAATCATAAGAATATGAACCAGAATCACATGAGAAACCCTAAACATGTTATTAAATGACAATAAGTACTAAAATCCGTTATGACATTAAATGAACCCATAAGTATTAAATAATCCCTAATCCGTGTAGATTCATTGAAGAAGGCATGCCGTTGTTTCCTTGTGTTCATTTTCCCGTTGCTTTCATTCCATTTGCTAAGGTACGGATATTCTACCCTTTCTCAGTAAGGGTTTCGCATGACTCTTCGATCCTTGACTTTATTTCATTCGTTATGATATTCGTTGGTGATTCCGTTTGATATGATTCCACTTGATATGATATTCAGTTCTATGTCATTTAATATGGCATTCATTTCAGTTGACATTCTTTTGTTTAAATACACTATAATTAATTAGTTATGATGTGATAGCTTGTTATTCTGTTACCTGAGCTAACTAGTCATGGAGGTATCATGGCCATGTCATTGAGGCACCAATGGCATGACACTAACTGTGGCGGTGTGATTGGTCCACGGCGTTCCCTTGTGATATGTATATTATTATTGAGCTCGTGCACTTATTTGCCATTTTGGTACGCCAATATATTTGTCTGAGTACAGGTGTATGGTGGTGTACATATTTTGTTTTGCAGGGAGCGTATGGAATCATCCTATGTTTGTTTTGTAATATGTTTCTGATATGGCTTTGTAGTGAATGGTTTGTGTGTGCCATACACCCCATTACACTTTTGGGAGTTGATCACTCCATTTTCTATGACTTGTTATGACAGGATATGATATGATTATGTGGTTAAGCATGTGTTATGCTTTTTTAGCTCGTGGGCATTTTCCTTATGACTTGTTGACTTCCTTATCATTCACTTGATTCATTATTCATTGATTCTCACGACCTATGACATCTTGTTCCGCAGATTCCTTTGACTTCTTTTTGTGTACTTATTCATATTCAGTTTATTATTTTATATCTGTTCACCGGGCTTTTTAAGCTCAGCCGCAATTTCTTTTCCTGCGGCAGGTATCAAGCTGGATGCTGGGATTTGAGTGATGAGAGTAGGAGCTTTTAGTGGACCACCCTAACAATAGTTAACCACTTGCGTTTAGATTAGATTTCGAGTTATCTTTCATTTAGACTTTGTTTGGGATTGTATTTCATTTAGAAGTTATTCTGTTTCAGACTTAGTATTTTATCATTTCCTTAGAAGAATTTATGTAACCTTGTAATTAATAAAGTCTTCCGCTTACGTTTATTATGTTCTGATTGAAACCATAATGTGACATTTTGACCCTTGTCGGGTTGGGGTGTTACAAATTACCACAAAGTGTTGCATGAAATTAAAGCTAATTCACCCTTAAGGTGATTTTGTACATAAAATAGTCGTACTTGGTAGCTCCAATTTGACGCACAAAGGAGCGTAGAAACAAAGGTCAGCGTGAAGCTTATTAAAAACCCGTTCCTACTTATACCCCTCTTATAGTTGGTCACAATTAGGTGAGCCGTTCGTACTATTGGTACAAAACTCAACAATCAATTAAACACTTGAAAATTTAACTCTTCAAAAACAATTCATTGTTTCACCATTATTTAGTCCATATTATTTTTCTATTCAAAATTACCATTTTTTCGTTTATAAACATGTCTTTACAATAAATAAACAAAAAAACAAGTAATACAAATAAAAAATAAAACAACTAAATAAACTTACATAACATAACAATTAATTATGTAAAAAAAACATGTAGCCACATGCAAACTTAATTCGATAAAACCTATTAATAATCAATTCTAGGTTTATATTATATATATTCAACTAAGACTATCACTTACAAAGGTAAGTGAGCCACATGCATCAACGTACCGATTGCGTTAGTCATGGTTAAATATACACCACATAGCACGTAATTGATTACTTAATATATTGGAGTCTTCCCCAATTCGACATCTATCAATTAAATTACATGTGTAAAACTTAACCATTAATTCATATAGCAAATTTAAACAGTTTAAATTATCACAACAATAAATCCATGCCAAACATGCACGTTTTCATGGATTCTACATAACTATTATCAAGTTGCTACAAGATCGCATACTAACGCATAAACATGTTAATCTAGGGTTTCTAATCAATATTAAAATTAAAACCCAAACCCTAAAATAAATAATAAGGCAATCAGCCCTATTAAAAAAACTAGGGTTCGAAATTTTTATCCCTAAAAATTGACTAACATATATAAACACAATCCAAGATTCGTTTTTTATGTGTTTTGGTAATTAATTACACATTATCCAAGGCTCGTGATGCCACTGTTAGAATTTTAATACATGACAATCATAATTAAACAATAACATCAAAGTAAACATGCGGAAGCGAGTAAGAACATATAATGTATAAATTAATTAACCAAACGTAAAAGTATGCGTACTTTAAGATTCTAGCCAAACAAGAATCTAATTCCAAGCAATCAACTTTATGAACCCTAATTAGGGTTTATGTGGATTATTGGAATTACCCCTTACTGTTTTGTAATTCAATCCAAGATAAAATCAATAGTGTGATTGAATAACGTTCTTGTACACACGTACTATTAACGAATTAAAGTAAATGCTAGTTTAAGAACACAAAACGTTTTAGTTTGGAAAATCAAACCAATCGACCCTAGGAAGGGTGTTTGTCGATTGGCCAAACAAAAAGAAAAGAAGAAAACAAGTTTAGGGATAAATTATGTGTACAAGAGTAACAAATAATGATCCCTAAGTTTGTTTATATAGGAATAGAAACTTGGAGCTCAAGTTAAGTTATGGGTTGGGTTTCCCCTCCCATTACCGATCGGCTAACACCCCTAAGGGGTATTCCGGAACCTTCTTGACATACCAAATATTCACACATAATTCTTTCATTTTATTGGTTAACAGTCGTTAGTCATTATTCGTTAAATACTAACGGTCGTTAGACGTTTTGTGTAATTAATAATTAAACATAACCTTTTACATTTAATTATTAAACTTTAACTTTCATACTTAAAGTGTGCAATCTCGTGATCTCGAGTTCGATCCTAATATACGACTACTAAAATAATGTCCATAAAACTAGCACTTCGTCCCTCTTATTTTCATCCAGAGTACAAATAGGAATCTGAGTAATCATAGGGAATTTACTCTCCCATTCCACAGGCCACTTCCAATTTCCATTTAGAACCATTTCTTTCAATTTCATTCTGCATTGAGTCTTGCATTGTATAGATCCCTATATGACAGTAAATCATTTAAAGCTCCTAATTCACTCCAATTTGTCAAACCAAACATCAATTTTTGCCCCATCACCAATTTTGATAGTAATAAGACTTTTAACATCAGGCCTGAGTCTTGCATCTGCCCCTAGTTGAAAAACATGTAGCGTTGTAGTGTAGAATTTCTAAAGTATATAGTAATTATTTTTGTAATATGTCATGTCAGCAACAAGATTTGTACCGCAAGTTTGCTAGGAAACATAATTGCCTTATTGACAATAAACTATTTGCCATGTATATCTGATTTAAAAACTCGTCATCCCTCGATATATAACCTCCACAAACAAAAACATAAACAAGTTTAACTTTTACTAAATTCTATTCACGCATCAAAGTAAAACAATGTACAAAAAATAGTGATATGAATTTAAATATTGTACAAATTACCGTTCAAAAAAAAAAATATTGTACAAATTAAATATTTAATTATTTTACACCAATTATGAGCATTAAATACTAACTCCAAGATTTGACCGTTCAAAGTGCATAGGTTATGTCATTCAAACGTTTGTATTCACTCATTCATGTCCCATATATAAAACCCCTAAAACCACACTCACGCACCACCACCACCAACTCAGCCGCCACAACACTATCACAATGCCACCACCACCCTCCACCACTCACCACCGTCGCAACCTCTCAGCTGACCCTACACCATCAACCTCCATCCATGAAATATCAACTCACTTCACAAACTTATACTTAAACCACAAAGCATCAACTTCCATAACATTAACCAAGTCACAAAGTCAACGTACTAGACCAAACCCTCATTACCCTAAAGAAGATAATGATCCTCAAAAAGAAACCATAAAAAAAGCTATAGTAATAAGCAAGAAACAACCCATGAAGGATAATATTAAAGGGTATGCTTATATGATGTCACAAAATGAAGAAATGAGGACTAGATTAAAAATAGGGTATGGGATAAGAAGGAGGTCATTTGGATGTAGTTTAGAAAGTGAAGTGAGTGAGTTTTTGGTGTTTAATGGTGTGAAAGTAGTGGCTGCTGACATGTCTCCATTCATGCAAGTTCATGCTGTTGATGTTACTAGAAAGACTTATGATAGTTTGGAAAAGTTTACTGCCAAAACCCTTGCTTTGACCCTCAAAAAGGTAATAAGTGAATCTTTTTTTGTTCTGTTTCTATTAATACTTCATTTGGCACAAAATATTTGTGTTTTGGTAAAATGGTGGGATTCATGGTCAGATCATAGTTTTGATGTTTATTTGTTGCTATTCTAGTTAATTAGTACATGGTTATATGCTTGCGCCTATGATCAGCTCACTAAACTCTTGTGGATAAGCACTTCTACATTGGTTTCAAGAGACTAGTTATTTCTCCCTAATAGTTATGTTTGTGTTGTTATGTTTTGATAATATATCCACCTAATAAGTTGTTTAGTAACATTATAATACCATAAATTTGATAGAGTTAGGTAGTGTTTTAATCTGACTATTTCAAACGTGGTTATTAAGTGCATTTATTTCCTTTCTCGTTCATAAGCGGTTAGAGCTTCAAAACTCTTGGCCAACAAGATGTGGTAGTAATGACTAACTACATTTAATTAATGTCTAACTACATTTAACACTCTTTTATTTCTTTTCTTTTTTTCCTTTACTTTTTTTTTTTTTTTTCATTGTGTATTATATATTTTTTCTACTTTTCCTTTAGTATTGATAATAATAAGTATAAAGAGAATTACATCGTTATCTTTTTTGCTAAATAAAAATGTTAAATATGGTAATATGATGAGACGAAAATGCTCAAATACAAAAGTCGTTAAAACAACAATAATATTTAACTAGTTTGTGAAATCAAATTATGGTATGCGTATTTTAAGCATAAACTTAATTTCTTTTCTTTGAAAATATTGTTAATTGTTGAATGACAATATTAAGTATATTATAAATTACTTTATTTTTTTGGCAATATTATCTATATTAATTGATAGTGATAGTTTACAATCTGGTGAACATGTTTAACAACATTGGAATATAAAATATCAATAATATATTACTGTTTTACGAGATCAAATTGCGACACAATGTCATTGAATGTTTTGTTTTAACACATTTTATTTTCATGTTGTTAGGTCATGTTAGTTTTATGACTCAAGTATTTTATTTAATGTTTATAAAAGTTTATGTATCGTAATAGTGAAACTAATTTATATTTATATCATTCAGACGTTTTTTTAAACAATATTATTTCTTTCACATTAAGATATTTACACCTCGATCATATTTAGATTGACAGCCTCTTAATTAAAAAAAAAACAACACCTTAGACAATTGTTAATGTGTCATTAAAGTATCGATCAAAACTATCTTTGTCGTGTATATTTTGTTGTACCATATCTCAGAGATGCTTTAAGTTTGTTCGGTAAACATGTTTTTCAACCTTTTCACCAACTAATCCATATGATTTGAGCTCACTATGATAGACTCAAACGGGTAAAGCTTTTCACTTTTTAAGGAGGTTGGTGTGACCCTTAATTAACTCTTTAAGCGCTGTTTGCACCTAAAATGATACAAACTCAAAATCTCCCTCACATTTTAGTTATGAAAGTATTTTACCATTTCTACATCATGAGTAGTTGTGTAGTTAATAAGAGCAAACATTAATGAATAAAAACAAGAGAATCACAATTATGGATATACACCATGCAATAAAGTTTTATCTACTAAAGATGGAAAAGGACTTGCCATTAGGTACTGACATGAATTGAGAAGTCAGTGCAATGGCAACAAACTTTTGAGGCATATGATTACTACCACGGAGTATTATTTACTGGTGTAGGTTGTATCATTTTTGCACAAAGAAAGCTTTATGTCAGCATCTGATTCAGAACTTGTCTACATGGTTAGCCTAATGTACAATGTCAAGTTAATCAATTAAATAGAAAGATTAAGTAAAGATTATAAGTTAATTAGCTGCTTATGAAAATTGGTCTATCTGATCCTCAAATGAGGTGTTTTGTTTAAACATGTTGGGATGGACTTTGCTCTCTGTGATTAATTAAAATAGACACTATAAACAATGTCATCAGTTAACCTTTAGTAAAAAATTAGACAGCATCGATTAGCTAAAGATCAATTTAATTCTTTTTTTTTTATCGGTTATTTGTAATTCCTGTTTTGTGCAATGAAAAAGTACTTTTTGTACTATTTAGATGCCTGAGAATGCGTTAAAAGTAGCTTTCTTTCTCGGTTTCTTGTTTTAGACAATTGATATTTTTACACGACATTACAGCTTACTTCTGAATTCTTAATGGTACATACAATATTCTTCTAGTAAATTGTATACAACAAAGAAATTTCTAATTAATTAAGTTGAATGTGACTTTAGTATCTTGGGTTATGTACAGATCAACTAAACTTACGATTGAAGAAAGTACTCAGTAGTTTATCATTTAACGAATGACCAAACGGGCATGGTTACATTTTCCTTTCTTTCTCTCATTTTCTCGTGAATATTACTTAAGAGAAAATCTACACAAATTGTTATCCGGTTTGCCTAGAAAATGCATCATATCACACGTTTTTAGTATTTCTTTGTGTTTGTGATATTAAATCTCTATAATTATTTCTTGGGGACCTTGATCGATTACTATAGAACGGTGTCCTTTCTAAAACGTGAAACATGTACTGCCCTTCTTTCCTTAAAACAAGATGATGTAATCATGTTAAAACAACTTATACATTTTCTTGCAAAGGTTGTGTACCATATTTGGTCATTTTAGTGAGGTAAGTAACACTTGCTTAAATTTTATTGCAGGAGTTTGATGGGGTATATGGACCAGCATGGCATTGTATTGTGGGGTTGAACTTTGGGTCATTTGTGACACATTCAGTAGGTGGATTCTTGTATTTCTCAATGGACCAAAAGCTGTTTGTTCTTTTGTTCAAGACTAATGTTCAAAGAGCACGCTGATCTAAAAAAATAGACCTATTCAGGATTATAGAATCGACCTAATCCGTTTAAAGGAAAACGCGTTACAATAAACTGGTTGAAGTTGGGGAAAAGGTAAAGTGGCTCCTCCTACGTAACCTTTCTTGTACATTTTGTGCTTGTAGACATTATTCCCCAACGCAATTATGGCTGTAGCTAGTCGCACCTCATGCATTAAGAAATTCATGCATCAGGAGTACGTTGTAGTTTGTTTATGAAATAGAGCGTCCTATGAATTGTATATGGATAGCCTTCTGAGTTATTTACGATCTCAACCTGTTTTCTATGCAGAAATGATTCATTTGTGTTTTAGGTAAGTGCAAAGTGGATTGAAATTGAAGTGATGTTCAAAGCTTAATTAAGATGATTGTAGCTTATGACGTAGTGTTTATAACCTCCTACATTGTTACTTAAATTGATGTACTAGCATATTAACTTTTTGAATGAGTCTTTTTACCTTCAGTTAAGAACATGATTGTTCTACCTCATATCTTGCTCCGGTTGGATTGAGTATCGTACTATCGTTGTTGTTGTGACTTGTTGACAAACCTGTTTGTATTGACACTTTATTAAAAGAAACTAGTTTCATTGTGGGCCTAACAGTCCAAAGTAGATGAATAAGTTGTGCCCATACGTTTGATCAATTAGGACCAACCAAATTAACTGATTATTGATCCAGCTTATGACCACATCTTTCAGTCTAAACATGTTGAAACCAAATGTGCATATCCTGCCTAGTAAAAATTTATGACTTAGTTGCTACTGAAGACACAGATTTCACATTTTAAGGTATCACCATCATCAAGTGAAGGTAACAAAACACGTTGTTGAAATGGGTACGATCTACGTACATGTTCATTATACACGTACGCATTGACTGAATTTTCTATATATTGTAAAAACCAACGGTGAAGATATCGTAAATAAATTGAATTTTAAGCGGTGTTCCTCACCTTAACACTAACTTAGATGTGAACATCGTATGACATTTACATTAGACAACGTGACCTTCACATGATATTGTCTTGTTCTAATGCTTTTGATCAAATATAAGCATCTATCCTAACTCTAATATCACGTGGAGGGTGTAACATATACAACTGGGAATAAGTATATGGTTTCCAATTTGGGAAACTTTTATCAAGACATTTCAACGTGTCTGGTGGACGCAATCAATAACTGAAAATAGCTTTTATATAATAAAACAAAACCCCTAGTGGGGACTTTTACATTTTAAAAAAATCAAATCATACCTTATTAAGTAATAATCAAATTATTATTATTATTATTTTCTTAAATATTAAATAAGAAAAGTTTAAATACTTCTAAATTTATCCATATTCTACAAAAAAAAGAATGTGATTTGTAATCATTCAATAAAAACTTACAAAAATATATGTGTCAAAATATAAAAAATTAAAACTTGAAAACGGTGGAGCAAATTTTTCAAAGATTTGGGCTGAAACTTAAAATTCAGTATCATTCCCACTAAATATTTGAAGTCCCAACATTCCCAAATTCCTCCTCCATCAATCAAACTCGATCTCTTATCATTCATTCACGCACAATCATTGATACAAGAACATCTCTTCCAAATCTAATTAATATTAAAACCCACTATATTCGTAAATAACCTTAATTTAATACCTCAATCAAAGTACAATGGTTTTGAAGGTCCTGTTATAATAATTAAAACCCGAAATTAAAAATAATAATTCATTTAAATGATTAGAAAAAACCTTGCGCGTATGCGGGCATTATATCTGGTGGACGCAATCAGTAACTGAAAATAGCCTTTCACTAAAAAAACTTCAAACTAAGTCTACAATGCTTCGAAAAAAGGGGGTATTAGTAATACAAAAACGTATACATACGTATGAAAACAATGGATAATCTAACAATATAAAAGAAGATAAAAGAGTTATACGAACATTAGGAAACCGTCACTCTTCAAGACGACCCCAGTTTCATTAAGTGCACACAAGATCTATTAAGCAAAAGAACCCCATTGAAAGCCATTTGATTAGGGAAATTGCTAATTTCGGGATGATTCGAATGAGACTTTCTAGTGACCTAATCTGCTTAATTTCAAGAAGTGACTATGTTAGATTGCAAGGTTAGGCACAAGAATGGTACTTGCCACTTATACTACACAAAAGAGTCTTCTATCTTATCATCTATCATTAGGCCACTTGAAGTTGCTACATTAAAAAGGTAATGATAGTTGCTTTAAACTATAAATCGGTATGACATCGTGGGGTTGTTAGTTCTAACTTGTACTTGTGTACTTTTTTTCTTATATGGTTTTATAGTTTGATTTGGTATGGTCTAAAACAGTTTTTTTAGCACGAGCTATAACTCATTTGTATTGGTATGCATTAAATGGATATTATGAATGAGAATGACGAATGCACATTGCTATTCGGCATATTTCTAATAACGTTGACCACACATTTCTCGATTTCGTGCAATAAGGCGTTCATGTCACTAGATTTGCGAATATACACCTACACGCTTTGGTGCATCGAGTCGATTGAGTATTCCGTTAACTTGTAATCAATTAATGTTTCTTGGATGTTGTTTACTCGACAATTAACGGCACAAACAACCTAATTACCAGTCATCATCTGTTAAAGTTTGTGAACAAATATTAATCGTGTATGACTAGAATCGAACTCGGGACCATAGGATTGCACACATTACGTATGAATGATTAATGTAGAATAATTAATATATATAAACCGTTATATATTTAATTATTTGAACACAAATAACAACCGTTAGTGAATAAATGAAGGACTATAGGTGTAATTAGAGGACAAGAAGGTTCTAGAAATCTCTTGGGAAGGGTTAGGCCGATCGGCCATAGGGTTCCTAAACCCAATTCTAAACCAACTTGTTCTCCAAGATTAGTTCCCTATAAATACAAGGCTAATTAGGGGTTATTGGTTTTTACTTTGTGCACTCTTGCTATAACTCTAAGTTTTCTATTCTTCTTCTTCTCTTGAAATCCGATTGACACACAACCCTTTGGGTGTTCGATCCTTGTTTTTCAATAAGCAAAATTGTTTTGGTTTTCTTGTGTTCTTAGATCTAGCAATCTAATTAATCGGTTATAGTACGTGTGTACAAAACCTTGGTATAAACTCACTATAGTTTATACATCTTGGATTGAGATACAAAACGGTAAGGGGTATCTCGCTAATCCACTTGTTTAATTAAAGAAGAAGATTTGAAGTATTGATCATGGTTCTTGCTAGGATCAAAGGTACGTGTCTTTAATTTTCGGTTAATCTTTTATGTGTTAAATATGATCCAACGCTTCCGCATACGTGTTTGATTGATTTATAATAAATATATGATTGTCATGGTATTAAAATTCTAACAGTGGCATCACGAGCCGTTTAACATGTAATTGTATTACCGAAACACATAAAAATCGAATATTTGATTAGGATTACATGGTAGACGATTTGTTTTAGGGTTTAGAACATTGAAAAAAAAAAAATCGAACCCTAAATTAGGAACAGGTTTATGTGTGTAAAGGGTTACGTATCTTGTGACTTGTAAATTAATCCATGATAAAACATGCTTGTTTATCATGGATTAGGGTTTATAATTAATTGTTAAGTTGTTTGCTACATGTAATAATCTAAAATTGGGGAAGACTCCAATTAATTAAATTAATGAATCTTTTATGTGCTACTTAGTATATATTTGCTAAGACTTACGCAACCAAATTGTTTGGTGCATGTGGTCCATTGGTACCATTAGCTCGAAAACCAATGGGAGTCTTAGTTAAATATATACAAATTAAAACATATATAGATTATTAATAGGATTTTATCAAAAAGTTTGCATGTGGCTAAATGATTTAATTGTTAAGATTATATGTATTATTATTTGGTTATTTATTTTTATTAAGTTACTTGTTTTTTTGTTTAAATTATATGACGAATTGTAAGCAAAAAGAGGGTAATTTTTCGAATAGAAAATAAATTGACATAATAATTATGAAACCTTGATGTGATAAATTATATATTGCAAAGTCATATGTGCCGACAGTGGTTCGCTTCGCACGGTAATTTGCTCCCAGGCGAGACTAGCAATATTATAGTTTATAACATATTTTTTTAAGACTTAGAATCATAAACTTTTAATTGAGTGATGAGTTTTGTACTAATAGTGTGAGCGGCTCACCCAGTTTAGACAAACTATAAGAGGGGTATAAGGAGGCTTGACATTAAATTGTCATCCGAAAGAGACGCGTTTTTAATTAGCCTTTGGGCGGACGTTTGTCTCTCCGCTCCTTTGTGCGTCTAATTGGAGCTACCAAGTAATGCTATTTTTTTGTACAAAATTATCTTAAGGGTGAATTGACCTCAATTTCACGCGCCACTTTTGTGGTAATTATCCGAATAACTTGGGTCTTTTTACTCATACAGCAGTAGGATATAGTGGGCGATAATTGTAGGTAATTCTTTGATTGGTGAACCCAATACCTCAATTAAAACTTTGTTGGTTTAACTCTTAGCCTAATTGGTAAATAAAACCATTTTGAAAACTTATGATACGAAGATGTGTGCATGCTTCTTCGTACATATTTTGATTGTCACATCAAAATAAATACCCTAAAATTTAAGTCCATGCTATCTGATTATAAGAAACACTTGGAGTTAATATGTAGCGTAAGTGAGACCTTGCCTAGATATTAATGACAAGATAAATTTTCATTATGTGTGAGACCAGTAATGGAGAATTTGCAGTTTCTAAATTAGATAACTTAATTAAGTTGTTAGTAAGACCTGGAAACTTAAGGCATGAGATGGGAAGAAACATGCTTACATTGCAAATTGTTTTTGGCAAATGTAATTCCCATAATGATCTAGGAGTCGGAAATTGTTTGCCGATTATTGTACGACAGATTATCATCTTTTGTACTTTCACTACTAGCAGATCAACTGATGTAGTGAAACTATGGAAATTTGGATCCTAGTTTTCAAGAAGATTAAATGGTTATATGTATATTTCCTGGGTAATTTTCTTTTCTTGAAAAATTGTATTATTAGAATACTAATATTTGAACTTTTTCTGTAGAAATGGCTCAACCCGAAAATGTTGTACTAAGTTCTGCTTTCAAAAGTCATTTTGAAAGGGAAAAATTGACTGGCCCAAATTTCAATGACAGGCATAGGTCACTCAGGATTGTCTTTAGAGTGTCCAAAAAGCAGGAATATTTGACTAAGCCTTGTCCCCAAGAGCCAGCTGCTACTGAATCTGAAGAGGTCAGAGCAGCTTGGCAATTGGAGTTCGATAAGCACAATGAAGTTGCGTGCTTGATGCTCGGAAGTATGGTTCCCAAGTTGCAAAAGCAGTTTGAGAACTATTTTTCTAAAGATATGCTGGAAGAACTCCAAAAGACTTATGAGAAGCCAGCAGCTGTTGAACTGTATGATTTGATCGATCAATTGCACAGCTGCAAGCAGGGGGAAGGTAAACCTGTTCGTGATCATGTGCTGGAAATGAAAATGTACATGGACCAACTATATCAGATCAACTATGTCTATCTTGAGAATGTGTGTGTGAACCTAATCAATAGGTCCTTGAACAAGGATTTTAAAGGTTTTGTTCAAAACTACAACATGCATTGCTCGGGGAAGACAGTCACAGAATTGCTCGCAATGCTTGCGAACTATGAAAAAGGGTTTACCAAACAAGGCACCTACTCCTAAGGTATTAGCTATACAAGGGGGTAAGATTCAAAAGCCAAAACCGCAGGTGAATAAAAAGGGTAAGGGTAAGGTTGACAAGGGTAAACAAGTTATGGCCTATCAACCTATGCCCAAGCAGAACAACCCTAAAAAGAACAAGGTGAATCCGAACAAGAAGGATCAGGCTTGTCACCACTGCCATGAGGTAGGATATTGGAAGCGGAACTATCCACTCTACCTCGAGGAGTTGCGTGTGAAAAAGATGAAGGTTGAGGCTGGGAAATCCAGCACTTCAGGTAAATTTTTCATGATTGAATTATTTTCATTAACTCATAAAATAAATTCCTGGGTATACGATACTGGATGTGGTATTCATATTTGCAATACACTACAGGGGTTTAGAGTTGAAAGGAGACTAGCCTATGGGGAACAATATCTGTACGTGGGCAATGGAGCACATGCAGCTGTTGAAGCTATAGGAGTATTTAAATTAGTTTTGCCTTCGGGCTTAATACTGTTTTTGAATAATTGTCATTATGCACATTCAATTGTTAGGGGTGTAGTTTCCTTTTCTTGTTTATTGAATATTGGTTTTCAACATACTGTTTCAAGCAATGGAATTTCTGTTTCGTTAAATAATGTTTTTTATTTTAATGCTATTGCTGTGAATGGTGTATTTGAAATTGATATGAATGAATGCAATGATTATAATTCGATGTATAGCATCAATAATAAGAGAGTCAAGAATGTCTTGGATTCATCTTATCTTTGGCATTGTCGACTTGCTCACATAGGCAAGACTCGTATGCAAAAGCTGCAACGTGATGGGATTTTGCAAGATATCAATGATGAATCATTTGATAAGTGTAAATCTTGTATATCTGGGAAGATAACAAATAAACCTTTCAATAATCGTATGGAAAGGGCGAATGATCTACTTGGTTTGATACATACTGATGTGTGTGGACCACTTAGACATGTGTCAAAGAGAGGTGCTAGCTACTTCTTAACCTTTACTGATGATTTCAGCCGTTATGGATATGTTTATTTACTTAAACATAAATATGAGGTATTTGAAACATTTAAGGTTTTAAAAGCTGAAGTAGAATTGCAACTTGGAAAGAAGATTAAAGCTCTTCGATCCGACAGAGGTGGTGAATACCTGAGTCAGGAGTTTAAAGATTATTTAGCTGAGAATGGAATTGTCCAGCATCTCACATCTCCATATACTCCACAACAAAATGTATCTGAAAGGAGAAATCGTACATTGTTGGACATTGTGCGATCAATGTTTAATCTTACAACTCTTCCTTTATCCTTTTGGGATTATGCCTTGGAATCTGAGATTCACATATTAAATATGGTTCCGACCAAGAAGGTTGATAAGACACCTTATGAGTTATGGTTTGGGAAAACGCCTAACTTGTCTTATTTAAAGGTCTGGGGTTGCGAGGCGTTTGTTAAACGTGACTCAGCAGATAAACTCCAACAGAGATCTGTAAAGTGTATATTTGTAGGATACCCAAAGGAAACGATGGGTTACTACTTTTACTACCCACCTGAAAACAAAGTGATTGTTGCTAGGTATGGAGATTTTCTTGAAAAAGATCTCATATCTCAAGAATTCAGTGGGAGGATCTATGATCTGGAAGATGATCAAGAGGATAAATTACCTTCTGAAAACACTAGCGAACTTCCTGTGGAACTTGAAAGTCTGGTTCCTCCACCTAAAGTAGTTCCCATTCGCAGATCTGCAAGGACTGTGAAAGCACCTGAACGTCTATGTCTTAACGTAGAGGTTGAGGAAACTATATTAGGGGATCTTGGAGAACCTGCTAATTATAGAGCTGCCATGAATGATCCTGAAAAGGATAAATGGCATATTGCTATGAATGGGGAAATGCAATCCATGAAAGATAATCAAATCTGGATTGAAGTAGACCTTCCTCCCAATGCCAAGGTAGTTGGAAGTAAGTGGCTCTTCAAGAAGAAAACTGACATGGATGGAAATGTACACACCTATAAGGCCCGTTTGGTAGCTAAAGGCTTTACCCAAACTTATGGTGTTAACTATGAAGAGACTTTTTCTCCTGTAGCTGACATAAGGCCTATTAGGATTCTCATAGCCATAGCAGCGTACTATGATTATGAGATTTGGCAAATGGATGTCAAAACTGCCTTCTTAAATGGTCGCCTAGATGAAGACATCTATATGGCGCAGCCTGAGGGGTTTGTGAATCCAAAATTTCTAAACCGTGTATGCAAACTTCAAAGATCCATTTATGGATTGAAGCAAGCATCACGGCAATGGAATAAGAGATTTGATGAAGAAATCAAAAGGTTTGGATTTACTCAGAATCTCGATGAGCCATGTGTATATCACAAAGCTAGTGGGAGTGATGTTATTTTCCTAGTCCTATATGTTGATGACATATTAATCATGGGTAAAAATATTCCAAGATTGAAAGAGGTGAAAGCCTATCTTGGGAAATGTTTTTTCCATGAAGGATTTAGGAGAAGCATCATACATTCTGGGAATCAAGATCAATAGAGATAGATTAAGGCGGTTGATTGGATTAAGCCAAAGTGCTTACATTGATAAAATATTGAAGAGATTAAATATGCAAAATTCCAAGAAGGGATATTTGCCAATGCAAGAACAACATGGCTTAAGTAGCAAAGCTTGTGCTTCGACACCTGAAGAGGTGGCACGCATGAAGAGAGTCCCTTATGCTTCGTGATGAACTCAAATAAGTACATTTTATTACCATCATTTATCCTATTTATTTGACTTGTTTTATTATATTATATATGAGAATTGATACGTTAATGTTTACTTTTGTAATTCTCAGGTAAAAACAAGTATTATGTGAAACTTGGCGATTTTGGACTAATTATGGAGCAAAACAAGCAAGATGTTAAGAGTCTACTGAAATGTACAAGATCAAGATCATTCTGCTCCAGATACGCCGCAACACACTTCTTACATACGGCGTATCACTATCAAGATTTCACAAGTTACAATCCAAGTCAGCAAAGGACATGCGCCGCATAAAGAAATGGAGTTACGCCGCATCTTAAGGCGGTGTACGAATATTCCTGAATATATTAATCTTGGACCCCACGCGAAGTTAAGTTAATGCGCCGCATCTACTTATCCTATGCGCCGCATCTAACCCTCAGACAGAAACTATAAATACCCCAAGGCCAGACGAATTTCGGAACACTTAGCTTAACTCAGAAGAGAGAGACAGAAACCCTAGAAGCCGAATTCAGACGTATTAGCAGCACAAGACACACCCTGAACGAAGATACAAGAGTTGTAAGAAGGTCCTGCATGTATTCAATTCATTAAGTAGTTCTGTTTTATTGTATTAGTACACTTTAATTCATCAGGATTGATGGGCTGATGTCATGTGACTACGGAATATCATGTCCACCCCTTAAAATTGCTTTCCCATTAATTAAAGTTTATATGTTGATGTCTTTGGTGACTTTTATTAGTGCATTGATAACCTCTGTGTCTAGCTGAGCATTGCTTGGGTCGCCATGCCCCTTCCTCGCCTACTTATTCTATCGTTTCTAGGATAGTGGGATAGACATAAGTGATCATTAAGGGTTTACTCGCCGATAAGATTAGAGCCAACGAGAAAGGGTTAATTATATACACTTCATATAAAACTAGCAATAAAACAAGTGACAAGCTACTTAATTATCAGGACAGGTCTTCTTATTGTCTCAAGTATCTATCTGTGTACGTGTGTGCTAATCGCTGATTCGTGCTCATTAGTTTAGTTTTCTATTTAATCATAACCAAACCGTGTCAGTCTCTCAGGCTGAACCCCCTTGTGTTAGATTAGGTTGTACAGCTAACTTAAGATATTAAAATACTGATTAGAATAACTAGATAATACGTTCCACTCTTAGTGATCGACACTCTACTTACCATTATATTCATACTGACCGGGTACACTGCTCGTTAAGTGTGTGTGTTATTAATAAGTCGGCTAAATATAAATTTAAAACTTGAGTAGGCATTAATACTGCTAAACCGCAACGACACACGCACGCATCAAGTTTTTGGCGCCGTTGCCGGGGAGTGAATTGTTATTATCTGTTAATTTGATTAGTATTTTAATTAGGTTTTCTTTTTAATTTTTAGATTCTAACCACTAACCCGCTATATATTAGATAAATTGCATTCATTGTATTATTTGCATATTTTCTGTTTTTGTGTGTTTTTATTTTCTTTAATTTTTGTTTCTTTTTGTTTGATTTTTTTTTTCTTTTTTTTATTTTTCTGCATTCTGCTATCGTTGTACTGAGCTGATACAAACGATACGGCGCATCTGTTTTCACAGATACGGCGTATTGCGTTTAATTTTTATAAAATACAACGCGTTTAATAAATTCGAGTACGACGCATCTTTCCCCAAGATACGGCGTATTCTGTTTTTAATAAGAAATTTTTCTAAACCCTCACGCCATACGACGCATCTGTCTTAACAGATACGGCGTATTTTCGATTTAAATTAAAAATCAGTTTTCGAATTATTAAACAGATACGACGCATCGATTTCAATCGATACGGCGCATCTTCTGAATCAAAAATCTTGCATTTTGAAACGTAACAAAAATACGGCGCATTAACTTTTGTTAATACGACGCATTTAATTTTAATAAATATAATCGATTTTTGATAATTTAAAACTGATACGGCGCATTCTAATTCATAAGCGGCATATCTGTTTTCTGAATAAAAGTCTGATTAAATTTTAACAAAATAAGATACGGCGTATCCAACTTTTTGGATACGGCGCATCGTCTACAGATATCAGCAACTTTTATTTTTCGTATTCTGTTTTCGTTATTAATTTTCTGATATATTACTTTCTAGAGCATACCCTACTGATGCTTTTGTGATGGTTTCAGGAAGTGCATGACCAGGAGTTCAACTAAGAACTTGATTAAACCTTTCGAAGATCCTGAACAAGCCTTACATTCGCTTAAAAGGCTTTTCAACACAAAAAGCTTTGAAATTTCAAGTTCGTTCGAGCTTGATTACTTTTCTGAAGAGAAGGAGGAAGAAGAAACAGAAACAATGACGGAAAACACTACTATGGAGGAATACATGAACAAAACCCGTGCTGATTACAGTTCAGGAGTTGCTCGACCAAAGTTTGATGAAAAGTAAAAGTTTGAGTTGAAGGGTCAGTTTCTCAAGGAGCTAAGGGAAAATGCTTTCAGTGGAACAGAACATGAAGATGCTAATGAACATGTTGAAAAAGTCCTCAAGATTGCAGATTTGTTTACTACAGAAGGAGTCTCTGACGATCAACTTATGCTAAGAATCTTCCCAATTTCGCTAAAAGGAGCTGCTAATAAGTGGCTAAGGAATGAACCTGCTAGTTCAGTCACAACATGGGAAGATTTGAAAAGCAAATTCCTGAAAAGATATTGTCCACCTGCTAAAACTGCTAAAAAGATGGAGGCTATCAACATTTTCAAGCAAGAGCCTGATGAAACTCTTTATCAAGCTTGGGAACGATTTAAAGACTTATTGATGAAATGCCCTCAACATTATCTAAGTCCAATGCAAGAGATAATATTATTCTATCAAGGATTGGACGTGCCTACTAGACAAATCTTGGATGCTAAGGGAGCTGTGCATCAAATGAGTGCAGCCGATGCTAGAAAAGCTATCCAAGAAGCTGCTGATCATTCTCAAAAATGGCACGACGGAACCTCTACTAGATCTAAGAGCAGCACTAATTTTGACGGGTTTGCTGCAAATCAAGCTCAATTGGATAAAATTAGTAGAGAGATGAAGAAGCGTGATGAGAAAGTTTATGCTGCCCAAGTTGGATGTGAAAAATGCGAAGGACCTCACTACACTAAAGATTGCCCTAATAAGAATGAGAGTGAGACTTTTGAAGAAGCATACTACACACAATTTGGACAACCATTCCGACCTTCAGGAAGATTTAGGGAAGCTGCTCCGGGATACTATCAAAAGAACAACTTTAATCCCACTTATCAAGAAAGGAGGCAGACTTTGGATGACACTTTAAAGCAAATTATGGTCGATGCTGCTTAAAGACATGAAGAGAACACTGCTATGATCAAAGAAATCCGAGCCTCAACGGATACTATAACAAGAAATCAAGGAGCTTCGATCAAAGCATTGGAACAACAAATAGGACAAATGAGCAAGGTTCTTCAAGAAAGAGGATACGGAAGTTTACCTAGCTCAACTGAAACTAACCCAAGAGATCATGTCAAGGCCATATGCACTACTGAAGAAGTCACACCTAACATACCTTTTCCTAGAAGATTGATGAATGGTAATGATGCTGCAAAGCCCGAATTTTTCTTTAATTCTTCAATCAGTTTAAGGAGGTTACTCAAAGAGAAGGCAAAGATTGAAGAGGAGATCAAGGCTACAATGAAAGAAGAGAGCTCTGCAACCGACTTACGTGCCTTGCCTAATAAAGAAAAGGACCCAGGAAGTTTTACTTTACCTTGTTCAATTAATGACATATCTTTCAATAATGTATTAGCTGACTTAGGAGCTAGCGTTAGTGTTATGCCCCTTAAGACATTCACTACCCTAGGACTAGGAAAATTAGCACCAACTAAGCTGCTTATTGAATTGGCTGATAAAACGGTAAAACAACCTGAAGGGATTGCTGAAAATGTGCTAGTTAAGATTGAGAAGTTTGTTTTCCCCGTAGACTTTGTTATATTAGATATGCCCGAGGATGTTAAGATTCCTTTAATCCTTGGAAGACCTTTCTTGTCTACCGCCCATGCTAAAATTAATGTGTTTAAAAGAAAAATCTCATTAAAGGTAGGGAATAATAAACTAGTCTATAAGTGCCAAGATCCTGCTAAAAGCATAACTAGAGGCGTCTATGTGCTAGGATTAAGAGAACGTATGGACCTCGATCTAGAAGCTAGGCTTATGGGAGAAACATTGATTCAAAACAACTCAACTAATCCTAATCATGAGAACTTCGAGGAATTTATTGACCTTAATGAACCTACCGAACTTAGGCGCGATATTGTTAATGATTCTGATGATGAGTGGTATGATTGCGAAGTAATTAACAAACGTAGGAGAATAGTTGAGAATACAAATTTGAATAATGATGTGTTTATTGAACTACCACCCCACCTTGCATATTTATGCCTATATAATAATAAGAATTTCTCGTCTATCATTTTGTCATCTCTGCCCGAAAGGGACAGAACTTTGTTTATACAGATATTAAAGAAAAATGGCGTGGATATTAATGACGAGCAAGGAGTGTTCAATATTACTGGACTGGCGATGAGGGAGCGCGATGCTTTCGACTCTTTCAGTGATCGGTATTAAGGAGCTGAACGTGAGTCTAACTTGAAGACTCTGGAATAAAGACAAGTGCTGACCGGGAGACAACCCGGAGAATTTTTACATTCTGTTCTGTGTCGAGTCTGTCAGACCTGCAGAAGATACGGCGCATCTCAATCCTAAGATGCGACGCATCGCCTGCACTGGTCATATCTTATTTTATTTTCTGCATTTTTATTTTTAACTTTAAAACTTTCTGTCAGTATTTTAATGCGGCGCATCCCTGGTTAAGGATGCGACGCATCTTTTATTCTGATTCGTATTTATTCCAGGCTCGATACGGCGTATCTTCTTCCATAAGATACGGCATATCGACTGACCTGATGATTTTCATTTTAATTTTTTAGTTTTATTTTTACTAACTACTAATGTATTATGCAAGTTTGAACATTCTTAACTCAGGTGTGTTAAAGTCTGAATGGTATTATAGATTTCTGCATTTTTGTGGATACATCATTTTTGAAGCTTAAACGTTCTAATCCACAAGAAAGTTGATTTTTGCTCTTATACGAATAATGGAGGATCATACCGAGCAAATCTCAGGGGAGTTTTTCTGTTCTAATTCTTTTATTTTCCAGTTTTTAACCTTTGACACAAACAACGAGGATGTTGTTTAACTTAAGTGGGGGTATTGGAGAATTAGAACACTTACTTGTCCTAAACTTTTTCAAAATATGCTTAAAATGCGCTTAATATATCAAAATTTAAAATTTTTAGCATGTTTTTGTTTAAAGTCTAAATTACATAGCTGCACACATAACCTTATTTTCAAAAATTTTGAACTTATCAAAATTCACAAATCTATGATTGTGCCGGTGACTTGTAAACTTTAGAACTTGGCTTGTATACTATTCGAGACCACCATAATAAGTATTATCTATATAATTGGAGTGACTTGTCTAAATTGGTAAATTTCTAGGATTACACCCAAATAGCCTTTATATGTTATGTGATATTAACTAACTACACTGGTTAGTTAACCCCCGTATAAACCCTTTGTTACTCTCACTTTTAGAGTAAGATACCCCTAGAAAAACACTCAGAGCCATTCCTTTCGTTTCATACACCTTTGTTATAATGTTTCGTTACACCCTTACACCTTAGCCTACCCTGTAGATTAAAATCCGTGGTTGGTTAATTGCTTTAGGGAAAGTGTGTTTCCTTACATTACCTGTGTTCGCGTGCGTAATTCATTATCTTTGGTTGAGTCAGGAAATTGCACAATGCAATTGGTATGAAAGTAAATATTGTATAACTTTGAGTTTATTTTTCGTGTGTTTACTACTTTCGCTATTACAGTTATTTCTGAAAGTATGAAGAGTATGGAAAAATAATCCGGAAAAATAGTGATAGAAAAGTTGTGAAATTTTACACATATGTTGATGTCAAAAAAAAAAAAAAAAAAAAAAAAAAAAAAAAAAAAAAATCGAAAAAATAGAAAAGAAAATGAAAAAGGAAAAGTTGGAAGTTTGTTTTAACCAACTTATGTAAAGTTTTGTATTAAGTGGGCGATATCACCACTAATTGTTGTATATTATATTTATGGATTGAATGGGAGTTGGCCGTTATGGGAACGCCAACTAAGGTTATTCTTTGATTAATATATTGTTGAGTATAATTCGTGTCTACCTAAAGCGTGTGTTTCAAGTGTTAAAGCGTGTGTTATTCAATGATATGAGTCTTATTCATGGGATGGTTGGGAAAGTAATTTACCACACTTAGGATTTTAATTTATCTGTTTTGTTTATTTTTCATTTTACACCAATTCGTATCCCAAATATTATCCATACCCTATATCATTCTTTATCTAAACCTTTGATTTATTGAGATTAGGGATTTGAGCAATCTTAAGTATCGTAGTCGTGGATTCGGCTATGTATTTATGATTTTGTCGCCCTTTTTGATATAATATTATTGGTGAAGATTACTTGGTCCTATCTTTAGCCTATTCGAGTTAAGGATTTGAGCAATTGCAAGTATCGTGGTCGTGGATTCGATCATGTATTTGTGATTTTGTCTCCTTTTCTGGAATATGAGATCGATAGAGATTAGGAAGAATGATTAACCCTTAACCAACAAACCCTTTTTACCGCTTTAGACTTGTTATTCCTTGGCTTTAGTGGGGGAGATGCGTATACTTGCCAAGCTTATGATAGAATATTCGTCACGACAGGACAGTTAAACGATTAGATTTGCTTTTATCGAAATATTTTATTTTATTTCTAATTCGTTAAGTGTTTGGTTGTGCAATTATGACAAAACGAATACATGCTTAAATATAAAAATAAATCCTAATATCTTTTAGGATACATTTTCATAAGATTTATTCTAAGGTTTACTTGGAGACAAGTAAAGTTCAAGTGGGGGGATATTTGATGAACTCAAATAAGTACATTTTATTACCATCATTTATCCTATTTATTTGACTTGTTTTATTATATTATATATGAGAATTGATACGTTAATGTTTACTTTTGTAATTCTCAGGTAAAAACAAGTATTATGTGAAACTTGGCGATTTTGGACTAATTATGGAGCAAAACAAGCAAGATGTTAAGAGTCTACTGAAATGTACAAGATCAAGATCATTCTGCTCCAGATACGCCGCAACACACTTCTTACATACGGCGTATCACTATCAAGATTTCACAAGTTACAATCCAAGTCAGCAAAGGACATGCGCCGCATAAAGAAATGGAGTTACACCGCATCTTAAGGCGGTGTACGAATATTCCTGAATATATTAATCTTGGACCCCACGCGAAGTTAAGTCAATGCGCCGCATCTACTTATCCTATGCGCCGCATCTAACCCTCAGACAGAAACTATAAATACCCCAAGGTCAGACGAATTTCGGAACACTTAGCTTAACTCAGAAGAGAGAGACAGAAACCCTAGAAGCCGAATTCAGACGTATTAGCAGCACAAGACACACCCTGAACGAAGATACAAGAGCTGTAAGAAGGTCCTACATGTATTAAATTCATTAAGTAGTTTTGTTTTATTGTATTAGTACACTTTAATTCATCAGGATTGATGGGCTGATGTCATGTGACTACGGAATATCATGTCCACCCCTTAAAATTGCTTTCCCATTAATTAAAGTTTATATGTTGATGTCATTGGTGACTTTTATTAGTGCATTGATAACCTCTGTGTCTAGCTGAGCATTGCTTGGGTCGCCATGCCCCTTCCTCGCCTATTTATTCTATCATTTCTAGGATAGTGGGATAGACATAAGTGATCATTAAGGGTTTACTCGCCGATAAGATTAGAGCCAACGAGAAAGGGTTAATTATATACACTTCATATAAAACTAGCAATAAAACAAGTGACAAGCTACTTAATTATCAGGACAGGTCTTCTTATTGTCTCAAGCATCTATCTGTGTACGTGTGTGCTAATCGTTGATTCGTGCTCATTAGTTTAGTTTTCTATTTAATCATAACCAAACCGTGCCAGTCTCTCAGGCTGAACCCCCTTGCGTTAGATTAGGTTGTACAACTAACTTAAGATATTAAAATACTGATTAGAATAACTAGATAATACGTTCCACTCTTAGTGATCGACACTCTACTTACCATTATATTCATACTGACCGGGTACACTGCTCGTTAAGTGTGTGTGTTATTGATAAGTCGGCTAAATATAAATTTAAAACTTGAGTAGGCATTAATACTACTAAACCGCAACGACATACGTACGCATCATGTGACAACCCGTAATAATCCCTCGTAATAAATCTCACTGATTTACGATAATCACAACTTACGGTTTAATAAAACCCATTTTTATGAAAAAATTTAAACTTTTCTATCATCGCTATTGTTATCATGAAATGTTTTCGTGATATATATATATATATATATTAATAGCAAACTTTACTTGAAAACTCCAATAGATCACGAGATTCCATTTTCACTCAATTCGAAAACTTCACAAATAAACTAGTTGATAATGATAAATCCCTACACAAAAATATATAAACTTCTCCTAGATTATTACACCTAGTTAACACTAATTTTCACTAAATTAGTCACTAATTCTTTGCAAATCAAACGGGCCAAATCACCAGCCCATCACCACTACCCGGTTTCAGTCCAACTCCAAAAACCCACACGTATCTATTATTTCAGGCAATATCCGACAGCCACACACCCTCCAAAACGAATTGATATCTTTCGAATTTTAAACGCAACTCGCGAATATTTTTACACCATTACGATCACAACCCACTAGGCTATGTATGTGTCAATTTCCCGATTTACATGTCGAGTAGTGACATGGTTCTGAAGACCCTTTCGTTGGTCTCGTTTCACCCAACTCGATAGACACAAAGACCACAAAACTTAATTTTTCTAAAACCCCAGTTCCTACCTGCAAATTCCAAGCAGTGATACTAACATTTCAAGATGATCAAAGGACATCCATGACAGCAGTAGACGAGTACAACTTGATAAACCCACTTGGCACCCATCTATCAATACCAGTCGAATATGTAAATCTTCCAACAAGAAAAGACAAGTTCTACCTCCTAACGATTGCAAAGAACAGCTAGGACAGTAGTAAGCGTGTAGACCTAGATCAACCCACTTGACACTAAACCTAAATATCAAGAGAATATGTATATAATCCAACCACAAGAGACAAGGTCCTACAAACTCTTCCATGGTTTCCCATGATTACAAAAGACAAGACGCATGCACACGTTTAGACACTTGAATACACAACTAAAAATATCACTCAACACCAAAACAGTGGAATAGATGTTACCACTCATTGCTGCTGATCCACAGTAGACTTCAATAATGAAGCATTGAGGGTAATCTCGTCAAGAACTTGGTGTAACAACTTCTATAAAAACCCACTTGTTCCATGCACCCTTCACTGCCCAAATCCATACGCCACTCATTCTCACTTCTCACTTATCCCACTTTCGCTAACACTTCAAAAACCTCAAACCACTCTTGTCTCTCTGCTGAAATACAAGTCGAGTAGAAGATAGGCGCATAAAACTGATGTAACTCGCCACACCCACTGTCTCACCTTTGTGCATTATTCGATCATCTTTACTTCCCTCTTGAGTCTTGTTCGACCCTCACTGCTCTCACTTTACCAAAGTGTTGTAAGTACTCACTAACTTATTTTGTTTCATTTCCCACGATCACAGACATGCATGCACTCTACTCTTACACTCAAATGTATAAACACTCCTAGTATAAATTACATGCATCATAGCACTTTCCATTCGAACCCATATCTTGTCACGTTTAACAGCTAGTACATGCACATTCTTTTCGTACATCTCACATTTGGTGTCGAAAACTCTATCATGAAATGATTAGCATTCACAATCACATATCACTGTCTCGATTACATTCAAACGCATGCAACGTAAAAACTTTATATTAGAACCTATCATTTAAATTACAAAAGATAGCATAACCTCTTTTAATAAATTGCATGAACTCAATTTGCTCATGACTGTCACTGAGGACAAGCCCCAACAACCAAACTAGCAATACATGCATGCACACTTTTGTTTTTCCACTCGAACATTTTTTTTTTCTATTCACTTTTTATAACATAAGAACGTGGCATATAGTCACTAAAGAGGAGTTCAACAAACCCCCACATTTCATTTATACGAATTAATAAAGCATGCACCATCCCATATTTGATTCGAAACGAGATATTTTCTTTTCAATATTGTTGGTACATGCAAACAAATGTCGAACCTCCGCTGTGAAGGGTTTAAGGATCTCGACTTTTAACATTTTCATGTTTAAAAACTCGTTTCATACATGACCCAAACATATAAAAACTTTACATCACACGTATAACTATAGTTTAAAACATTTAGACTTTCTTAAGTGTTTTGAATAGCAAATATCGACCCAACTAAGCCTTAGAAACAGTTCAATATCTCGCGATTCAACTAATTGAACATACTCCAATTTTATGCGACCCATTTCACAACGTAACAAACTACATTTTTCATTTAAACATCTTACCAAAATAATCATGATTCGACCCTTTAAAGTAGCCTAAGTTAATCGCATAAATTATTTTTAAAACACAATTAGAAATCATAAACGGACTTAGCGTTGTAGCTCGTTAAGGGCCCAATTATGAGAAATAAGCTATTTATCGAATAAGCTAGTGAAATAAGTTTCATTTATCTTAAATAAGCCTTGTAAAAAGTCGCACATTCTTTCTTTAGCATTTAGACATTTTTGGATTAAAACGTAACGCATTTTAACTATAAAGACTAAAACTGTCAAATCGTGAAACCTGGGTACTGAAACTGTGAAAACAGTTTCTAAAGGACCTAAAATAACTTTTAAATAAATTCCAAGCTTTAGAATAACATTTGAATATTGTTAAACTTTATATTTAACGAAGGACTAACGACGTAACGCAACTACAGTTAGGATAAAAAGTATAAAATCGGGAAAGGTCAAGGACCAACTATTTTCACCTAACATCCTCATTCCCATCACCACATCACTTCACATGCATTCATTTCATTCTAGTACATATATTTAACTTTCGTTAAATATTAAACGATTTCACTTGCATATCATTCCATCATAATTTGAGGAGATAATACCTCGAGTCAAGTGACATAAGAATTACGATAATATCATTGTATGATATTATATTTTCTTAACTTGAGGCATTTTAGGCATATCACACTCACATCATCAAATCGTTATACGATTTCTCACATTCACACTCATCATTAGTTACAAGTCGAATACTTAGATATTCCTCATATTCAGGTCTCGTATTGAAGACGTTTACGTGATCGTTTCCATAAGCCTTACTTGAACTTATAATTCTATCTTGCCAGCTACACTCCAGGTGAGTCGTGGTCCCCTACTTTTTATTAATTGTTTTAATAACTCTTTTGGGGGAGATACATGCTTCAACTGTTTTAAATTACTTTTATATTCTGAGAAACTCTTATGAATTATTCAAAACCATCAACTGTGTTTTACATGTCTTAAACCACTCTTGAAAGAGATATGTGCTTGTATACTTACAAATTACTTACTAGCTTAACATTGTATTGAAAGTCAACATTTTCAAACTACGTGTTGTAACACGATACTGAAACTTATTATAGGCATTCGAATAACAACTGAGTGTACTATTAAACTTTACTATGATATTTCTATTTTTCAATTAGAAATAATAGCCAAAACTAAAGTACATATATGCTATGAACTCCTAAACTCCATATTGCCTAAGTTTACCTATATTGCCATAAAGTCCCTCGATCATGAGCCATTAATCACTACGGTGAGCGCGAATATAGTGGACAGCTTCGAAACCTGTAGAGGCTGACGACCTATCCCACTAAGTATGGACGGAAAGCCTTAGGGCTAGTCGTATTTAGTCGCGATACACTATATTTGAATAAATAGTAGGATGAGGCAATCACCTACTACCTGGGGGCAAACCATCATAACCTGATGTGACCTTACCGTTTTACGGAACCTTTGTTAATGCTTTGCGCGTCATGAGGCTTAGGACAATATAACCTTATGAATATATATGTCTTCCTATATATATTTGGATACAGCTGTAGACCACCACTCCTTACTGATAGATATCAGACCTTATACTATTATTTTCACTATGTGTTATAAATATGTATCATATACTTGAAACCTAACTGTTATCATATGATAGAACAAAATAATGCTCGACATATCGTTACTTTTGAAAGTGGAACCATTATTTCATTGCAAGTATATAACGACAATACTCCTTTTTACTCAAACTTGGACATATGATCGTCAGAGGTCATAAATGATTTACTCTTGGATTTTTACCCAAATTTGCAAACTTGCTAGTTACTTTCATAAGTACTAGCATTTATTTCAACACTTACTCTACAACTCTCGACATTTTTTTTTTGAAAGCAAATTATTTTCTACCAAACCCCACGAACTCACCAACCATTGTGTTGACGTTTTAAGCATGTATTTCACAGGTAATCAATGGAGCAGGACAAGACACGGAGCGGGCATTTAAATACTCTGATAACTTAAATGGTGTGAAAATCAAATATGTCATTCCTTTCCAAATCATTATAATTTTTGGAGTTTTCAAATCAGATCTTACCAACTTTTACTGAAACCATTCTTTTGAATGACATATAACTTTTAAAACGCCTTTCCCGAGCCGTTTTCTAAAAATTTGACTTCGATCCTCAGTGTAACACCCAAATATTTTCCGCTGCCACCAAAACCAAATTTGGGGGTGTTACAGATTGGCATCAGAGCCATAGGTTATAGAGAATCAAATGTTTTCAAACATTGAACTATAACCACACTTTCAAAATAAATGATTTTACACCATACCATTTTACGCCCTCCGTGTCTGCAGACTGTCGTGTTCAATGTGTTACCTACTAAGATTATTTTGTACTAATCTTTCCATGCTTAATAATTTCCGTTTACTTATAACACATTGTATTATTTTACACTCAATATTGTACTTTAAACATATGAATATTCATGATTATCTTCGCTTGCTACAGTACCATGTCATCTAAACTAGTCGATATCATCAAGACTACCTCTCCTACTATACATTCGTCACCTACTTACCAAATTGCACCAGATACTGAAGATCTGTATGTGCAAACGTCACCACCCCAGCCTGACATAGAACTCACTCAGAAATCACCTTCGTCATCACCTACTTACTCACCTCCACGTCAGAAGCTTAAAAGAGCAACCGAAACCTATTCAGATGAAGATTTGATTGGTGGACAACCGACATTTGAATTTGGACAGAGTTCACACCAAGAGATAACTTGGAAGAACATCGAACTAAATTCTCCTTTGCTTAACACCTCAGATTTCTCCATGCCAGATGTTCCAAATGACGTATCCTTACCCAACTCCCCTAACCACAATGTAGACACCTATGACTCCATATGGACTCGCCTTCACCAACACACCAGCATACTAGATGCTCACACTGAACAGCTAAAAGAGTTACAACCATTACGATTCGAATGGTATGATCGTAACATTGATACCCTGTTCAAGAGGACGGATGCTGGAAGACGAGAAGTGTTCAGTCTAAAAGTAAATGTTGGTAACATGAAGGACAACTACGAACATGAACTTAGAAACTTGGACACCAGGATCCGCTGTTTGGGTAAAGGCCATACACGAACACACATTAGGGTCGAGGACATTGAAAGAACCCTATGGATGGCCAGAGACACGGCAAGAATCCAAAGCTAAAAGATTGTAGCCTTAGAGACCATGTTGGCTAACCAGATGAACATGTGCCAAGCCCGCTTCTCAGCCATGGAAGCTGCTCAACTGGATCTTGAGGCTGAAGTTAGACGTTTACGTCAGAGGCGTAACTGAACCTAAGATCTCATGTATTACAGTTGTACCCACTAAACCAAAAAGTTTTTGGTTAAGTGTTTCATGTATTTCTAATAATTCTGTAACCCTTAGAAATTGTAATCGACTTTTGATCTATGTTAATCTGTCATATCTTTATGTGGAAGAGATATTCCTTCAATCAAACCTTACTACAATGCTACATATGCAGGCTCCCATGCAAAAATAAAATCATTGTTGCACTCTTAATTAAACAAAAGACCATACGTGATCCAATAAGATCTTTAATAGAAGACCTTGCATTGTCTAAATACCAATCAAGCTATTAAAGTTATGTCAAAGTTGACAAATCCGAACCACAATTAGAATATAAACCCTAGGAATCTCCAAGGACGGAAAATTGCAGAAGAGAACATAGAGGAAATGGTTAAACTTCAGCTTTTGAGGATAAAACCGTTTATTCCTTAAAAATCCCATAATAAGAGATGATTATTATTATTTTGCGATGTTATCCGGACACATCGTAACTTTATAATCCTCAAATGACTTTGATCTTGTATTATTACCACTTTGTTAGCCCTAAATACTCTATTATTTGGGCTACTCTAACAAAGGAGTGAATACTAAGTCAGTATTTTATGATGTGTATAGGAAATGGCCAACTTGAACACCCCAATACCCACAACAATCATGACACCCGAGACCATTGAGAAGTTGATAAGCAGTATCATCGCAGTGGTACTCGAAGTGACTACGACAGCTCATTTAAGTGTCAATAACGCGACAAAAGAAACCAACATGACAGCTATACCTCGTGGGCATGGCCATGAAAGTTTCATGGAACATGGACCAACTTACCCAAGGAGTCCAAGAAAAGCAACTAAACCTATTCGTGACTGTGCCAAGAGAATCAGGCAAGGTGTTGCACCTAAGAAAAAGAATCAGAAGAGAAAACTTGATGAGATATGGACTGTTGTTCCCAACAGATGCGAGATCCACAAAAATGTCTGCATCCGAAATCATCAACAAGATCACATTGACTACCTTCGCCAACAAAGGTTCAAACCAGAAGTCAGAGGAGGCTACGTCATCAGCCAGGCTAACAGAGACAACTGCCATGGGAAGCAATCTCTGTGTCAAAGATGTAGGATGCATCACACAAGGCGCTGCCCTGCTAAATGCGAGAGATGCAAAAAGACAGGCCACAAGACCAGAGAATGCGAAGCTGTGAATGGAAGGAAACAACTATCATCCATAAAATGCCACGGATGTGGTGGAATGGGGCACTACAAGAATCATTGTCCAAACTACAATGCCCATTGGAAGCCCAAGACTTGTGCAAGAGAATAAGGACTCGTCAAAGATTTCAAAAAGTGTCAAGGATGACATCTATGTTTAAGCGGATGAATAGATTCCTGCTGTAAAATAAATAAACTCTAGTCTAGAACTATCTAAGTTATGTTTCCGTTTGTATTTACTTTAGGTACGATGGATGTAACCTAAGTGTAACAGTTATCCTTCTACCGTATAAGAACTCTACCTTGTAATATTTCCATGATAATTATAATCTATGTCTATTACAATTTCTATTCCACCTTTTCATACATAAATCGTTATGTAACAACACACTGATATTAATCTTAAGAATTTCATTAACTCTATTTTGACCAAACCCTAGGTTGATACCACATTGTAAGAAATCCTCACCTAAAACCTAGGTCTATACCAAAAATATTATTTTAGAAATTCCTGACCAATCCTCGGAATATGAACAAAACTTTTCAAATTCTTTTGAAAATAATCAGAAAGTGTCTGATTATGTGACAAAACTATTTTAGTTGAATCGTATAAAATTTTTTTAAGAAGCATAAATACTCTACTGACTGAACCAAGCGTTACATCATTTGGTCCTCAATTATACATAGCCTAGCTACCTATGTATAATTTAGGAAGAATCATGTTATAAATGGAACGGCTATCTTTTCAAAGTTTTAATAACAATTTTCATTCCAACACAAAATTTTTGAGGTGAAATAAATTGCTCATAAACCTCACTCTTAACCGAACCCTAGCAAGATCTACACTTATTACCATTACTCATTATAGAAGTCGAGGAAAGTACGAAATTAGAAACTATAAGAATTCACAACATGATGAGGAAAACGTAAATAACATAGATTTTATTAGAACCCACGAGAATTAATACATAGCAAGATGATTAACATCGAAAGTACTAATAATACAATAAACACAATAAAAGTCTTCAATAGGTTGGTCCGCCATAATAATAAAAACCACCACCAACCCAGCAATAGCAAGAACCACCATAGGATGAAGAACCTTGATTATTCAGGAAGATAAATCAAAACCGAGTCATTAAGGACCCGGATTAAGCATAAGCGAGACTTATTCGACACACCACTAAGACACATTCTAACCACATTACTCGTGACCCTCACTTCCAAAAATCATCCGCAAAAATTGCTAGGATCGTGAGAGGTATGATAACCAACAAGTATCCGATCCAACCACCGGTATCTTCGGCAGGAAGAAGAGCCAAACCAGCAACGACGAAAATGATGAACATGGCTGCGAGTACTATAGCAATCGGCGGCATGCTTATTTATTTGGGAAAGTAGGATGAAGGTGATAAGTGAAAAAGGTGAAAAGGAAGAAAAGGGAAAGTTAAATAGGGAATATGGGTGGAGAAAAGTATCCGCTATTTACTATTCACGATCATTAAGTTACAAATCGCTACCCTTAAAAATCCCCTAGTCTCGAATCGCTAGAACACTGAACATTAAGTGTTAAATACTTCTTACTCTCGACCGTTACTTTCAATATTCATAGACTTATGAATGCGTTAGTTGATCTAACATTCAATTTAATTCGTCCGGTACGAATAAATCAAATTGGACCCTGTTTCCTCAAAATTCAAACGAAAATCTCCCAAGAATAGTTTTCCATAAACTCTCACCTCAGAACATCACATTTTCAACACCCATCACGGCCTGAACTTCGGGACGAAGTTCAAAATTAGGGGTGGATAATGTGACAACCCGTAATAATCCCTCGTAATAAATCTCACTGATTTACGATAATCACAACTTACGGTTTAATAAAACCCATTTTTATGGGAAAATTTAAACTTTTCTATCATCGCTATTGTTATCATGAAATGTTTTCGTGATATATATATATATATATATATTAATAGCAAACTTTACTCGAAAACTCCAATAGATCACGAGATTCCATTTTCACTCAATTCGAAAACTTCACAAATAAACTAGTTGATAATGATAAATCCCTACACAAAAATATATAAACTTCTCCTAGATTATTACACCTAGTTAACACTAATTTTCACTAAATTAGTCACTAATTCTTTGCAAATCAAACGGGCCAAATCACCAGCCCATCACCACTACCCGGTTTCAGTCCAACTCCAAAAACCCACACGTATCTATTATTTCAGGCAATATCCGACAGCCACACACCCTCCAAAACGAATTGATATCTTTCGAATTTTAAACGCAACTCGCGAATATTTTTACACCATTACGATCACAACCCACTAGGCTATGTATGTGTCAATTTCCCGATTTACATGTCGAGTAGTGACATGGTTCTGAAGACCCTTTCGTTGGTCTCGTTTCACCCAACTCGATAGACACAAAGACCACAAAACTTAATTTTTCTAAAACCCCAGTTCCTACCTGCAAATTCCAAGCAGTGATACTAACATTTCAAGATGATCAAAGGACATCCATGACAGCAGTAGACGAGTACAACTTGATAAACCCACTTGGCACCCATCTATCAATACCAGTCGAATATGTAAATCTTCCAACAAGAAAAGACAAGTTCTACCTCCTAACGATTGCAAAGAACAGCTAGGACAGTAGTAAGCGTGTAGACCTAGATCAACCCACTTGACACTAAACCTAAATATCAAGAGAATATGTATATAATCCAACCACAAGAGACAAGGTCCTACAAACTCTTCCATGGTTTCCCATGATTACAAAAGACAAGACGCATGCACACGTTTAGACACTTGAATACACAACTAAAAATATCACTCAACACCAAAACAGTGGAATAGATGTTACCACTCATTGCTGCTGATCCACAGTAGACTTCAATAATGAAGCATTGAGGGTAATCTCGTCAAGAACTTGGTGTAACAACTTCTATAAAAACCCACTTGTTCCATGCACCCTTCACTGCCCAAATCCATACGCCACTCATTCTCACTTCTCACTTATCCCACTTTCACTAACACTTCAAAAACCTCAAACCACTCTTGTCTCTCTGCTGAAATACAAGTCGAGTAGAAGATAGGCGCATAAAACTGATGTAACTTGCCACACCCACTGTCTCACCTTTGTGCATTATTCGATCATCTTTACTTCCCTCTTGAGTCTTGTTCGACCCTCACTGCTCTCACTTTACCAAAGTGTTGTAAGTACTCACTAACTTATTTTGTTTCATTTCCCACGATCACAGACATGCATGCACTCTACTCTCACACTCAAATGTATAAACACTCCTAGTATAAATTACATGCATCATAGCACTTTCCATTCGAACCCATATCTTGTCACGTTTAACAGCTAGTACATGCACATTCTTTTCGTACATCTCACATTTGGTGTCGAAAACTCTATCATGAAATGATTAGCATTCACAATCACATATCACTGTCTCGATTACATTCAAACGCATGCAACGTAAAAACTTTATATTAGAACCTATCATTTAAATTACAAAAGATAGCATAACCTCTTTTAATAAATTGCATGAACTCAATTTGCTCATGACTGTCACTGAGGACAAGCCCCAACAACCAAACTAGCAATACATGCATGCACACTTTTGTTTTTCCACTCGAACATATTTTTTTTCTATTCACTTGTTATAACATAAGAACGTGGCATATAGTCACTAAAGAGGAGTTCAACAAACCCCCACATTTCATTTATACGAATTAATAAAGCATGCACCATCCCATATTTGATTCGAAACGAGATATTTTCTTTTCAATATTGTTGGTACATGCAAACAAATGTCGAACCTCCGCTGTGAAGGGTTTAAGGATCTCGACTTTTAACATTTTCATGTTTAAAAACTCGTTTCATACATGACCCAAACATATAAAAACTTTACATCACACGTATAACTATAGTTTAAAAACATTTAGACTTTCTTAAGTGTTTTGAATAGCAAAGATCGACCCAACTAAGCCTTAGAAACAGTTCAATATCTCGCGATTCAACTAATTGAACATACTCCAATTTTATGCGACCCATTTCACAACGTAACAAACTACATTTTTCATTTAAACATCTTACCAAAATAATCATGATTCGACCCTTTAAAGTAGCCTAAGTTAATCGCATAAATTATTTTTAAAACACAATTAGAAATCATAAACGGACTTAGCGTTGTAGCTCGTTAAGGGCCCAATTATGAGAAATAAGCTATTTATCGAATAAGCTAGTGAAATAAGTTTCATTTATCTTAAATAAGCCTTGTAAAAAGTCGCACATTCTTTCTTTAGCATTTAGACATTTTTGGATTAAAACGTAACGCATTTTAACTATAAAGACTAAAACTGTCAAATCGTGAAACCTGGGTACTGAAACTGTGAAAACAGTTTCTAAAGGACCTAAAATAACTTTTAAATAAATTCCAAGCTTTAGAATAACATTTGAATATTGTTAAACTTTATATTTAACGAAGGACTAACGACGTAACGCAACTACAGTTAGGATAAAAAGTATAAAATCGGGAAAGGTCAAGGACCAACTATTTTCACCTAACATCCTCATTCCCATCACCACATCACTTCACATGCATTCATTTCATTCTAGTACATATATTTAACTTTCGTTAAATATTAAACGATTTCACTTGCATATCATTCCATCATAATTTGAGGAGATAATACCTCGAGTCAAGTGACATAAGAATTACGATAATATCATTGTATGATATTATATTTTCTTAACTTGAGGCATTTTAGGCATATCACACTCACATCATCAAATCGTTATACGATTTCTCACATTCACACTCATCATTAGTTACAAGTCGAATACTTAGATATTCCTCATATTCAGGTCTCGTATTGAAGACGTTTACGTGATCGTTTCCATAAGTCTTACTTGAACTTATAATTCTATCTTGCCAGCTACACTCCAGGTGAGTCGTGGTCCCCTACTTTTTATTAATTGTTTTAATAACTCTTTTGGGGGAGATACATGCTTCAACTGTTTTAAATTACTTTTATATATCTGAGAAACTCTTATGAATTATTCAAAACCATCAACTGTGTTTTACATGTCTTAAACCACTCTTGAAAGAGATATGTGCTTGTATACTTACAAATTACTTACTAGCTTAACATTGTATTGAAAGTCAACATTTTCAAACTACGTGTTGTAACACGATACTGAAACTTATTATAGGCATTCGAATAACAACTGAGTGTACTATTAAACTTTACTATGATATTTCTATTTTTCAATTAGAAATAATAGCCAAAACTAAAGTACATATATGCTATGAACTCCTAAACTCCATATTGCCTAAGTTTACCTATATTGCCATAAAGTCCCTCGATCATGAGCCATTAATCACTACGGTGAGCGCGAATATAGTGGACAGCTTCGAAACCTGTAGAGGCTGACGACCTATCCCACTAAGTATGGACGGAAAGCCTTAGGGCTAGTCGTATTTAGTCGCGATACACTATATTTGAATAAATAGTAGGATGAGGCAATCACCTACTACCTGGGGGCAAACCATCATAACCTGATGTGACCTTACCGTTTTACGGAACCTTTGTTAATGCTTTGCGCGTCATGAGGCTTAGGACAATATAACCTTATGAATATATATGTCTTCCTATATATATTTGGATACAGCTGTAGACCACCACTCCTTACTGATAGATATCAGACCTTATACTATTATTTTCACTATGTGTTATAAATATGTATCATATACTTGAAACCTAACTGTTATCATATGATAGAACAAAATAATGCTCGACATATCGTTACTTTTGAAAGTGGAACCATTATTTCATTGCAAGTATATAACGACAATACTCCTTTTTACTCAAACTTGGACATATGATCGTCAGAGGTCATAAATGATTTACTCTTGGATTTTTACCCAAATTTGCAAACTTGCTAGTTACTTTCATAAGTACTAGCATTTATTTCAACACTTACTCTACAACTCTCGACATTTTTTTTTTGAAAGCAAATTATTTTCTACCAAACCCCACGAACTCACCAACCATTGTGTTGACGTTTTAAGCATGTATTTCACAGGTAATCAATGGAGCAGGACAAGACACGGAGCGGGCATTTAAATACTCTGATAACTTAAATGGTGTGAAAATCAAATATGTCATTCTTTTCCAAATCATTATAATTTTTGGAGTTTTCAAATCAGATCTTACCAACTTTTACTGAAACCATTCTTTTGAATGACATATAACTTTTAAAACGCCTTTCCCGAGCCGTTTTCTAAAATTTTGACTTCGATCCTCAGTGTAACACCCAAATATTTTCCGCTGCCACAAAACCAAATTTGGGGGTGTTACAGATTGGCATCAGAGCCACAGGTTATAGAGAATCAAATGTTTTCAAACATTGAACTATAACCACACTTTCAAAATAAATGATTTTACACCATACCATTTTACGCCCTCCGTGTCTGCAGACTGTCGTGTTCAATGTGTTACCTACTAAGATTATTTTGTACTAATCTTTCCATGCTTAATAATTTCCGTTTACTTATAACACATTGTATTATTTTACACACAATATTGTACTTTAAACATATGAATATTCATGATTATCTTCGCTTGCTACAGTACCGTGTCATCTAAACTAGTCGATATCATCAAGACTACCTCTCCTACTATACATTCGTCACCTACTTACCAAATTGCACCAGATACTGAAGATCTGTATGTGCAAACGTCACCACCCCAGCCTGACATAGAACTCACTCAGAAATCACCTTCGTCATCACCTACTTACTCACCTCCACGTCAGAAGCTTAAAAGAGCAACCGAAACCTATTCAGATGAAGATTTGATTGGTGGACAACCGACATTTGAATTTGGACAGAGTTCACACCAAGAGATAACTTGGAAGAACATCGAACTAAATTCTCCTTTGCTTAACACCTCAGATTTCTCCATGCCAGATGTTCCAAATGACGTATCCTTACCCAACTCCCCTAACCACAATGTAGACACCTATGACTCCATATGGACTCGCCTTCACCAACACACCAGCATACTAGATGCTCACACTGAACAGCTAAAAGAGTTACAACCATTACGATTCGAATGGTATGATCGTAACATTGATACCCTGTTCAAGAGGACGGATGCTGGAAGACGAGAAGTGTTCAGTCTAAAAGTAAATGTTGGTAACATGAAGGACAACTACGAACATGAACTTAGAAACTTGGACACCAGGATCCGCTGTTTGGGTAAAGGCCATACACGAACACACATTAGGGTCGAGGACATTGAAAGAACCCTATGGATGGCCAGAGACACGGCAAGAATCCAAAGCTAAAAGATTGTAGCCTTAGAGACCATGTTGGCTAACCAGATGAACATGTGCCAAGCCCGCTTCTCAGCCATGGAAGCTGCTCAACTGGATCTTGAGGCTGAAGTTAGACGTTTACGTCAGAGGCGTAACTGAACCTAAGATCTCATGTATTACAGTTGTACCCACTAAACCAAAAAGTTTTTGGTTAAGTGTTTCATGTATTTCTAATAATTCTGTAACCCTTAGAAATTGTAATCGACTTTTGATCTATGTTAATCTGTCATATCTTTATGTGGAAGAGATATTCCTTCAATCAAACCTTACTACAATGCTACATATGCAGGCTCCCATGCAAAAATAAAATCATTGTTGCACTCTTAATTAAACAAAAGACCATACGTGATCCAATAAGATCTTTAATAGAAGACCTTGCATTGTCTAAATACCAATCAAGCTATTAAAGTTATGTCAAAGTTGACAAATCCGAACCACAATTAGAATATAAACCCTAGGAATCTCCAAGGACGGAAAATTGCAGAAGAGAACATAGAGGAAATGGTTAAACTTCAGCTTTTGAGGATAAAACCGTTTACTCAAAGTTCACACAGATAATAACCTAGCTGATCCGTTAACGAAGGCTTTACCGGGTGGAAAACTTATTCAACTTGCTGAAGGCATAGGACTTCGTTTAGCTTAGTAGTTTCATGCCCGTCTGTGATTAGTGTTTGGATAATAGGATGTTATGAACAGTTATTATTTTAATGAAATAAAATACTTGTTAAGTTTGATTGTCATTTTCTTAATAATATATCATGTATTTGCATGTTTAATCCTTGAATATATTGACTATTCTAAATTGTCCATTGTCGCTCAATGATATGGGAATATCAATAAATTAAGACAAATCTGAGTATTGGTAGAATATACTTGAAAGTATATTGATGCGTTGTCATGCCAATTTCACATGATATTCAATGAATTGAATATAGGACTTATCCCAACTTCATGAGTTTACTTTATGGATCTTATCATCAAGTAAATCATGTTTATATAGTTATCCTTAGACTTGAGATTCCAGATAACTATCATGGATGTAGTGCATTTCTGTGAAGCAATTTACCGCTATATGTAACTGGTAGTTATAAGGATTATTTTCAAGAGTGTTGCAAAGTTCATGGGTTATGCTTGTAGTCAAGAGAGAATTTGTTCCTTCAAATAGTTTGGAGTTTAATACTGCTGGGCCCCTCGTAGGGTTGACAAGATGTATGTGTGGCCACACCCAAGATCTCCCCTGAATATGTTCAGAAGATTTGGTAATCTTGCTCAATCAGAAACAACGAGAAACAGAATTGTTAATAAAGAATGACTTAGATCCATATCTTTATTAATGTAGTATTAGAAACAAAAGGATGAGTATGATGATGAATAATCGAATGGTTTTTCCAGGAGACCACCACCCGAGTTGTACTAGGGGCATTGGCGTGTTGCTAGACGCTAACCAATGTCATTACACTATTAATAGATGTCCAAGTGGGAGCTGTTAAAGTATTTGGACAAATATTAATCGTGTATGACTAGAATCGAACTCGGGACCATGGGATTGCACACATTACGTATGAATGATTAATGTATAATAATTAATATATATAAACCGTTATATATTTAATTATTTGAACACAAATAACGACTGTTAGTGAATAAAGGAAGGACTATAGGTGTAATTAGAGGGCAAGAAGGTTCTAGAAATCCCTTGGGAAAGGTTAGGCCGATCGGCCATAGGGTTTCTAAACCCAATTCTAAACCAACTTGTTCTCCAAGATTAGTTCCCTATAAATACAAGGCTTAGGGGTTATTGGTTTTTACTTTGTGCACTCTTGCTATAACCCTAAAAGTTTTCTCTTCTTCTTCTTCTCTTGAAATCCGATCGACACACAACCCTTTGGGTGTTCGATTCTTGTTTTTCAATAAGCAAAATTGTTTTGGTTTTCTTGTGTTCTTAGATCTAGCAATCTAATTAATCGGTTATAGTACGTGTGTACAAAACCTTGGTATAAACTCATTATAGTTTATACATCTTGGATTGAGATACAAAACGGTAAGGGGTATCTCGCTAATCCACTTGTCTAATTAAAGAAGAAGATTTGAAGTATTGATCCTTGTTCTTGCTAGGATCAAAGGTACGTGTCTTTAATTTTCGGTTAATCTTTTATGTGTTAAATATGATCCAACGCTTCCGCATACGTGTTTGATTGATTTAGAATAAATATATGATTGTCATGGTATTAAAATTCTAACACATAAAATATTTATGTATTATTGAAATAACATAAATAAATTAAGTCATCATCGATTACATGTCTCTACCATCATATCACATGCCAATCTCTAACTCTAGTTTAAAGCCATTAGGCACCAACCATGCGTCCATGCCTAATACAGACTCAAAGCACAATTAATGACCTTTTGAGATCGAAAACATAGCAAATGAAATTGTTCGATTTATATAATGAAATGCGATAGTGATTTTGTCGCTAAGACCGGACGTCGTAGTTATTGTCACTAACACTTTTATGTGAGCGTCACATTATTATCTCTTTTCACCACTCATTATATTTACTCCGTAATGGTTATCACTATTTTTTGGGTCGCAATTGGTCACGAGATGCTCCAATTAGATTTTATACATCTATACATCTGAGTCAAAAACTCAACTTTCATGAGTAACCTAAACAAAGAATGTTGGAAAATAGTTTGACAAAAATGAACTTTTGCAAACTTGTGGATTTGTGTTCTCTTTTAATAGAGCTTCACAAAGAGCTAAAAAGTGTCTAAAATTGAGCTAATATGAATGAGTTAGACTGCTAGGTGTAGCAAGCCCCTAATAACACTTATTGGTATGCCACCTCAGCACTTCCCTAATAACACACCAATAACTAAAACATTCTCCCTAACAATAAAACTAATAACTGTTATTGGTGCATGTTGTTTCCACAAAATATACCCCACTCACTATAAAAAAATAAAAAAATAATAAAAATAAAAAAAAAAAAAAAAAAAACTAATGGCACAAGCGGGTGGAATGGCTATGTGGGGGTGCACTATGGCTAGCCATCGGGGTTTTTTTTGTGAATGGTGTGCCATCATCACCCCTACACCGTGCTCTTATCGTGTGTGAAAGAGAGTCACTTGAATCATAAAAGTGGAAATAGGGATCGGAATCCCACATTCTTCAAGAAAAGAAGTGCGGAAGTGTTTATATAGAAATCCCACATCCCACATCCCTCTTATCGTGTCTTTGGTTGGTTTTACTCCAACACATGTGCCGAAAATCGAATTTCTTGGCTAAAATGGCTTCCAAGCTTGTGAACTCATGCGACCTATTGATGCGACTCCGATAATTTGAGCTTGTAAGCAAACCTTCCATGCAAGTTTGTTACGTTCAGCAGTGTATTTGATTCGGCCGTCGTACCATAGGAAACAGAAGACGAATGTGTTTTAAGAGAATTGTGTTAAACACGAGCCTCGTGCCTCGACTTTTTTTTGCTTTCTTTTATTTATCGTTTAATAAGAGTTGTCTTCTGCTTCTACTCTTTTTTCTTTTATTATTGTTATTAGTCTAATATGATTTTTAGTAATAAAATCCGTTTTTCCGTTTAATTGTCACTATCTTTATCATCACTTATAGTCCACCTAAACACATAGTTAGTACCACAAAACACACTTTCTCTCACGCACAAAACACAAAATACACCGCCACCTTTGAACCACAAACCCTGTAATGCACGATCTTTCACCCATGTAACGATGCTTCATGCATGTCACCATCTCCACACGTGAGAACACCCCCTTACTACGTTCAATCTAGTTTTGAGTCAATATATATATATATATATATATATATATATATATATATATATATATATATATATATATATATATATATATATATATATATATATATATATATATATAAACCTCCTCGTAATGATTATACGATTTTTGTTTTCATACCCAATACCACCTATCTGATAATATATCTTACAAATGCTTTCAATAAGGCTTGAACCCACAACTTTTATGTTCATGGGCAACTCACATACCATTAGACAAAATGCCATAGGTCGTAATGGTTATAGTTAAAAACCGGTTAGTCTCTTATGAACAATACTTGATGTAAACACTCATTTAAAGCTAAAATATGTTTCCATTTTACCATAAGTTCAAGTTGCATGGGTTTATTCACTCCAAAGCAAGTGTTTTAGTAAACTAAATTCTGATTTGTTGTCATTATTATTTATTCAAGAGTTAATTACATAAATGGTCATTGTGCTTTGGCGGTTTTTTCACTTTCAGTCACTGAAGTTTTTTTTTACTGGTTCAGTCATAGTGGTTTGCATATGTTACAGATCCAGTCCATATCCGAATGAAATGACCAAAAAGCCCTTGTCAACTTCTTTTTCAAATCTTTTGACAATTAAGTAACGGCCGTTAGTCCTTTAGACTAACGGCCGTTAGTAAATAACTGAAAATTTGATTTTCTAACGTTTTCGTCCGTTTTTACACCTTTTCGTCCGGTCTTTAAACGTATTCGTCTGGTCTTTAAACGTTTTCGTCCGTTTTTACACATTTTCATCTGTATTTACACGTTTTCATCCGTATTTACACGTTTTCGTCCGTTTTTACACGTTTTCATCCGTATTTACACGTTTCCGTCCGTATTTACACGTTTTCGTTCGTATTTACACATTTTCGTCCGTATTTACACGTTTTCATCCGTTTTTACACGTTTTCATCCGAATTTACACGTTTTCGTCCGTATTTACACGTTTTCGTCCATTTTTACACGTTTTCATCCATATTTACACATTTTTGTTCGTATTTACACATTTTTGTCCGTATTTACACGTTTTCGTTCATTTTTGCACGTTTTCATCCGTTTTTACATGTTTTCATCCGTATTTACACGTTTTCGTCCATTTTTACACGTTTTCATCCGTATATACACCTTTTCGTCCGTATTTACACATTTTCGTCCGTATTTACACGTTTTCGTCCGTTTTTACACGTTTTCATCCGTATTTAAACATTTTTGTTCATTTTTACATGTTTTCGTCCGTATGTACACCTTTTCGTCCATTTTTTACACAATTTTGTTCATTTTTGCACATTTTTGCCAATTTTCCCCACATTTTCGTCCGTTTTTTGCACGTTTTTGTTCATTTTTACATGTTCTCGTCCGTTTTTACATGTTTTCGTCCATTTTTACACGTTTTTGTCCGGTCTTTATTCGTTACGTCCGTATAAAAACGTGTATATACGGACGAATACGTGTAAAAACGGATGAAAACGTGTAAATACGGATGAAAACGTGTAAAAATGGACGAAAACATGTAAATACGGACGAAAATGTGTAAATACGGACGAAAACGTGTAATTACGGTCGAAAACGTGTAAATATGGATGAAAATGTGTAAAAACGGACGAAAACGTGTAAATACGGATGAAAATGTGTAAAAACGGATGAAAACGTGTAAATATGGACGAAATCGTGTAAATACGGACGAAAACGTGTAAATACGGATGAAAACGTGTAAAAATGGACGAAAAAGTGTAATTACGGATGAAAACGTCTAAAAACGGATGAAAACGTGTAAAAACGTGTAAATACAGACGAAAACGTGTAAATACGGATGAAAACGTGTAAATACGGATGAAAACGTATAAAAACGGATGAAAACATGTAAAAATGGACGAAAACGTGTAAATATGGACGAAAACGTGTAAATACGGATGAAAACGTGTAAAAATGGATGAAAACTTGTAAATACGACGAAAACGTGTAAATACGGATGAAAACGTGTAAAAACGGACGAAAACGTGTAAAAACGGAAACGAAAACGTGTAAATACGACGAAAACGTGTAAATACGACGAAAACGATGTAAATACGGACGAAAACGTGTAAAACGAACGAAAACTGTAAAAACGACGAAACGTAAAAAAGAAAAAGTGTAAAAACGGACGAAAACATATAAAAGACTAATGACCGTTAGTATAAAGGAATAACGGCCGTTACTTAATTGTCAAAAGATTTGAAAAAGAAGATGACAAGGGCTTTTTGGTCATTTTAATTTGGATATGAACTGGATCCGTAATATATGCAAACCACAGTGACTGAACCAATCAAAAAAGAACTTCAGTTACTGAAAATGAAAAAACCGCCAAATACAGTGACCATTTATGTAATTAACTCTTTATTTAACCGCAAAGTATACAATGGCATATTTCTATCTTTTATACTTGATTTAGGGGCCGTTTGTTTCGAGGGTGTCGGATTCAAGGAATCCTTTCATTCTTGAATTTAATGTTTGGTATGTGGGTGTGGGTTTTAAAAGTGGATTTGAAACCATTACTTGAGGGTTTGTACGAAACCACCCACAAGAGACTGGGTTACTGACAAAACAAATGGTTTACTGACACAAAGGAAATTTTTTTGTTTTGCAACTCGTCACTTTCTTGTCGCTTTCTTGTTTGTATGGTATTTTTATTTTATTTTATTAATATAAGCAAATGGCCAATCTCACTATATAATAATATTAAATAAAAATGATTCCCAATTAAATTTTATAAAACAAACAACATTAATACTATCATTCATTTTTTTTCTAAACCTACTTACAAACCACACGGCCCTTAATACTCATGCTAGTAAAATACGGCCATATTTCTGACTTAATACTCATGCTAGTAAAATATTTGCAAATTGGTGAAGAGTTGATAGTACCAACGCCATTGCGTAAGGTACATGGATGTACTTAACTTGGACAAAGAGCGCTTTTTGAGGCGCTTGATCCCATTCGTACAGCTCAGATACAAAAAATCTCTTAAATTACCATACTCTCATTAGTATTAACGTAGCTTCACGCGCCATAAACGCCAAGATGTAAAGGTGTATTGTACAGTTTGTCGGACGCGTGTAAGCAGTGGAGAGCGAGTAGATATTCCATTATCCACTCGCATCGACAAAATAAACGACTAACTTGTACCGTACTAGTGATTATTGCTGTAATCTATACCAGTTTACTTATTTTTTTCGAGTGAATAACAAGAAGAGTACCTAAGCTATTTATACATCTGTAAACTATGTCCCTACAACTTTACGTTTGAGATAAATGAACCCTCACAACTTGGGAATTCCATATCTAGTTAAGGTTTCCTAATCTCCATTTTATTCATGTCGACAGTAAAATACATGATTCTCACGCTGAAATACTTGAATTACGATACATTGAAATGCTACCAACACTATGTATTTAGAATCTTTTAAAAAGAAATATATATTAAAGAAAACTTGAAAGAAGCTTGACGTTACAAACACCAAACCACAAGAATACTGTGTATTTAGTCACCTTGTTGAACTCTCACTACTGAAGAAACACATGATAAATTGCTTAATAACTTGATATGATTTTTGTATTTAAAAATCAAACCTGTTACGATTACCATTACATTGTACATCAATGTTGCACTAGTGATTCAAATAAAATTTCTTTTCCATAATATCTTCTTACTTTGATATTTCTAAGTTGTTCAAAGTTTTCAGCTCTATTAATATTTTTGTTTCATGAGTATTAGTCATTTTGATCGTAGTGCCTTTTATTTAATACCAACAAAATAGAACTTTATGGTTGTTTCTTAAACCAACCTTTTATGAAAAACCAAACATTAGTTTATTTTGGATTTAACCTTTCTGCTTTAGCGTTTTACCTTCACTTTATAATCACAAATCTTGGTCCTCTTCACTTACCTTTTAATTTTTCTAAAAATCCCATAAAACAAATTTTCACTTGGGGCGTGTTGGTTAAGTTTCATATTTATGGGTTGGTTTGTTTGTATTTCAGCAAAACAAGTCTCACTCAATTCCAAAGTTCAAGTTCAAATCAGTTAATTAATTATATACAATAATAATGCTCAATCACAATAATCTACTCACCGATAACTCAAATCTAGAAACTACTCATCCTTACTTTGTTGTTACTTAAGAAAATGCAATTAATGATAGCAGGCAAGCTTACTTGGAACCTGAATAGTCTGAGTTGAGTTCGTTTCAAGCCTAGATTATTCGGGTTCGGTTAAACAATTTCGGTGTCATTTGTGTTGATGGGTTTAGGATTGAGATTTAGATTTGTATTATGATTTGATGTTGGTATATTACTTTGAATATGTTGTTTGGTATGTGTTGAGTCAAATTCTGACCAAATTATCTTTCACAAGTATTTGAAACATTAAATCAGCCTAAGTTAAGGATAGCTGAACACATTAGAGATCCAACTCTCTCTCTGATAGAGTCAACACGTAAACCAAAGAGCAAAGTTTACCTCTTGACTGAATGATCATCACAGCTGATTATCATCAGCTATCCAAAATAAATCAAAGGCAAAACACCTTTGAGTGAACCTTAGAGAAGTCAGAGTCAAAAGCCACTGAATGGAAGAACAACGGTTCTAAGGGACTCACTGAGTGTTCACATATTTGAAGATAACACCTCATATATGTTGTATATCTTCTTAGCCACAACAGTCTTGCTTTGCAAAAGACAAAGTCCAAAACTGAATGAAAACTTTGTAACCTGATAACGGAGTCAGTTAACAAAGGGCAGAGAAGTCACAAACCCCTGAGACCTAAAGGACTGAAAAATGTCTTTAGGTCTCTGAAATTGACTTATCATCTTAAGCCATGTAGATGAACCAGTTGCACTTATCAGATACACTCAGAGTATTTCTTCAACATACTTGCAAAGTGTATCATTTGAGCTGACTGAAGTACTCAGACACGCTTATACGGGAGTAATTTGATCTAAGGCAATGCGGGAAAACCCTTGGAAAGATAAGGATTCATCGAGAGCAGGGAAAGCAACTTGCATGCACAAAAGTTGTCAGCACAGTAAAGCAACCCTAGCCACACAAGTGCACGTGTACCTTACTTCCAGTTTGCTTCTAGTTTAGTTATTACTATTCTTGTAACTACTAACAGTGTATCTCCCTTGTCTATAAAAGGGAGGTTAGTAGTAGTGATAGATAACAGATTCCACCACTAGAACACACTTCCTCTTCTAAGTGGGATCTTCCTCTTCATAACTTGAAGAGTAGCATTTGTCATTACTAGGGATAGTATTCCGCAACTATCCCTCATACAGCTTTAACCTCAACCCAGGTCACTGTAGTAATGTACAAATGGGTATTATTAGTTGTTCTAGGTCAAGATTGTGTAACCATGCCCTTATTTATAATGAACATAAGTTATTATCATTTGCTCAAGCTTTTGTTCATACAATTAATGGTGTTGTACAAATATATCGGACCAACAGTATGCTATTCATGGATGTGATAGTCGCAAGGAATTTTGCTTCTGTCCTAAGAATAAAATAGTATTGTAATAGCCAGTGTGTTGCAATGTTACTTTATCGTGTGTGTCAGAAGAAATGTCAAAAATCTCAAGCCTAAAGTTATAAACCCTATTACTTTTAGTGAGATTTGTAGAGTCGTGACTATGAGAGTGTCGGTTACTATTTAAAAGCCCATATACATAAGACAAACGTCATTCATTACTTTGAATCCAGATCTTTCAAACCAACACCCCGTAACAAACACACCATTAAACAGTGTTATAAAAATCGGTCACGGCGGCGGTCCACCACCACCGAAATTCACATATCGGTCTAATTTATCGATTTCGGTCAACGAAGGTCAAAATCGATCAACGGCGGTCAAACTCGGTCATAAATTTTGTTTGACTTAAAAAAAAGGTTATCTTCTTGGGTTTGGAACGAGTATATTTTTTTGACAGCCTCATAACTCTTACAACGGCTATGTTTGGCGCGGAGCTTTTTGAGGCGATGAGCGGTGAACAATGAGCTTTTTGATTTTTATTGTTCCTTTGGCAAAAAAGCGGTGAGCTTTGCGATTTTTTAGGAATGCTCATTTTTTCAATGCTTCTTTAAGAAGCTGTGAGCTGTGGCTACTGCTCACAGCTGTGGCTACTGCTCACCGATCATTGCTCACATCTCACTGCTACTTTTACCAAACACACCCAACTTGAAAAAGAGGGATCCAATCTGGTGTCTCCACCTCTGGCGACACCACCACAGGTATCTTTTCTGATTTAATTAATTATTATTTTTTCTGATTTAATTAATTTAATTAATTAAATTTCTGATTTCATTAATTTAATAATTAATTTATATGTTTACTTTATAGGATTAGAATAAATTATATTAACATTAATGAATTGCTGTATACATAATCTTATTGGATTTGAGGAGCTGTTTGTGATTGTGTTTTGAAAGGTGTTAAGGATATATTTTTTAAAGATATTTCTATTGTAATCAGTACTGAATGGACAGAATGTGTTTGAACAAATGCACAACCACTATATAGTTATATTTTTTATTTCATTTCATTGACACCTGAGGATGGCATCTGGATCTGGCAGTTCACCATCCGTTCAGTCATCGGTTGCCGGTGCTAAAAGAAAATTGAAGGATATTAGTTGTATGACAACCCCCTAATTTACAGGTCAATACTATTCAACAAACTCGAATTTATTTTCTTGATATTTATTTGAAAACAATTTACATATAATTTTTACTTGAACCAATGTGACACTTGGAATATATTTCAAGTACACTATGACTTAGGTTATATTTAGTCCATAACGCTCCAGTACCTTGCTCCTACTCCGTTTCACAAATTTTAAACCCTAAAACAATTTCGTTTTCTTTAATTACTTACAGTTGTCAATTCAACAAATGCTATTCGTAATTTAAAATTTAACACCCGATATACCCAATTCTCCCAACAATTATTTCTAACGTATTTTTATACTTCCTAAATTATTACCAAAGTTCTAAAAATATTTCCTTACGCCTAAGGTAAATTCTTTATATCTTACGTTTAATTACGTACAACTTTCGTTAATCACCAAATCAACAACCAATACCTAATTTTAACACCCAATACATACAACATATACACTCTTGTATCAAAACAACTCTGTTAATACAAATAGCATCTCAAAAACGTTATTTATATTCTTTGATCTTTCATTAGTTTTGTTAATGACAAATAAAAGGAATATCTTTTAGCAAATAATAAATACTAGCTTAAGTCTCTTAAGTACACATTTTACACTTCACATATTAACCAAGAATTACAAGTTTGCTTATTTAGTAACTTGTTTCCTTAAAAGGAAACTTTAATTCTAAAACCATTCCATGACATCATTGCATGCATCACATACAATATCTTTGATATATCTTGGTTAGATTTGCAAGATACATAGTTGACATTTGAGGATCTTGGATTATTTGGTAAGATACAACTAAGATATGGTAAGAGACAACTAAACCTTAGCTGTCACATCCCACGGATCCAAATCCAATGAAGGACGGATCCCTTGTGAGGGATCCGTGAGCTGAAGATCAGCTTGCCTATAAATAGGAAGCTGATCATTTGGCTCTCTCATCACTCATATAGCTTTAACACACATATTCATTCAGTACATATCTTACTAACATCATTCATAGTTGCATTTCACTTTGATCTTTCATTTTGTAGAAAAGAGATCAAGCATTCAAGGATCTACAGAACCGTAATCCTTTAGTTGCATTACTGTGTGATATTGTAGTTTGTTTCACACATCATATATATCATTTGTAATCAGTGAGTGTGGTTAGTGCTTTAGTCCTTAAAGCACAAAGAGTGTAGGGAGTAGTTGTACCCATGTAAAGAACTCGACATCTAGCTTAGTGTCGGTAAAGTAAATAGGCGACGTCAGGTTGGTTCTACCTTGTGAAAGAACCCGGTGTTTAGCTTAGTACCGGAAAAGGAAGTAAGCGACGTGTAAAGGTTTTCTCCGCCTAGAAAAGGAGTTTGTTTCTTAGTGAAAGATAAACTCTCGAGTAGGAAACTCGGGGAGTGGAGTAGGGCAAGGAAGAGAGTCCTTGTAGCCGAACCACTATAAACAACAGTGTCGTGTGGTTTGATCTTTCCTCTCTTTATCTTTTGTTTACATTGTGTGATTATTTATTTGTGATTGTTTCCTTTGAAATTAACATATAGTAACAAAGCAAATAAAACTTGAAAAACGGTAAAAACTATTCAACCCCCCTTCTAGTTTTCCACAATTGGCATCAAGAGCTACGTTACTTAAGATCTTTAAAATATATTGTATTTTAAAACTTAAAACGATCCATGGATTTTGAAAACTTTAAAGAAGGGCAATCTCTTATTATCACACATCAAGGGAACTCACAAGTAAAAGATAACAAAATTGATCTTCTTGTCCAACAATACGAACAATTTGTTATCTCTGAAGATGAGACCATTGATAGTGCGTTTGCTAAGTTCAATACTATTATTACATCACTTAAAGCACTTGATGAATCTTTTTCTAGTAAGAATTTTGTCAGGAAATTTCTAAGAGCACTCCATCCGAAATGGAGAGCAAAGGTGACAGCTATTGAAGAATCTAAAGATCTCTCAAGCATGACACTGGATGAGCTCATAGGAAACCTAAAAGTTCACGAAATGATTATGGAAAAAGACTCGGAAATTGTCAAAGGCAAAAAGGAGAAGATTAAGTCTATTGCCTTGAAAGCCAAAGTTGAGTCAAGTGATGATGATGAGTCTTGTTCAAACAGTGATGATGAAGAATACGCCATGGCCGTGAGGGATTTCAAGAAATTCTTCAGGAGACGAGGAAAGTTTGTAAAACCACCTCGTGATGAAAAGAAATCCTCTCGGAAAGATCATGACGATAAGAAAGGTAAGGTTGATAGGAAATGCTATAGGTGTGGTGACTCCAGTCACTTAATAGGAGAATGTCCAAAGCCTCCAAAGACCAAGTCTCAAAGAGCCTTCGTTAGTGGAGCTTGGAGCGATAGTGAAGGAGATGACGATGATGAGCCTAAGAACAACGAAATGGCACTTATGGCTAATGACACAGAAGAGGTACATTCTGATTCATACTCCTCTATAGATGACGAAACCTTAGAAGTAGAATATAACAAACTGTGTGACGTTACTTTAAAAATCATAAACAAAAACAAGTTTTTGAAAACAAAGACAACACTTTTAGAAAATGAAGTATTTTGGCTTAAAGAAAAAGCAATACGAATTGAAAAAGGTAAAGATAGTAAAGAAACGTGTGTGTCTTGTCAAGAACTAAAACTTGAATTAGAAACCTTAAGAACCACACAGGAAGATTTGATCAAACAAAATTCAAAGTTTAAAAGGTTTGATAAAAACATAAGTTGTGCAGATGAAATAATGAAAATGCAAAAGCTACCTCATGATAAAACAGGACTAGGCTTTATGAAACTAGGAACCTTAAGTGATTATAAGGAACAGACTGTGAATAAAACTGATTCAACCAAGTTGGACACTCACGGATCCGACGGATCCAAAAATTTGGATCCGCCAAGTGTATCCAAAGGATCCGCGAGTACAGAAGTTGAACAGAAGGTTCACAAAGTCGACCGTTCCGAGTTTGTTAAAGTTACTAAGAAACCTAACAGTAGTATAACCAATAATAAACATAAACCAGCAGTATCTTTAGGAAGAGGACAAGCTAGAAATGAATATAGAGTTAAAACGGATCAACAGAGACCTCAAATGAGTTTTCCCAAACACCCCTTTCCAAAGAGTATAGTTAATCCACAACATACTTATCAAAATAATTGGAACCAAAACATACCTAGAAACTTTCATGGTCCTAGTTATATGTCATGGAACAATTGTCCACCATTTACATACATAAACCATGATAATGTCATGTTTAACCCAAACGGACCCATGAGATATTGGGGACCAAATGCTTGAGTCTTTTATGAACTTAGGTATGCTTGAAAGTTGATCTTGAACCTGATGAGTGGATCAAAGATAGTGGGTGCTCAAGACACATGACGGGAAACAAAAATCTTTTCTCAACCTATCAAGTGTATGACGGAGGTAATGTCACATTCGGTAGCAAGCTTAAAAGTAAAATCATCGGAAAAGGTACAATCTCTCATGACTCTCTATCTATTGATGATGTTGCTCATGTAGATAATTTAGGATTTAATTTACTTAGTATAAGTCAATTGTGCCGCAAAAAGTATAACGTCCTTTTCAGTGAAAATGGAAGTAAAATACTTAAAGATGGCATAACCGTAGGAAAAGGTGTTTTAAAGAATAATGTCTATGTTATGAAATTAGATAAAACACCTAAAGATAAGTTATGTCTTACCTCCTTGGACGAAAACTCAACTCTATGGCATCGACGCTTAGGTCATGCTAATATGAGGCTTATTCAATCTTTGTCATCCAAAGAACTCGTTAGGAACCTACCCAAGTTGAAATATGACCAACACTTTTGTGATGCTTGCAAAATTGGGAAACAAGTACATAATAGCCATAAGGCTAAAAACATGGTATCTACATCTAGATGCCTAGAATTATTACATATGGATTTGTTTGGCCCGTCGGCTATACAAAGTTATGGAGGAAATTTTTACACTTTAGTTATAGTAGATGATTACTCTAGATATACATGGACAAAGTTTTTGAAAACTAAAAATGAGGCATTCGACAAATTTGAAATTCTAAGCAAGAAAATTCAAAATCAAATAGGAAGTAATATAGTATCCATTAGAACTGACCATGGTCGAGAATTTGACAATGAAATTCAATTTGGAAATTTTTGTGATAATAATGGAATAACTCATAATTTCTCGGCTCCTCGTACACCTCAATCTAATGGTGTAGTAGAACGTAAAAATAGAACAATTCAAGAAATGAGTAGAACTATGTTAAATGAACAAAACATACCACAAAAGTTTTGGTGTCACGCTGTAGATACTTCTACATATATCCTAAATAGAGTTTTAATTAGACAATTTTTCAATAAAACTCCTTATGAAATTTATCGAGGCAAAAAGCCTACATTAGGATATTTTAGAGTTTTTGGAAGCAAGTGCTTCATTTTAAACACAAAAGATTATCTCACTAAGTTCGACCCAAAGTCGTATGAAGGTGTACTTCTTGGGTATTCACAAAACAGTAAAGCATACATTGTATTAAACAAGGAAACATCAAGAGTCGAGGAATCGTTGAACGTAACATTCAACGAAAGTCCACCTCCCTCTAAGACATCACCTTTGGTAGATGATGACTTAGTTGAAAGTCAAATGGTTAATGATATAGAAAACATTGAAAATGACAATGAACCCGTAAAAGGAGAAATAGTCAATATTAAAGAAACTAAAAGTCATCCATTAGAAACGTCATAGGAAAACTTAATGAAAGAACATTAAGATCCAAAGCTCAAAATGAAAGTAATTATTTTTGTTTTATTTCAACTATTGAACCTAAAAATATAGACGAGGCAATAAAAGATGAATCTTGGGTAATTGCTATGCAAGAAGAACTTAATCAATTTATTAGAAATGATGTTTGGACATTGGTCCCTCCACCTAAAAACCAAACCATAATAGGCACCAAATGGGTCTTTAGAAATAAAATGGATGAAAAAGGTATTATATCTAGAAATAAAGCTAGGCTAGTAGCTCAAGGCTACAATCAACAAGAAGGTATAGATTACGATGAAACCTTTGCACCCGTAGCTAGACTTGAGTCTATTAGAATATTACTTGCATATGCATGTGCACATGATTTTAAGTTATTTCAAATGGATGTCAAAAGTGCTTTCTTAAATGGTCTTATAAATGAAGAAGTATATGTTGCACAACCTCCCGGCTTTGCCGACTTTGAAAAACCAAATTATGTTTTCAAACTTAAGAAAGCTTTATACGGACTTAAGCAAGCACCAAAGGCTTGGTATGATCGACTTAAGACCTTCCTAGTTGACCATAAGTATACCATGGGCCTAGTAGATAATACTCTCTTCACCAAGAAAAAGGGATCACATATTATCATAGTCCAAATATATGTGGATGACATTATATTCGGTTCAACTTGTCAAGAGTTATGCGACGATTTCTCAAAAATCATGCATGACGAGTTTGAAATGAGTATGATGGGGGAACTAAACTTTTTCTTAGGTCTCCAAATTAAACAATTAGAAGATGGGATATTCTTCAACCAATCAAAGTATATCAAAGATATGCTTAAGAAGTTTGGTCTTGAAGACTCAAAACCCATGAGAACACCCATGTCCTCCGAAACCAAACTCACTAAGGATGAAGAAAATGAATCCGTAGATAGCACTAAATATAGAGGAATGATTGGTAGTTTACTCTATCTTACGGCTAGTAGGCCTGACATTATGTTTAGTGTTTGTCTATGTGCACGTTTTCAAGAAGATCCAAAAACTTCCCATCTTGAAGCCGTTAAAAGAATCTTTAGGTATATCAAAGGTACTACACATTTAGGATTATGGTATCCCAAAGGAACGGGTGTAAAAACCATAGTGTATACTGACTCAGATCACGCAGGTGATTATGTTGATAGGAAAAGTACTAGCGGTATTTGTACTTTTGTAGGATATTGTCTAACATCATGGTTCGCTAAGAAACAAACTGCCCTCGCAATCTCAACAACAGAGGCAGAGTATGTGTCTGCAGGAAAGGCGTGTCAACAAGCACTGTGGATGAAACAAGCTCTCGTCGACTATGGAATTGAACTCAACAACATTCCCATTCTTTGCGACAACAAAGGTGCTATCGATCTAAGCAAAAATCCAGTCCAACACGCTAGAACCAAACATATTGAAATACGCCATCACTTCCTTCGCGACAATGTACAGAAGGGAATCATCTCAATTGAGAAAGTTTCCTCAGAGGACAACATTGCCGATATTCTCACAAAACCACTTAAACGAGAACCTTTCAACTATCTTAGACTTGGATTAGGATTAATGGAACCTAGTGATTAGGTGAAACATAAGTATAAACATTAGTTTAGCCACACACGACACTAAACCAAAACATGTGTTCTGATCCGCGGATCCAATCGACAACAAGGACGGATCCTTTGTTTTGGATCCGCCGGATCCGTCGCATGCTGAGTTCAGTTTATTATTAAATAAACAAGAACAACTACTATTCATTCCTCACTCCAAAACATATCACCTTACTATACTCGACACACACTTAATCTCCATCACAATTTAGACCATTTTCTTCCACAAATTTGTGCTTCTAACATCACTGTAAGTATTCTTATCATATTTATACTCCTGATCTGCGTCTAGGATTTCCATTTCATGCACAAAAACCAAAACTTGGGGTATATGCATAATTCTTGAAAAATCATGAAGCATATTTATTGCATTATACTTAAAAACATGTTTTTCTTAGTTAGGAATTGCATCTCATAGCACATTGTCTTAATTTAACAAAAACCCCATGAAAATTTTTCACTAAAATCTTCTAACGACTAGGTAAAATGATTTTTTCTTACATTGTTCATACAAATGCAAAAACGTTATCTTTTAGACTTCACTTGCATAATGTCTCTTGAATGCTAAAGGGAATACATAATTAATATGTATTTTTTGGTACATTCAACCGTAGCTACATTAAAATAGGAGCGTTTGGGTTATTTCTCGTTTGTAAACAAAACTTGCATAAACTAATTTTTCTTGCATTAAAAGGAGTCGAGATAACCACACCTCCACATTGTCCCCATGTAGGCACACACTAGGAATTTTACACTTCCTTTGATCATCTTAACTAAAACTATGTAACTTTTGTATTTAGGAAAATCATGCCTCCCGCAACCAACTACGATCACAAAAGAACCGTTAACTACTTACCCAATGTTCACAAAACCAAAGGTCTAACCAATGCCCAAATCGAAATTTTCAAAGCCTTAGAGAAAAAGTATGTCCATGAGGGTAGAGTCGTAGATTCATCGTTCTATGAAGGAACTCAACTTAGGGAACAATTAGCCGCAATTCGATTTGATTCTCTTTTAGATATAGATGAACCAATTATTCCTAGGTTCATACTTGAGTTCTATGCTAGTGTAGGTCTTAGTTCTAGTGACCAAGGTTACTTGAGTCTTCATTTTACTCTAAATGGAAATCTTGTTAACATCCCTCTTGATCAATTTGGTGAGGTCTTAGGAATTCCAAACCAAGGGACATGTATTTACTCGGACAAATGGTCCTTAACAATCTTAGACTCCAATCTCGATAGGACGGCACCATATGTCACTCCTCTCGAATCAAAAGAAGTGATTAGGGAACATCTCTTCATTCCTAAGAACAACCCCACAAGAATGTATCGTGGTCGTGAAGTTGCTAGAGATCCATTTGCAATGGAGCTTAATGAACTCAAACCCGAATTCAAGAAAATGGAAGATGTCTTAAGGGCTAATGTGATGTGCACCATAGGAAACCGTGATCACATCAATGCTTGTTTGTGTCATATGATGTACAACATCTCTACTCATCAACCCTTCAATCTTGCTTATTATGTTGCCAAAAGAATGTGTGACATTCCGGTTCAAAGCAAGATTGCAATGCCTTATGGTATGCTCTTAACCCGACTCTATAGAGCTTTTGCACCCGCTCGTCCAAACCATTTAGGCTTTGTTCCGGATTACAATGAAATTGAACATACCTTCGTTCCTTTGAGCGACTTTAGAGTTAGTGTTGATAAGGGCAAACGTCCTCGTGTACCAACATCATCCTCATTATCTTCAATGAGTGAAGATGATGGATTGCCAAATTCTAGGATTCCTCCACCCGAATACTTGAGCCATCTTCCTCCAATTCAAAATGAATCTGCTGAGTATCGAAATATCAAAGGAATGGTGAAGAATCTTGGTCGTTGGATGATGAAATTGCACAAGGGGATGAAGAAGTTGAAGAAAAAGCTTACATGATGGAGTGTTTGGTTTTGAACAATGTTGGATGTTGTGATGTTAAACTTCTATGTGTCTAGAATTTATCTGATAATACTTATTGTGTATGTGTAATAACCAACATTTGCAGGTAGATAACCATCACGGTTATCAATTTTCCAGGTTATAGCCTATGTTTGGCATAACACCTAAAACGGTAAGTTTCTAAGAACGAATTAAACTATGTGCAATCGTGTGTTAATGTTATCATATTTAATTGTTTTGCTCTACATATTAGATGTTAAGTAAGGTCTAGGTGAATTTTCGGGTTTTCGTCAAAAAACGCGAAATATGACATATGTTCTGTTTAGTTTCTTTAGTTTTAGGCATACGGATCCGGCGGATCCCAAACCTGGGCTCCGCCAAGGCTTATCGTTGGATCCGCCATCCGCCAACCTGCGGATTTGGCGGATCCCTGAATAAGGTTCCGCCTATGCTACAACTTGGATCCGCAGGTTTCCCAGTAAAATTCTAAAACTTTTTCGACTTATCCCGATTCTTAAATCTTAAGTGTTTAGTATCATTTAGGATTCATTCTCTGATCATAATTCATCTTAGAATCATTTAGGAATTCTTAGAAACTTAGGAACAAAATTTCCCACCAAAATTTAAATTTTTGAATTTTAGGTGTGAGTTACCAAACTGATTCAAAGAAGGAACCCTTTTTAGGGATCCGTCAAATCCGTGGAAATATCAAATCATCAGATTTTCCACTATCTCCTTGTATTAACTGCAAATCCACAACACATTACTCAACCAAAGCTCAATGGATTGACTTCCTTGATATGACCTGCATAAATTTTTGTTCCAAATCATTAGAAACCAACATTCTCTATTGGATTCACATCAAATCCAAACACACAGACTCACAAACCTTCTGTCTATAAATTAGCACTTTAGGATCATCAATTCACATCACAAACATCTCTTCTCCTGTACATTTTAGCTATTATTCATCAAAAAGTCTCAATGACAAAATCAAACAACTCCTCCACATCCAAGCCACTAAAACGAACAGCCCGTATGAGTGTGAAACCTTGTTGTTTCATCAACATTCACAACTCATCCTCTGAAGAATCATCACCACTAAACATATCCTCACCCATTGCTAGTGAAAACTTCCTTACTTTATCCACTCCAACTCCCACACATGTAGTCATAAAAACACCACCTCCTACCATTACTCCTGTAGCAACCACACCACCACCCGCTCCTGCTCCCGCTCCATCACAGTCTGAGAAGTCTGCCTCATCACCATCCTCACCAAAACTCCAACCCATGGAACTATTTAGAACACCACCAACATCTCCACAACCATATCTTGAAGAGTTAGAAGATCTTCCACCTACATCAACCAATCCTCCACCAATAAGTCTTGAAAACTTAGAACCTATGCTATTTCATCCGCTCCATCCGGAGATTCATGGTCCTCTATACCGAGAAGCACCACAACCTCGTCCACAAATACCACCACTATCACCAACTTCAACACTCATTGCCATTGATGAAGCAATGTGGAGCAACATTCCTCAAACACAAGAGGAGATAAGTGCGGAGTTAACACAACTCTATACTCTCTCGGGTATGGTTGACCATCGCCTTCATGAAGCAATGGACATTCAAAACATCCTTATGAACTCCCTCCAAACACCACAACAACCATCAAACAACAACAACCAACCACCATCACCACCACCACCACCACAAAACTTGGAGCCTAGTCTTCCTCCCGGTTTCTCAAGTCATGATTGCGCACATTGTGAGAGAACGGCTCACTTGGCCCAAAGGACCAACATCTTGGTCCATGAGCTTCAAAATGAGATGAGGTTCATCTTGAACCATGTTCTTGAATGTTTAAACGCAATCTCTCATCCTCCTCAATAGGAGCTTTTTAGATTAGTTGTTAGGACCTTTTAAATTGTTGACTTTTTATTTTCTTTCTAGGATGTCTTTTTATTGTACTTGTAACATCATTTCATCATTGTGACTTTTGTCACAAAATTTTCAATATCTATGAATGTGATGTTTTATGCTTATGAGTGATCAACATATTGCATATTATCATTATCATTGTGAACTAACATTCTTATATAGCATATATTATACCTTGATTATAATTGCCTTAGGTACAAATAATGATCAGACACTTACTTTGACTTTTAAAAGTCAAAACATATTGAAAGGCTTGTTTGGGAGAATACTTCACAAGCATTCTACTTCTTCATTGACGTCATTCATTACTAACACTTCATTTGCAGCATATCATACCCTTCATAGTATACGTTGGTACTCGAGAAGTGAGGAGTATACATCAAGGGGGAGCATCTCATAAGCATCTCATATACTAACCGTTTGTTTTATAGATTCATGCATTATTTCCTTGATTACTCCATCTAGGGGAGTATAAAACAAGGGGGAGCTTTAAAGTTCTCAAAATCGCATTCCGCTACGCTACTCTTTTTGTTTCGACAAAAAGGGGGAGAAAGGGACTAAGTTTGCATTAACTGTGATTCATCACAGTACATACATATTTACAAAACTTTTCTTTAATAAACAAACTTAATATATATTTTTAAGAACTCATGCTATATTTATTCTCTTGCTCAAAAATATACCTTATGTTTTGTCATCAACAAAAAGGGGGAGATTGTTAATACAAATAGCGTCTCAAAAACGTTATTTATATTATTTGATCTTTCATTAGTTTTGTTAATGACAAATAAAGGGAATATCTTTTAGCAAATAATAAATACTAGCTTAAGTCTCTTAAGTACACATTTTACACTTCACATATTAACCAAGAATTACAAGTTTGCTTATTTAGTAACTTGTTTCCTTAAAAGGAAACTTTAATTCTAAAACCATTCCATGACATCATTGCATGCATCACATACAATATCTTTGATATATCTTGGTTAGATTTGCAAGATACATAGTTGACATTTGAGGATCTTGGATGATTTGGTAAGATACAACTAAGATATGGTAAGAGACAACTAAGCCTTAGCTGTCACATCCCACAGATCCAAATCCAATGAAGGACGGATCCCTTGTGAGGGATCCGTGAGCTGAAGATCAGCTTGCCTATAAATAGGAAGCTGATCATTTGGCTCTCTCATCACTCATATAGCTTTAACACACATATTCATTTAGTACATATCTTACTAACATCATTCATAGTTGCATTTCACTTTGATCTTTCATTTTGTAGAAAAGAGATCAAGCATTCAAGGATCTACAGAACCGTAATCCTTTAGTTGCATTACTGTGTGATATTGTAGTTTGTTTCACACATCATATCTATCATTTGTAATCAGTGAGTGTGGTTAGTGCTTTAGTCCTTAAAGCACAAAGAGTGTAGGGAGTAGTTGTACCCGTGTAAAGAACTCGACATCTAGGTTAGTGTCGGTAAAGTAAATAGGCGACGTCAGGTTGGTTCTACCTTGTGAAAGAACCCGGTGTTTAGCTTAGTACCGGAAAAGGATGTAAGCAACGTGTAAAGGTTTTCTCCACCTAGAAAAGGAGTTTGTTTCTTAGTGAAAGATAAACTCTCGAGTAGGAAACTCAGGGAGTGGAGTAGGGCAAGGAAGAGAGTCCTTGTAGCCGAACCACTATAAACAACAGTGTCGTGTGGTTTGATCTTTCCTCTCTTTATCTTTTGTTTACATTGTGTGATTATTTATTTGTGATTGTTTCCTTTGAAATTAACATATAGTAACAAAGCAAATAAAACTTGAAAAATGGTAAAAACTATTCAACCCCCCTTCTAGTTTTCTACAAACTCATCTAATCCCATTTTATTTATATTGCCGCCCCCTCCTTCTCTTGGTTCATAAATATTACTAGACAAGAGTACATGGCATTTATTAACCTCCATACCTCCTCAAAACATGGAAGTCCAATATTTCAAAGTATGGCAAGACCAAGATTTTGGTGACTTTGTTTCCCCCTCCTAGTCCAATCGGCCATACCCCCCACACCTAAGCCCTTGATATTTTTGACTAACCATTATCACTTTGAAAATCCTCTAATAGAAATAGATCACAACTATCTTCATTCTTGCACTAGCTAAGTTCAAGAGCAAAAAATAATAATAATAATAATAATCACCTCCCATCTATACACAAAAAGTCGACACACTCTAGGAGCAAGGATGGAGAAATCTTGATTGTGGTTAAGTTCAAGCATATTTAAGGTACTCTAGCAAGGGTTTGGAACACTAATTCTTGGGTTAATCAAGTGTCTTACATTCTCATCTCTCTAATCTCTTTTGTAAGTAATCTTACATTGCTAAACTTCATGTTTTTCATGTCATGATGCTAGTCCAGGTATATATACTTAGTTATCACTTTGTACATGTTAACAAAACTTTATGTTCACAATGATCTTTTAACAAAAGGCTATGTTTTAAACAAGTTTTTATTACAAGTAAACTAGTTGATATAATCTCAACAAGAAAGTGAAGATGCAAACATCATATACATATATGTTAGTAAACTTGTAATTTTAACCAACCTTGATGATCATTTACATGAACTCTTGAATATTGTTAAGTTTATTGTTAGATCACTTTTGTTATGTTGAGAAGTTGGTGGATGAAATAGGACTAGATTTAGAGTTGTTGTTAAGTGGTTATAATAACTAGAAGATTAGGAAAAATAGTTTGACACTTGGATAATGAATCTGTCCCATTTTGATTAACACAGGAAACTCAATATCTTGGTGACAAGTTTAGGCTAGAAATATAGAAAATAGACTCAATAACGAAAACGTAGCCGCTTGAATGAGTTAAAACGGGCTTATAACGAAAAAGATACGCTAGTTTCAATTTATACGACGAAAACTAAATTTTCAGAAAATTGTTGAAGCTGTTAGAAATTTTGAGTAATGAAAACTGACGTTAAATGGTAGCTAGACTAGCCGAGACCTTAAAAATCCGATAGTATACTTAAATACCTTCGCGGGGATAGGTAAAACTTAAGAAACAGAGCTACGGCGAAAAAGTTATGGCCTAAAGAAAGTTTACGACGACATATACGTTGACAACTTATTTTCTTGCTATTAGAAAAGCTGTTAGAATTATTTTAAATGAATTTTGGACCCTTTAGAGTGTATTTTGGCTAAAATGACGTAAACGAAAATGGTAGAACATTATATACACTTGTTAGACGCATTAGAGATCTTTGAAATATCTATTAACATGACGACTAAGGTTTGATAACGAAATTAATAAGTTATGTTTTCTAAAAAGGGTGATTTTCTAAATAAAAGATCACATTGGCGCAACTACATTTTTGACGTTAAATATTACAACAAACATGTACAAGTGATAAAGTAGAGTATGAACTTGCGTGCATGACCTTGTTTTCGAACCTAAGACATATGTATTATTTAGGTCGCGATTAGAGTTATCGGACTTAATTTACCGTTTGCCAATTTACCAATCGGAATTTGCTTTTGCTAAGGTGAGTTTCATAGCCCCGATTTTCACATTATTTATACATGATTTCTAAACCCTCGGGGTGGGAATACATTGCATATTTTTCGGACACAAGTATTAAAACTGTTACTTTGCCTAAGTTACCGCATTGCCATTAAAGTCCCCTTTGAATCATGAACTGTTAATTACTTGTAAGCGCGGATGTTATGAATAGATCTATTTGGGTTGACACCCCGTCCGAGTTGGTCGCGCCAACCTGTCAAACGGACGCATATCATTCGGATTATTTTCGAGTGTCTGGCAAACACTTATTTAGGGCATTTATTATTGTGCTTGATTGCATACCAATTCGTCGAGCTTCGGGGTTATGAGCTTAGAGCATTGTATATATTATTTTTTGCTGTGACAATATATTTGCTGTAATTGTCTTGCTATAGAAATCTTGTGGTCCACACTTTACTTTTTTACTTAAACCTATGAACTCACCAACATTATTGTTGACCATTTTAGCGTGTATTCTCAGGTAATTAGGTGATGATACACCTCTTGTATGGAGCACTTTTGAGTCACATTTTGGAAGCACATTATGATGAAGATTTTCTTGCATTATTTAGCGTTTGGTTATGTATTTAAATCTTGCATTTTGATGGTGAACTCTGATAATTATGTTTTGTAAAAACGTTAACTTTAAATCAAACGCTTGTTTTGAAACAACTCACTTAGAGGTCGTTCTTTATTCCTTTTACTTTGTTGACCATGTACGTTACGCCCCCGAAATTCTATTCCGCTGCAAACACAGAATTTGGGGGTGTGACAGGTTGGGACTATGGTGTTTTCCCGGATCGAAACAACTCAGATAAAGTCAAATGCACCTTGTGGGAAAAACTGGTCGGGGGGGGGGGGGGGTTACAAGATTGAAACAACATATTAGACATGTTCCAGGACAAGTAACGTCATATCCAAAGGCTACCAAAGATGATAAGTTGAGATGTCGGGATGCTATTAACGAAGGGAAGTTAAAAAAGCAGGGTAAAAAACAACACGATGAAGCCATAAGATCGGAAGTGAGAATTGATATTAATGAAAGTAAGGATGAACAACATGATTCTAGCGTGAAGGAACCAAATGTTTTTGGCCCCATGGATAAATTTGCAAATAAAGTACCCGAGGAGTCTTTAAAGAATAGGAAGGGACCGAAGGGTAAAAATGTTGACCTTAGTAATCCTATTCGGAAAGATAGGATATGGATGGCAAAGAAATACATTAGTAGGTTGACATATGAGTCCGCGATTCCTTTTCACACCTTTGAAAGGGATAGCTTCAAAATGTTATTGGAAGTGGTTGGCCAATTTGGAACCCGACTTCCACCTCTTATTAGATATGAAATGAGCACCACATTTCTAAAAGAAGAGGTTGAAAGAACAAAAAACTTGGTGAAAAGAAACGAAGAAGAATGGAAAGAGGATGGATGCTCGATTATGAAGGATAAACAAAAAAAAAAAAAAAAAAAAAAAAAAAAAAAAAAAAAAAAAAAAAAAAAAAAAAGAGGAGCATTATAAATTTATGTGTAAATTCAAGGATGGGTACCGTTTATTTTATCTTCCAAAGAATGTTCTAGCGAAGCGCATACAAGCCAGTACACATATGAGTATGGGGAAGCTTGCATTCAAGAAGTTGCTACCGAACATGTTGTTCAAATTGTGACCGATAATGCCTCCATTAACATGGGAGCGGCAAAGTTGCTTAAAGTAACGAGACCAAAGATTTTTTGGACATAATGTGCGACGCATACCATTAACCTTATGCTTAAAGGTACTGTATATTATACTTTATCTGTTAATAACTTAATATGTTACAGGTGCACTTAAGTCATTAACCTTAATAACTTCTATCTGCTAATAACTGTTAATAACTTTTATCTGTTAATATACCATTAAGTCATTAACCTTAATATACTATAAATTTGTTAAATCTGTCAATATACTTTTATTTAAAAGTTATACTTTTATGTTTTTCAAGGTATTGGTGCACTTCCAAGGTATAAGAAAATCCTAGATCAAGCAAAGAAACTAACCATCTTCATTTATTCTCACCACAAACGTTGGCTATGATGAGAAATTTCACCAAGAAAAGGGATATTGTCCGACCAGGTGTCACGAGATTTGATTCCACATTTCAAACGTTACAAAGTTTGAACCAAAAAAAGGAGCAATTAAGACATATGTTCTCTAGCACCGAATGGGAAAAGCGTAGATTTTTCAATACCGTTAAAGGGAAAGCCACATATGCAACGGTGCTAAGTACCACATTTTGGGCCGGTGTGTCACTATGTTTGAAAGTGTTTAACCTCTTTGGTCAAAGTCTTTCGAATGGTTGATGCGGATTGGAAGCCCTCAATGGGTAGTAAAAGCAAAGGAAGAAATCAAAAGGGTTATGGGGAGTTAATAAAAGCAAAGGAAGAAATCAAAGGAAGTTAATGGGGGATTTAGTAAAATCAAAGAAATCAAAGAAGTCCTTCGAATGTTTATGGGGAGTTAATAAAAGCAAAGGAGGAAATCAAAGGGGTTTTGGGTGGTAACAAAAAAGCTTACGAGTCTGTCATAAAAATCATAGAGAAGAAGATGAAAGGTAGACTAGATTCTCCTATGCATTTGACGGCTTATCTTTAAATCCTTGTTATTTCTTTAAGGATCCTCAAATCCAACATGATCCCGATGTACCGATGCGGTTTTTGAGTTTTTTGAAACAATATTTACCGGAGATTTAGAGATACAAAAGCAAGTGACAGTTATTGAGTTGCCAAAGTAACCAAAAAAAAAAAAAAAAAAAAAAAAAAAAAAAAAAAAAAAAAAAAAAAAAAAAAAGATAAATTTTGTTAGGAGCTTGCAATTTCGTCATGTAAAGTGAATATTGACGACTATGATCCGGGTAATGCAATTTACTATAAGTTATTTATTTCTTTTATGAAATTTCATTGTTATTTATTTCTTTTGAACTTTCAAAATTGTAGCACATTGGTGGGGAACTTTTGGTGGTGCAACTTCTAATTTGAAAAAGATTGCAACGAGAATTATTTTATTAACTAGTAGTTCATCGGGGTGTGAAAGAAATTGGAGCACTTTTGAAGGGGTTCGTAGACTCTATTTAAATTATAATTATATATCATTATATTGTATATTTATAACATTTTGTTGCTTTTAACTCTGTAGATACATACAAAGAAAAGAAATAGATTGGAGTCGAGTAAATTCAACAATCTTGTTTATGTTCAATTCAACTCTAATATGATGGAAAAAAAAGGAGAAAAGAGAGGAATGTTGAAATGCTATTATCAAACGATAGTCACATGGCTCAAGAATGGGTTGTTGAATGTGATGGAGATGGAGATGAAGAAGTTGAGGTTCAACCCGATTCAGAAGCACATTGGGAAGCGGTTGATGAAGCTATGGAAGCCGATGAATATCTACAATCATGACAAAGTTCTAGAACTGCAACTAAAACAACTCCAAGAGAACTTTTTTATGAAGATTTCAAATCCGGGAATGAGGAGGTAGTATATGAAGAAGGTGAATACGAGTCTGATGGAGTTCAAATAAGAGAAGATTGCGGAGGTGAAGAGTAGAAGACGATATCACTATTGGACTTATGGTTTTAATGTTTTATTTAAGTTTATTAAACTAATTATGAACTTATGGTTTTAATCATGTTAAACTTTTTATCTTCCTGTGAGTTTGATGTGAGTCTGCTGCTAAACTGGCATATGCTGATTTTTTGATGTGGTAGTACCAGCATCTGCAAATATCTGGTTCTGCAGTCGTATGGTCTCAGCTCAGTTTTTTCCTATTGTGTTTGTCTGCAAATACCAGGTTCTACACTCGTATGGTCCGTTGAATTAGAGCACTTTTGTAGTACCAGTTTCTACAAATATAATTTATGTTTTGTTTTGTGTTATATAAGTTTCCTTTCAAAAAAATAAATACATTCCTTTATAATTTATGGTTCCCACCGAGAAACCGATGTATCACCGCCAAGACCGATTTATCGCTTGAAGGCGGTCGACCGCCGACATTATCGCCGACCGATTTTTACAACCTTGCCTTTAAAAAACACATGTTAACCACTTATGCAAAGGGGATTGATTTTGTGACAAATGGTAATTTTCACATTGTTAATTAATATTATATGAGTATTAATTATTTTTAAGCTGAGCATTTCTATGCGCATTTGCATGTTTCTGAATATTATTGAGCATTTTTGGGAGCTGTCCCGCATACTGTAGCTTACAGTCACTGCAGAAAAAGTATATTTTTGTCACTAAGCCTAAATTATCATATTTCTGATAGTTACTGACAAGTCTCGTAATTAACTGAGAGCTTTCTCGTATTTTTCTGAAAAACAACCGCACGCGCGTACGGACAGCACAATACACATGGTAACAGTCAAATAAATATATTTTTGAGACAGTAATAATATTTTATTACATTTCTGATAAAAACATGGATAAAAACTTTATTTTACGTATACGTGTCCAAAAAGGTCAAACCGGGACTTTACGGTCACATTTAAGCTCAAACCGACACACGATACACCAACGAGGAGTAAAAATTAAATCTTACCTCCCCACATGAGACCATAACTGGCCAAGGTGGTATCTACCCCACTAGTGTCCAAAAATCATCCACTAACTAGTACTCCCTCCGTCTCAATTTATTTGTCAGGAGAGAGAAAACACAAAGTTTAATAAAAGTGGGGCCACTTTAATTTTCAACCACTAAAATGGAATATTCCTCCACTAGATTCTCTAGTTTTTACTAAATAAAAAAAGTGGACAATTAATTTGAGACATCCATAAAAGGAAATATGGACAATTAAATTGAGACGGAGGGAGTATATCATTATATATAATACCCATAATTACCCTAAATGTTACTACAACCAAAACAACTTATCCATTTAAGCTTATCAACCATTCCTAGATCATTTTGATCTAAAAACTCACGGCACAAACAAAACATCAAGATCCCATAATTTTCTTTGAAGTTCAATCAAATTGGAGTGTATATTCAAGCTTTACGAGTTATTTGGAACGTGGTTTGGGTAAAATTGGTGAAGTTTTGGGTTGTTCTTGGTCTCATTTTCCATGTTAACATCAAAAGCTTTGTAAGAATCATCAAATTTTCCTAATCTTGTTAATTACATGTTCATTTGATGTCTAATGATGATTAAAAGTGTTAAATGTATATATTTTGATAATGTGGAAAAAGCTAGGGCTTGTGCTTTGAGGTATAGTGCTCGACATTTTTATGAAATATGAACAAGTTTATAAATTTCTTGCTTGTGTGGTAAATCTTGTTACATATAGTGTTAGTTTGATGATACAAACATGAGTTACGATAATTATGCGAGATTAAGCAATATAAACACTTTTAAAACCATGTATATGTTTCGGCCAAAATAAAAATATAAGATTATTGGGGTTTTGAAAAACATAAAATTTTGGCTCAAATGGTGAAATGGTGGAAATTATACTTAAGTGCTTATTTGGAATAGCTTATTGAATAAGCCATAAGTTGTAGAGATTAACTAGTAAAAATGAGAAAATAAGTTGACATAATTAATATGGGTCGAATAGAACTTATTTTGGTCATAGTTGACTATTTGACTAAATAGCTTATTTATTTGATCTTAATTGATAAGCTTAAAGTTTAATACGTAACTAATATTCACCAAATTACTAAACAATGGACTAAATATAAATTTTGGACTAAAAAGCCCACGTAGGGACTGTTGGGCCGAGCCCAATGTGAAGTTTTGTAACTTTGACTTTTTGACCAAACGGACTTAATGAACGAGTTAAATGATTTTTAGAAACGCGACGATATATACGTTTTAACTAAAAATGTGTTTTGGGCTAAAAGTGATTATTGAGCTTATTATATGAGTTTCGGCCCAATAAACAATTTAAATGACGAAAATGATTTTTGGAATATTTTCCGACTCACTATGGATATTATTACTTAACGGTATGATAAATTTAACGAAAACTAGTTTTGGACTTGTTTTGAGACGCTTAGTCTCCAAAAGGGTGAAAAATGACATTTTAACCAAATTAATATTAATATTGACTTTTTTTTTTTTACTTTTTGACTAAGTATTGACTTTGTGTCGAAATTTATTGTTAATAATTAAACGTAACAATAACGATAACTATAACGATAAAAATTACTCGCGACGACCAAAATATATATTACTAACGTATTTTGCACATATACTTTACGAGATGAGTTATTTGGGAAAAATTGCAACACTTGAGGAAAATTGAAACGTTGTATAAACGAATGGGTCATGCCCAAATTTTCTAAAAATCTAACACTTAGAGTATTTTAGTGAAAATACTTAACTTAAATAAATTTTCTAAAATTACTTAACAATGTTTTATTTTCTTATAATTAAACTTGTATTATAAATAATAATTAATATTTATAATATAATAATCCTCCACTAACTCCATTATTTATTAATTTCTCAAAAACCTATTTAATTAATTATAATCTTAATTAATTAAATACATAAGTACTTATATATATATACGTATGATTATATATATAGTGAGACTTTCTTGCGAGAACCATTTTATCTGCGAGAACTGAGAGAACCACCAAAAACATACGTGCACGCCTTCAATAATTGTATTTTTGCACATATGTTCTAAAAACAACATATATGTTTTTAAAAAAACATAGTTGTTCTAAAGAATTTGATAAGAAATTGGAAATACAACATTTTTCTTTGAAGGTGTGCATGTATGTTCTTATAAGGCGTGCAACGACAATATTGCGGCCTTGTGTAAGGTTTTTGTGAAAAAAGATGATGAGTTCATGATGATATTGAAGAACATAGGTGGATACTTACGATTATTGATGATTTGCATGTATTTTTATTTTATTTTAAAAGGCGTGCATGTATGTTTTTTGTGGTTCTCTCAGTTCTCGCAGATAAAATGGTTCTCGTAAGAAAGTCCCCCTATATATATATATATATATATATATATATATATATATATATATATATATATATCACTTGCGCATTTTAAACGGCGAATACTAGCACGGATGTTCCGTTACGTATTCCCACCGTACACTTTCACCATGAGCCACCACCATCAAGGGTTACAACGATAAATTATTTCGAAATATATTTTACCACACAGCAAGCAAGAAATACACGAGCACTGGTCAAACGTAAACTTTTTAAATAAAATAAAGACATATGAGACACGAATATTTCGCTAAGACTTACCGTACTGATTTAGGTTATGTGTCGGCGCGGTTGCACTATTTTGTTGATTAGCAGATTGCTGTTGTTTGTAAGGTGAGTTTATAGCCCCATATTTTTATACGATTTGTTTTGACAAGCTTTGGGGTGAGAAACATGCAAAACTGTTTTCATGGACCAAAAATGAATTTTGTTTTTATACACACTAGTATGCAGAAACCTAAGTTTAGCTGAATCTCATTGCGCCCACTATCATCAACCGTTAATTCCTTTCTAGAAAGCCGTTTGATATAAATAGATCTATTGGGGATGACACCCCCGTTCGGTTGGCTTGGCATAGTCAAGGCGAACATATACCAATCGAATAATAGGCCGAGTGTCTGGGGATTAACACTCGCGGGCACCCATATTTATTTGCTAATGCCAGTTGGGCATGCTGCGTTGTCATAGATCGGTTAGATGAGGCTTAGTGTTTGCATAGCTGAGTAGTGTGTATTTGCTGAATTGTTTGTTGAATATTGCTATTGGTCCATATGTGTTATTTACTTTAAACCTATGAACTCATCAGCGTTTGCTGACTTTTAGTATGTTTTTCTCAGGAAACTGAGGTGTGTTAGCTGAAGGCAGGGCATGGCAATGGTCATAATAAATGTTGGAAATGTTTTTAGTATTGCGTTAACTCTGAAATTTGGACCTCTTTGTTTAATGGGCTACATTTTTATTTGAAATGGATTTTATGTAAGACAACATGACTTTAAACATGTAATGTATTTTAAAATGGATTTTTAATCCGTTCCCTGTATCTTGTGTTGTGATTATCGATTTAGTAGCACCCAAAGTGTATGCTTCCACAATATTATGATTTTGGGGGTGTTACAGATTTACACACCAAATTTTTTGATAAAAACACCATTTTATGCAAGCTGTATAGTACACCGTATAACACTATAATGCACAAATTGTGGTGAAAGAATAGAAAATTGTGACGTGCAAATCAATCCCTTATGCAAAACATTGAACAAAACACCAACATATGACAACAGCAAATAATAAAAGGACCTTTTCCGTAACTCACAACATCCTACTTAAATAAAATACGCCGGTAGCGCATCACACTCCTTCACTCACCACTTATCACTCATCTCTGCATATCACTGTATCTTCTATATATATTTATATCCATATTTAAATAATTTAAAACTCAACTTCAGATCACCTCAGTCAAACCTTCAACCAAACGCTTAACTTATTATATAGTAATACAATTACATACATTGTATTGTATTGTAGTTTGTAATGGATCCACCAATAATCAATGAGAGTTCATTTTCAACAGCTAACCCATCTTCTTACAGTTTAACTGAAATATGGCCGTTTAATGAGGGTGGTTTGGGGTTGAAGATTGGTGATTCCGGTGAGTCTTCGGTGACGGAGCAGAGTGGTAATGGTGGTGGGAGGAAAAAAAGAGATTGGAATTCTGAAGATGAGACTTCTTTACTTGTTTCTACTAGTAGTGCTAATGATTTGGTAAATTTTCAAGTTTTTTACTGTTTGTGTTGTGGGATTTACTTGTATATAAGTGACCAGGTTCATAATTTTTTTTACGTTAATACAATGGACTAACTAAACAAAATATATGACACAAAATTTGAGGACTAGGTTCATTTCAGAAAAATCTGGGTTTTTGACCCTTGGGGCAAAAATCTATGGGGTTCCGTGAACACCCGGGAACCACCTTGGGTCGGTCCCTGGGGTAGTGGGGTAGCCTCCTCAAAAGAGGTGTAAGGTTCAAAACTTTGGGCGTGGCCAGGGAAAGGGTCAGAAACGGTTAGGGTGATACCTTGGTTAGGCCGCGTGTATATGAGTCAAAGACTCGCCCTCCCCGGGTAACCTAAACAGGGAAAACCTCATTCGTATAAGATATATTGATGTGTGTAAATTATACTTCTGTGTGAGAAATAAGCTGTTTTTAATAAGCAGTTTCTCGAAAGCAACTTATTACTTGAACAAGAATAACAAGTAGTACAAATAAGCTGTTTTGCATAAGCATTTTATACGAAGCATGATATTGATGTGTTAACAATTTGAATATTGGATTTTATTGTTACATTTCGTATATTGAAGCTCTATTGCCTTCCAAAAAAAAAAAAAAAAAAAAAAAAAGACTTGTTTCTACTAGTGGCCCTAACGATTTGATATTTTTTAGAAATTTTAACTTTTTTTTTTTTTTTTTTTTTTTTTCTGTTTTTGTGTTGTGGAATTTGAATTTGGGGTGATTTGGTTTGGTTATTGAGAATTGGGGTCTTTGATGACGAACTGATGTGTGTTAATTATGATTAGTGGAAGATTACGAAGTTCATTTGAGTTATTTGTGAGAAATAAGCTATTTTGAATATGCATTTTATGTAAAGCGTCTTATTACTGTGTAACATTTCGAATATTGGATTTTAATTGTTATATATATATTTTTTTTATATATTTGGTGCTTAGTGGAATCATGTTACATAATTTTAGCTTATTTTAGAGATTTTCATTAAAAAATCTTGTTTTTAATTTGGACAGAGCAACTTGAATGGGAAAAGAATGAAGATACCAGGATTGAAAGACGAATCGGGTGGTTTGAAAGTTGACGGAGAAGGGAGTTCAGGATCGGGTAGTAAGGCTGCGGCAGCCGAGCATAGCAGCAAACAGTCTGAACCGCCTAAAGACTACATTCATGTTAGAGCTAGAAGGGGTCAAGCTACTGATAGCCATAGTCTTGCTGAGAGAGTAATGTTCTTCATATGATTCAATATCCGTTTCTTTTTTCATATATTTCTTTTGATTTTACTTGATGATGATATAAACATGTTTTGCTTGATTTTACTTGTTGATGATATAAACATGTTTTGCTTTCAGGCTAGGAGAGAAAAGATCAGTGAAAGGATGAAAATTCTTCAAGATCTGGTCCCGGGGTGTAACAAGGTGTGCATTCGTGCCGTGTCTGTATTTGTTTATGAGATATATGTGTGTTTGGATATGCGTTTAACCAATGTAAATTTTGTTACGTGTGTGATTGATGATCGTTTGCTATATTATCTATGAAAGTGACTGAATTTAATGCTGTGTTTAGGTTATAGGAAAAGCACTTGTACTTGATGAAATAATCAACTACATCCAATCACTACAACATCAAGTCGAGGTAGTTCTTTGAACATGCTATTTTCATGTCAATTTTACAAGTACCTATTATTTTGTACGTCCATTCCAGTAAATTGACCCTCTTTGTTACTTATTCACTATTGTAGTTCTTGTCAATGAAGCTTGAAGCTGTAAATACGAGGATGAACTCTCCCATTGAAGGGTTTCCTACAAAAGAAGTAAGTGTTAAAACACCTTTATCACATTTGAATTTTATTCGAGTTTCTACTTTAACGTACATGTTCTTTTGGCTTGCGTGTCTATTCATTGTGAATTACGTGTTATATTTCGCTTGTTAAAAGTTTTGTACTAATTTTGGCCCACAATTGGGCGTTTATTATCTCATGCTTCCGTGTATCCTTAACATTTGTAAAATTCTAATAAGGGGAAGTAATACACTTAAAAATATTAAATACAACAAAAACCATTATGTGGTTCACAAATTTGACATCCACGATTTATGCTAGAATCCTTTATTTATATCATGTGGAATCCTAGGCTGCGTTTAGTAACTTATTCCATTTTTCATTTCCATTTTTGGTAATACACAAACGGTTGATATTCCAAACCGGACTCCATATCCAGCATACGTTTCCTGTGATAACCTATCACAACACAATCATACTCCAGGACCATATCCTCGTGATCTTTAAAGAATCATTTGTAGCCGTTTGCAGAGCCTGCAACATATCTACAAATGAGTTTGAGGAACTGATATTACTTTTGGACCACAAACTTTTGTCATCCACTAGGTTAATCTTGTTGTGTGGAAGTTTGGACCACCCTGCACTACATTTTGAACCTTTTCTGTGGCTCGTGTTTTCACTTGCTTGTGTTATTGCTTTCCTATCTGATTCCTTTGATGATTCTATCTTTTTTGACTTATGAGTGTAAAAGTTTTATTTAACTTCGTTATTAGCAAGGATCCCCATACCCCGCTCCGGCGGGACTGGGTATGTTGTTGTTGTTGTTGTTGTATTATCGTTATTCTGCTGTTAAATAATTGATAGAGCATTTGAACTAATGAAAAACTTTAAAACTAATTAAAACCATGTCAGTTTCGGATTTATAATTTAGTAGGTTTGACTCTTTAAGATCAAACATAGAATATGAAATGAGACTAATAGTCCACTATGCAATTATTTTGAAAACCATGGTTAGTTATTTTCAACTAGTGAATTTATTAGTCTTCGTGTTTCAGCTTGGCCCACCGCCTTTTGATGCAGCAGGACTTCTATTTGGGTCACAAGCAGCACGTGATTATGGTCAAGAATCACAATCAGAGTGGCTTCATATGCAACTAGGAAGTAGCTATGAGAGAGCGACATAATGTCAATAAAAAACCCAATGTTAGTCAAACAGAAACTAGGAAATCTTACATTCACAGTGGGATTTTCGAAGGTATGTAAGATAAGATACATATAATATATGAACTTATATCAGATTATTCATATTTAAGCTCAATGCTGCATCATCTGTAAAAAAATTGCATTTCTGGACAACCCTGATAGACCAAGACTACAAGCTTTGAAATGGTCCGGGATAGAAGTGATTTTACATGTTCTTTTGTTTTTCTTTTTGCAATTCGCGAAAAGAGTTTCTGTGAAATGTACTAGGTAGATATTGGATGGCCTTTTTCATGTTAATTGATTACTAGTACATTAACTACAGTTTGACCAGTATATTTTAATTGATTTTTTTTTTTTTTTTTTTTTTACTTACAGTAACTAAAAACTGCATATAATGGAAATCAGTGAAGCTGAACTGAAACGATGGTCTATGATTAACTGCTCCTCTTTCCAAAAAATAGCAATATGTACATAGTAACCTAAGTTAAACTGAGACATCATGTTTTGGCGAAGCCATGGTATCTGTTGTGTTTATGTCCTCAGATGTTTCTGAGTGACGCAACTTCCGTAGATGTTGGGCTATCTCTGTTAAAAGTTCAGCTCCTTTTTCACCCCTTTGGAGTGTCATTGCAGTATGCTTCAAGAATCCACTATCTGCTTCTAATGCTCTCAATCTATCCCTTATCACCGACACCTCTCGTTTAAGGGTTGCCCTATTTTCTTGATCTACAAATCCACAATTAACCCATTTTCACCATCTTTGTAGTAATTCGAATAACTATATTTTCCAAATGAAATAAAGACAGTAACTTCAAGTACCTGTATTTGCATCTTCATCATCCCGGTCATCTTCCAATGTAGATGACTCAATGTGGTCTTCGAGATTCTTCAGCATACTGTACAGCTGATGTTTATCAGTTTCAAAATCCAACAATGGTTCCTCATAAGTCTCCCTTTCGATTTCTACGGATCTTACCTGAGTGACTCTCGCCACTTTTGTCAAAATCCCTTTCCATAGGGCTCCCGGATCATAAATCCTTTCCCAGCTCTCACATCTTGTGTTTGAACGGCTCTGGGACATAACTCAGCTTGCTCTTTCCTCACCAGATGAAGATAATTCCCTCCAATATTCATAGCACAGTTTCCTTGTTCGTCACTTTCTAAGCTGCATTTTCGGCTCTCCATTTTGTTCAACGCTTATGGTTCGTCTCTTTCACTCTTTGAAGATATGAAGATCGCTCTTGATCATACTGCTTGTTTCTTTATCTGAACGTCCATACACTGCTTTCACTTGTAAGCTTCATCGTTGATATTTCTGTCAACTTCGAGCTTCTGTGCTTTTCCTAAAGTTTTGTCCATAGACTGTTCTTTAATCTAATCTGTTATAGCGAGTCTAAACGAGTTTTCCATCACTTTTTCTGAACGATTCGACAGTCTTTGAGCTTTCATCTATGTTTTTCATGTCACTTTCGCTGATCTTACGTTTCTCAAGATTTTTCATTGCTTCTCTAGTGACTTTCTACTCATGGTTTTGCCCATTATTTAGCACTTACTGATCGTGAGTCATCCCAAAGATTTTCTATTTTCAACTTTACATAAATCATATTGGCTAGATAGTAGATTTCATACTATCCGTAACGGTTGCCTTAGAGATACGAAAAGAACCAACTTAAGTTCTTTATATATTTTCAGACCCATGTTTTTATAAAGAAATAAAATTGCTTATGTGCTTATATTAGAGTATGTAAACACTTAAAATTAAGGAGATTGGTATGTGCTTATCTAGATAAGTAGTTTTAGATATAATCACTTTTAAATAAGCAAATTCCAAACACCCCCTAAATCAAAACAACCTTTTTTTTTCAGAGCCATGTTTTTTCACAGCATTTATTTTGTTAAAAAAATAATCTTAAGCAAGATATGTTCAATAGACCTAAGAGTTATAGTTTACTGTTTAGCTTTCATTGTAAAAAGACTCACTTTTAGCATCTGTGCTTAATCCAAAGTCATACTCTGGCATATCATAATCAGATATAAATTTCAACTCTGTATATCGCGAATCCTCAGTTTTCCATGCTGTTGGTGTGTAACATGCGAGTGCTCTAGGAGAAGATGTTGCTCTAGGAGATGAAGTCGTTGCTAATGTAGAAGCACGGACGTTGGAAAAGCTTCTAGCATATTCCTTAGAAGTAACTTTCGGTTTTAAAGGCTCACCACAACACGAACACTTATTCACATCAATCAAATTTTTGCTAGATTTATTATGATTGTTAACCATCCTCACAGGCATCAAAAATATCTTTCTATCATCTGTAGATCCATTGTTGTTCTCCTTTTGCCGACTCCCCAAAAGGGATTTACTCGTGTTGCTATCAGATTCTTTCTCGGTTGCGAATGAAAGAAGACATCCTTCACACATGTTTTGAATCTCAGCAACTTTTCTATGGACATGACAATAAGCCAATGATGATATATCTCTTTTGTGACATTCACATATGGATTCATTATAGTATGTACCCGGGTCTTTACCCACGAGCATATGGTCTACACGCGTGCAAAGCACACACGGTGGTTCCAATTCAAAAATCTTGGCAAAAGTACAAGAAATAAACGCGATAAACCCATCAATATAAAGAGACGCGATTAATATCCATTCAAGCACGGCCCATAACATGAAATGTGGGAATCCACCCATCTCTTCCACAACGAATTTCTTGAACGATCTTTTTGATGATGCCATTGTCGATATAATTTAAGAAATAGCAAAAGACCGAATCTGAGGATACGGGAAATGGTTGCAGATTAAAAGAGAAAGAAATGAAATGATAAAAAAACGAAGAGATCATGACCTATGACAACGTACGTAGATCATGATCTACCTCGTTCTTTCCCAAAGAGAAAAAGATATAAATACGTTTGTACGTAGAATCTAAACGAGGTTTCAAAACCTGTAATTTGGTGGAATTGTTGTGACATATTTTTGTATCCAAAATCTACCGGGGATCAAGTTTGCCTGACTTAACGTTTGATGTGGCACTTTTTTACCACAACATAACAATTTGCACACAAAAAAATGTAATAAAAGGCAGTTAGAAGTTAATTTAGACGAAATTGTTAATGAAAACTTGGTCTAAACTATTTTTTGAAATTGTTAATGATATCAAAGAAGCCCAAAAAACTGAATGTTGCACAAAATTTGTATATACCTATAGCACAATTAAAAAAAAAAAAAAAAACAAACTAACTTTTTGTTACACATTTTGCATGAGACCATGTGTAGTGGTAATGGGTGGAGAGTGGGGGGTTGTTTGACATGTGGCATGTGGGGTATTGTGAGGCTTTGTTGAAAAAGTGGTGTAGTGGTGAGTGGGCCGTTGTTTGACACGTGGCACTCATTTTCTTTTCTTTTATTTTTTTTTAATCACTAAAAACTAATAATAAATAAAATGAATTATTGTTAAATTGATATTACAGAGTATAAAAAGTGGATGCAAGCTGATTTTCACTAGGCATTTTTTTTTGGTCAATTGATATTACAGAATAATATAAAATGACATCTATATCTCCTTCATTTCAAGTAGTAGGTACCACTTTTCAATTTTCTTTCCACCCATCCCACCTTTTATCTCCTTCATCTCACCTTTTATAAACAGACAACCAAAAAATGGCATTTCAATTTCATCATCTTCTCATTTCTTTCTTTTAATCATCTCACCAAAAAATGGCATTTCAAGCTAGGAGCAAACAAGTACTCAGAAAGACAACCAATAGAAGAGAAGGGCGCGGGCGCTGTCAGCACCATCGGAGGGAGCAAAAATTGGCCAACAGCGCCCCTACGTTTTGGAGGAGGGGGCGCTGTTGGGCGCTGTTCGGGAAAAAAATGGGTGCAACAACGCCCAGTACGCATGGTCTGACCTTGACCCGTTCAACTTTTTGTTTAACAAAATTTTTGCCTAAATCAAAGAGTACCCGGAGAGCTTAATTTAATAAATCTATGCCAAAATCATATAGCACATGGGGAGAGTTAATACGAGTAGTCACAACATGTCAATCATCTAACGGTTACTTACTTTTTCACAAACCAATATATTAAGGGAGCCCGGAGAGCTTAATTTAATAAAATCTACGCCAAAATCAAATAACACATGGGGAGAGTTAACACGAGTAGTCACAACATGTAAATCATCTAACGGTTACTTACTTTTTCACAAACCAATATATTAAGGGAGATGATTTGCACACTTTAAATGTTATTTGCACACTCTAATGTACAAGCACTTGAAGCAAAATGTCAATGTTGTACAAGTATTTAATACATAAAGAGTGTCTCAATCAATTATGAAAGTGTGCAAATCAATTCCTATATATTAATGACATGTATGTTTATATATAAGTTTAAACATACATTTAGTCATGTCTATCATTTCTCAATATTCGATACTACTTTACTCTTGCTATAAAGCAATATAAAGTTCAGATGTACCTTATATTCTAACAATGAAGAAAAAAACCAAACCGCCCCCTCGTTTTTTCCTTTCCTTTTATGGCTTTTTCTAATATGTGTCACCATGACATGGGTTAAACACAATTAATAAACTTAAAATACCATGTTTAAATGTTAGTTTGCATTAATAATTTTCTAAATCTCTTCTAATTACCATGATTAACTTTGTTTTATTTAAAAATAATTTTATTTTAGGAAATAATTTAGTTCATTTAATGTTTTTAAACAAGTGCCATGATAACACATATTAGAAAATCCCTTCTTTTATTATTTTTTTTTTTCGTTTGTTGCCATTGCTTTCGGTTAAAGCCTAAAATAAAAATCATTTCATTTCAAGGGACCTTCCTCAAAGATGTCTACATACCTTAAATACATAATAAATGAGTCATTCATTTATTCATTCAATCTACTTGCAAAAAGTCTACGTACCTTAAAGTAGTTTTTTTTTTTTTTTTTTTTTTTTTTTTTTTTTTCCTTAAGAAAAAGTTCAACTTGTATATCTCACTAAAAGTGAAATAGTTATATACCCTTTAGTGTAGGGTTGACCAACAGGGCAAACCCGACGCGAATCGATCAAAATCGTCCAACTCGAAAACCAAATAAAGGTAAAACGTGAACAGAGAAACGAACCGAGAAAAAGCTATTTCGAACAAAAAAAGTGTGTTTTGGCCCGAACCGAGTAATACCGAAATAATTATACAAAACCGAGCCAAATGAGGTCGGTTCGGTTTGGCCCGGTTTCAGTCGGTTCGGTTCGTTCAGATGACTTTGCTCAGCCCAACTTTAGTGCATGAGGCTTTGGCATAAATTTTTCATTAAAATTGAACTAGTTATATACCCCGTGCACGTACGAGTCTTTGGCATAAAGTTTATTTAATGTGTTTTGATATAAGTCACAATGCATCTAACTTTTAACTATTTGTGCATACAAGTTGTATATTATCTGATTTTAATAATATAGTAAATTTACTATTTTCAAATAGTAAATAAGATTTTTTTTTTATTTTTTTTTAATATTATATACTGTTAGCTTTTTGTTTACTTGTAATAGCTAGTGTTAGGGCCTGTTTACTAAATGGTGGGCTAATGGACTTAGTTAGACTAGTTAAGCTAATAGGTTATAATCTTGTAAAAGGCTTAGTTAAGGCATTGTATAATCTTGTAAAAGGCTTAGTCTGAGTCCATTATCAAGTGTCCAAGCCCATAGACCATCAAAAGCCTACTAAGGCTTCCATCCTTTGTAGGGGTGTAAACGAGCCGAGTCAAGCCGAGTACTGCCAAGCTCGAGCTCGACTCGATTACCAAAACTCGAGCTCGAAACTCGACTCGAGCTCGGTCGAGCTTTGGAATTCAAGCTCGAGCTCGACTCGTCGTCTCAAACTCGAGCTCAATACTCGACTCGAACTCGATTATTTCCACATTTAAATCACGAACTCGATGAAAAATCGGCATTCAAGCTCGACTCGACTCAATTTTATGACAATTACATAACTACATGTATATAAAATGGTAAACATGTAATATCATTGAAGCTCGATAAGGGCTCGCGAGCCTCACGAGCTGAGTATTTCCGAGCTCGAACTCAACTCGAAAGTGTACTCGAGTAGCTCGAGCTCGAGCTTGACTCGTTTATATCGAGTCGATTTTGAGTAATTTATGAGTCGATGTCGAATAGCTCACGAGTTGCTCGTCTCGTTTACACCCCTTCCTTTGTATAAAACGCCTTACCAACCTTCATTTGAAGGTGTGAGTGCTCATTTAGTGTGTGTAATAAGAGTATTATACCTTACGTTCCATCTCATACCAATTCACCTTACTATCTCTCTACACCCTCTCCCCCACTCTCTAAACTTCTAAAATATCTTTGGTGATTGAAACAATATGTAAGAGACCTTACATATAAACAAAAATTTACTTTATATTAGTTATAATGACCGTGTATGTGTGAGTTTTTATACAATTTATTGATTATGTATTAATGAGTTAATAGTTTGCATAGATTTTTTGTTGAATGAATGCTTTGACTTTAGAATGCTTTGACTTTATTTACCTGGCACGGTGTTAAGGTAAATATCGTTTGATTTTAACTAATGATATCGTATTTTAGCTATTACATGTGTTTAATAGCATATAATGACTCTTAAAAAATGTCTTTCTGAATATCCTTACTTAAACTTTAAACAATAACTACATGCGTAGTTGCTACAGGCATAATATCATGTAATGTTTTTATCTCATAGTAACTTGTAGGGTCGTGGTTTCATTTTGATATTTATATTCTTGTTAATAATAATTTTAGCCGCATTTAATTTTTTAAACCCGCGTATGCATTCGCTATTGAATGTGGATAGTAAAACAAAAAAAATTGTGAGCATCCTTACTTCATCCTATAAAGAAGAATGACATTATATGTACAATATCATGTATTCATTTACATATCAATATAACTCGTGCTTACATTTTGATATATTTAATTATGTTCGATAGACTAAGGATCAAATGAAGAGAATCTTTAAAATAAGAAGGATGAGAAATAACTATAACTACACATTAGAGATGCATCAATTTGAATTAGATGCATCCCTAATCTTTTAGATGCATCATAATATATTTTCTAGCTAAAAATTAGATGCATATACATATATTAGATGCATTTCATCAAGTTTGACGAATCCTATGTATTTTTTGTCCTCTGCGGGTTAAATTTGTTGATGTACTACTTTGCATTGTTTTCACTTCAAAATTACTCGAAACTAATTGTGATGCATCTAATTCAAGTCGATTCATCTCAAATATGCGTTTATAGTTATTTCTCATTCTTCACATTCTAAGTTTTCTTCACAATGGTCATTGTGGTTCGTCGGGTTTTACGGGTTTAGTCATTATACTTTTTTTTCGCCGGGTCACGTCATTGTGGTTTCATATCATTACGGATCCAGTCCATCCGCCGTTAACTTCATTAGTTTTGCTGTTAACTCAAGGGCATAATAGTCTTTGCATGTCTTCTTTAGTATTAAAACTAAAACATAACTAAAACCAAAACAAACACTACCCTACTCTCTCCTCCCTCACCCACTTTCTTTCTCCTTGGGAGCCAACCACAACACTGCCGCCATCTTCATAACCAACCACCGACATGGCAACATCACAATCACGACGATCTTCACAACCAACTACAGCTGAGTGCCACCAATCTCATAGCCAACCACCTACACCCAACACTAAGAAGACTTGTAAATTTAACCAATCCAAAAATCAAAAACATTATTGGTTTTACAATCAAATGCTAATATCAATAAAAAAATAAATAAGAAAATACACTAAGCAAATTTATAAGTCAAAGTCCAATATTCATTGATCCGAAACAAACATAAATCAACACCATCAAAGTCGATAATCCACAACAAAAACCAAAATCAAACAGAAAAACCACAACACCAAGAAAACCAAGACACAAAGCCAAATACCCACCCAGTTCGTTAACCAAAAAAAAAGAACAAAAAAACAAAAAACTTAAATCAAAATTAAAATCGGAAACCATATCAAAAATACGAGCGGCAATCTAGATCGGTGGTTGTAGATAAACGGATCTATATGTGGAAAATTTTCACCGGATAATTGGTGGTGTTGACGGGCCTTTATGGCTGGCGATGGTGATGATGGTAGGAGTGATCGGTTGCAATGGTGGTGTACTGATGTGTGCTGTTTGTATACAAAAAAGTGTGATTTTTGTTAAACATGATGGATTTGGGTGTGGTGTTTGTTTTTAGTGTACTGATTTGGTAAGTGTGAAAGTGTGTGTTTTGTTTTAATAAATCTGGGTAAGTATCTGGGTTATGAATTATGATTAATGGGGAGCATAGAATAAAGTTGGTTTAATAAATATAATAGTTCAATGAGAAATTTAAAAGAATCCGAATACTTTAAAAAAATATGTAAAGACTATTATGTCCTTGAGTTAACGACCAAACTAACGAAGATAACGGCGGGTGGACTAGATCCGTAATGATATGAAACCACAATGACGTGACCCGGCGAAAAAAAAGTACGGTGACTAAACCCGACAAAGCACAATGACCATTTATGTAATTAACTATTAATTTAATATATAATGATAATAATATCTATAGATAACAACAAAATATATGTTGGTTTTTTTTTTTAAAGAAAAATATAAATTTTAGGGGTATAAAGTGTAAAGGTTTATAAAGTTATTAAAAACATGAAAATTGATAAGTTTACTTAAACCATTGAAATTTATTTAAAATTTAACAACTAAAGTTTTATTTATTACCTTTTTTTATTCTTTATAAAATTGACACATGTGTTTTTATACTTATTTCTTTGTTGGATGAATTTTAGATAGTTTTGACCAAATTGAAGTCAATTTTGACTTTTGTTAGCCAATCGCAAGACTTGATTTCAAAATTGAGCTCTCTAATTAGTTAATTGAAAAATACATTTGCCCAATTTGTATATTCTCTTATTATATAGGAGATTTCGCCAACTTTAACTATACGCAGTGGGACTGAAAATATCGATCGGGTATATCGATCGATCGTTCACATGGATCGATCGTGCCACTGTGGATCGATCGTCAATATCGATCGCCGGTTGCACAATTAGCAAATCGTTCGCTTGAACGCTCGATGTTGCAAAATGATATCCCACTTGATTTAAAAAACTATCCGTTTCTATATTAAAAAAAAAAAAAAAAAAAAAAAAAATTTCAAAAAAATTACCACTTTTCATCCTATAAATACCCACATCAAACCCACTTTCAAACACACAATTTCAAAAACAATTCATCCAAATTCACATCAAAAAACACACAATGTCAAACAAAAACACTCCACAATCAAAAAACCGACGATCCCGACTACCTCAAAATGCACCAGACATAAATTTCTCTCCGCAAAACAACTTTGAACTAACCGGCATAACACCACCACAACAAGGGAACATACGCTTTCGTCCACAATCTTTTGAATATCCAACACAATTACCACAAGTCAATCAAAGAGAAAACTTGTTTTCCGTTCATCGTCCTTTTGTCCCACCGCAACGTGTTGATTACAATCAAGAACCAAGTGAGGCAGCTTATCGGCCTAACATGGATTTTTTGCATCCTTCCCAACCGTATCAAGAACATTCTCCGATTCGGTCTACTAATCTTGATATGAATTTGGATGATTGGGCAGACTATCATAACTATGGGTATTCGACCCAACCCTATCCGAGCCAAGACTACCCGAGTCAAGATGCTTCGACGGAGCAAGGTTCGGGTCACGGTTCTTACCACGGTTCTTTCCATGGTTCTATGCCCGTTAATGACGATGACGATGTCGAAGTCGAAGAGACATCACCCGTCAAGCCAAAGAAGCCTTCGCGGCGTGCTACAAAGGCGAAAGGCAAAGGCAAAGGCAAAGAACCCGCACCGGCTAAAAAAATTGAACCATGGACTACCAGAGAAGAGGTCATTCTTTGTAAAGCTTTCGTCTTTGTTTCTGAAAATGAAAAAAAATGAAACGCTATGAACACACACAAATTTTGGGAGAAAGTGGTAGGCTACTTTTATAGAGAAACTGGTTCAACAGACCGGACATCGAATTCGATCATTTCCAAATGGAAGACTAGAATTCGTTGTCAAGTTGCGAATTTTGGTGCTATTGTTGATAATATCAACAAGACGCATGGAAGTGGTGAGAATGACCTTGACGATATGTCCAAAGCTCATATGGAGTATCGTGCGCGTTACGGTCAAAATTTCACTATGGTGGAGTGTTGGAAAATTTTGAGGGGGCACGATGCTTGGAAGCAAGAGGTACCCCTTTTTCAATCGGGCGTTCGAAAGAAACTGAAGGGTTCAACAACTACTTCGGGGTCAACACAAGGCCCCCCGAATTATCAAGACTTGGATGATGACGATGATGAAACGGAGGATGATACTAGAGAATCACGACCACAAGGTCGTGACCAAGCAAGGAGGAAATCATCCACCTCCTCCTCTCGTGAAACATCAAAATCATTCGTGAGTGGCCTAATAGCGGATTTGTGGAAATCAAGACCGTCAAAGAAGGAAAAAGGTAAAGAGCGTGATGAGTCGTGGAGACAAATCAAGGAACGAGAGCTAGCACTCAAAGAACAAAAATTGGAATATCAACGAAAGCTCTTGCAATGCCAGGAGGAACAAAAGGAACTCTTGAAAATTACCAAACGGGATCAAGAATTGATTTTCTACAACTCGGCAATCGACCCCAATTTGCCCGAACGACAACGAGAGGAACTTATGCGAATTAAAGCGGAAATCAAGGAACGCCATAATCTAGATTATTAGTTTTTAAATAAGTGTTTGCGTGTTTAATTTTTAGTTGTTTAAGTTTTTTATTTAATTGTAATTTCGTATCGTTTCGTTTATGTAATATTTACGTTTTATTAATAAATTTTGTGTTTGTGTTAAATAATGTTTAAAAAAAAAAAAAAAAAAAAAAAATGGATGATGCAATATGGGTTGCCACTGTGATGAAAGAGATGAATATAGGTTGAGGAGAGAGAAAGCTGAGGTGACAGCCGGAAAGATGATGCAATATAGGTTGCCACTATGAGCAGCCTAAGAGATTTCGCCAACTTTAACTATGCACACGATAGTTTTTAGCCCATTACATGTGAAGTAAATCAAGCTCATATAGCGTCTAGATAATAATGATCTGACTAACTGATACTAGTATATCTTATAAAAAGCTTAATAAACTAAATTACTTTCGCCTCAAATATAAATTGAACCTATGTTTTTTTTTTTTTTTTTTTTTTTTTTTTTTTCATATCTAGAATCAAACGTAATTGGACAATAGAGGATTTTCCTTTACATAAAAAAATCTCTCTTCCATGGTTTCATGAGAAAACAAAGTAGAAAAAATAAAAGAGCTTAGGTAACAATGTTGCTTCTCTGATATATCATCTTGGTAACCTCAAATCAATAGAATAAGGGCTAGCTTTCGTAGCTTGTCTACAAACAAGGCAAGTAGGTCCATGTGACCGGACCCGGATATACCCTTTAGCCACGAGGGACACCAAGTGAACGAAGTGGCAATTAGAATGATCGGTAGTTCATTAGGATTATCTTTTGCTCCCAGAGGGGATATTGTTTGAGTATATATGAAGTAAAAAGTGTTATGTCTTTTGTTATAAGCTTTCAAATCTTGTTTCAATATGCACACAAAAACTCTTTTTCCTAAAGCAATGTAATAAATTACATATTTAAAGTTCACGTACTCAAATATTCCCTGTTAACAGTAAAACACAATTTTTTTATAGTTTTTATATGTTGTTGGCGACACTCTAACTCGCGCACCAAATCCGACCGAATTCTAAGCCACTAATCACACAAAAACTCTTTTTTCCTAAAGCAGTGTCTTCCCATCCAGATGCAATATTGTTTGATTGTTACTATATGTTGTTGGCTAGACTCTAACTCACACACCAAATCCGACAGAATTCTAAGCCAGTGATCTTCAGGCAGACCAAGACCAAGAACGACAGATCTAAACCCACAATTTTCATCTAGTTTGACATCTATTTTTACTTAAACTTGTACATTTCGCGTTCTACACGTTTTCAGTTTACGTTTTCAATTTTTAAACATCAAGTAATCACCCAACAAGCTCAAGGATCACCTAAAATATCAAAATAGATTTTGTTGTCAAGTTTTAATATTTTTGTAAGTTTTGAATTTTTACGTTACCCGATTTTAAGTTTCGCGTCTTAAAAACTCCACGTTTGTAATTACCGGGATCAAACTATACACTAAATGATAAATCTTAAATCAAATAGCAAAAAAAAATTACACAAACCCACCACCTCAAGTGAGGTGGCGGGTTATGATAAACAACAAAGACACTTGTCCTATTTTTTTTACAACATTTTGCATGTCTACAAAACCACTAAATTTAACACATAAACCATTTACCACTTTATTCTAGATCTCAAACCACTCAAAAATCCCTTGTGCCTTCCTCTTGTTGCCGTGGCATTCACAACACACAAACACACCATAAATTTTATTTCTAGCTAAAATTTGGTACAAGAAATGAAGACCTAAGTTCTATAGTTTATTCTTGATCAAATTTCAACCATTCAAGAGCTTTATCCAATAAGTTATACAATGTTTTGAAGAAGTTATTAGCAAATGTTTTGTACCTTGATCTTGTATCCTCAAAAAGTTTTGGTGAAAAGATTGGTGGCTTGTTGAGTTGGTGATTACAAAGTTGGTGTCTTAATTTCTTGATCCCTTGTTAATCCACTTTCATTTGTGTAAGAAACCACACCATGTTTTCCATTTTCCTACTGATATACATTTAATTTTATGTAATTTTCATGTTTCATATACTTGTTACATTAATTTATGCATTGTACATAGCTTAAATTACCTAAAACTATGATTAGGACTAAGTTTGCAAAGACCATTTGGACCAGGGACAGTTTTCGTAATTTCTGCACTTAATCAGTAGACTTAGAGACTTAGGTAAAAATATAGGCCTGTAGATCTATTTCTTAGCTTCGATTTTCCGGGTGGTTGGTCGTGAGACGATACCCGATGAATTAATTAGAAAATAAACGGCAAAGGTCGTCAGAAAACGCACACCAGATTTGAATGGCTAAAAGTCTAAAAATTTGTATTGAACCCTCTGTTGCACAAAACATAAAAGTTGTAGATAACACATTAACTTGAGCGTAGCCGAAAACCCCGCATAAAAAGGAGTTATGGAACTCAACTTATCGCAAAAACGGTGGGACTGTTAGGTGTTGTCCCGATCAGACTTGACATATTAGGGTAAAATGGCAATTTCACTTAAGTTATATAATTTTCAGAGCAGTGGGACCCACAGTTCTGATTAGTACACTTAAATACATTTTTGGGAATATAAAATTTAAAGTATAACTCCTTACGGTCTTGGAGAAACGGAATTTTTAATATTAAATACCAACATTTTATCAAAACTCGTACCTAACTTAAAAATCTTATAACTTGTTAAAGTTTACATAAAAATTGTCAAAAATATTTTTATAACATCTATACCCATTATGAATGATAAAAACTAATATGGTTATTTTGTAACTTAAAATTTTAAAAATTATAAACTTCTACTAACACTTATTAATTGATTTTACACTTACCCGAAGTGGTAGGACCCACTTTCAGGAATAAACCCGATAACTCATTTTTGGACAATCTAACCACATATCGACACAATAGGATTTTTGGACTATAAAATATCATAAAACCCGAACCTCGGACAACTTATATACTTAGGGCTCGTAACACCTTCATTAGTTGTCAATCTTAGTCCCTGTCACTTTATAAACCTTAAAAACACTATGTACAATTGCATAATTGATGTAATAATTATATAAAACTTTCTTGCATTCATACTCTATTATTTTAAAAGCCTAAAACGCAACATACTATTTTTAGGTTGCTCGTAGGACTTCTCGGTTTACCCGTCACTCTACTTACATCTTGATATTCACTTTTGTTACGGTGAGTTCATAGCCCCACTTTAACTCTTAAACTGTTTATAAACCCATTGGGGGAGATACATGCTATTTTAAAATTTGGATACAAGTGCTTTAAACTGTATGTTTATCATAATATATTATTGCTAAAGTACCGATATTGCCAAAATAAGTCCCTAACTGTATCATGAACCATTAATCACTTGCGAGTGAACGCGAATATTGTGAATATGCCTATTGGGATTGACGAATCCCGTTTGTGCGGTCAGATAAGATGCCACAAACGCACTATATTTGAATTTTAGGTAAAATGACAATTTACCTTTCAGGGCATTGGTTCATTTTATGAACCTTCAGTCAGTTTGCGTGTCATGAGCTTAAAGTAATAATAATTATTTACCCATAATTGTATTCGTTGCAATTATTATGTTAACTCTGAAGTCTTGTGGTCCATTATTTAACTATAAACATGTGAATTTCACTCAACCTTTGTGTTGACTTTTTAGCATGTTTTATCTTAGGTCCTTAAGGTATTTGGCAAGCACGAAGTCGCACGGAGAATTTTTGACGGCTTGCATTTTGTTATCATTCGATAAACTTTTAAAAACTTTCAGGTTTACGTATTATGTATTCTAAAACTACTTGGGACCTCTTGTAACTCTGATGATTTATTTTGATCGAATGATAAACTTTTAAAACGTCTGATTTAGACTCGTTTTCTATGATTATGACTGTTGTACTAATCAGTAGCACCTCAATGATATTACATTCCGCTGCGATATTTTGGGGGTGTTACATATAGCCCGGGAGGGTCTCGTCTTAAGTCTTGCTAAGCCAGGCCAATACTCAACCTTCTAGTGTAACTTCATTCTTAACACTTGAAAATGGATACTCGAAAATGTCAACATAAAGTTGGTGAGCTCGTGGGTTTGAAAGTAAAACACGAAGCTATGAATGATATAAAGTAGGACAATAGTGAGTGAGATATACAACTATAGCATGTAATAAAAAGAGTAGTTTAGGTTGCGCTAACTGAACTTACCATGATTGTCACACACAAATAAATAACTGCGGGGAGCTACCCCGGATAGTACTATCATATGCTTCGGCTCCAGACGGAGTTAAACAGCAGCGCATGCTTGCTCACATAAAGTAAAAGTATATCACATAGCACATAATCGCAATCAACACACATAATTGTCCAAAAACCAAGTGAACAATATATCACAACATAAAAGCATTTGAAAAGCATGGAGTACCATTTCCACCCCAAGGTAAAACATATTAAAAAGTGGAGCTATGAGAACTCACCTCAAAAGCAAAGCACAATACAACACAAACACGAGTAGTACGACACAACAGCAACTAGTATCACAACGCGACGGACTCGGCACAACCTATTAATAATAAACTTATCTTAACATATATCCAAAAGTATAACGGTTTCCAAAAGTTAACTACTCCCAAGTATATTCCACTTTCGATTCCAAAATATCTTCGTTAAATCCATTTAATAGTGTTTGGTATCATCGTGGGTGAAGTGGTGACATAACGTTGACTCAAGTGTACACACGCCAAAACAAATGACCAAAACGAACATGACTCACAAAACAATATCCCAATAACGAATACGCCAATTTGTTGCAATATCTCAAACAAACTCTACTACTAAAACTCACAACAACCAAACAAGAACCAAGTGATAAAAAGGTAAGTCATAAGGATAAGTCGTACACTAATAAATTTCCTCCGACATACTTATCGGGTCCTTATTGGGCTCGTCACCCGATAAGTCCGATAACCATGTGGGTCGGGTATATTAACGTCAACCGATCCGTAACTCGACATTAATTCAATATAACCTCAATATTTCTATACTTGGTGTTCCTCGATAAGCGTGCCCTCGAAACATTAAATAACTCGTATATATTCTATTTTTGTTTTGGTTAACCATTTTCTTTTACTAAAAGGCTTAAATGACATATTATATGTCATTTAATATTTCTCAAGTAACTCCAAAATATTAAGTAACAAATTAATCGTTATTTAATATTTTAAAGTCATTATTTATTAATAACATTTATCGTCTTTTACTTTTATCATTTAAGTTTCCAAATTAATTATATAACGAGTTATCTCATATTTCGAGTCACCATTCCGAGTCTATGCTATACTTGGGTCAATAAGTCAACCTCACATATCTCAATTCCAAAATAAAGTCCAATATGCATTTTTGGCTTATCGAGGCCACAACGTGACTACCGAGTCTCGACGACGCTCGACTTAGCTCAAACATCACAAGTATAATGATAAGTTCACAAATAAATAATCTCATGTCCGACATTATGGTTATCGGCCCTAAACCTACTGCTCGATAACGAATAAACCAAATCCAACAATCCAAATCTAATGTCCAAAACCCCATATCAACAACAGTAACAATATCCCATCGTCATTACCACGGCTCGAAACCGTGGCGAACCCGATAACCAAATGGACCCTATGTCCTTCTCGGCTATAATCCACAACAACCACAACTTCAACACAAATCACAATAACCAAATCCTAATATCTACACTCGGCCACGACAATAACAATATCAAAAAAAAACAAAAATAAAGATTAATCCACTAGACCAAAAACTCCAGTACGCATAACTACGACTCGAAAACCACTAAACTCGACTCAACAATGATACAACAAGCAGCTCACGGCTTGACCACGACGCGACCACAAAACCAAACCAAGGTGATACCAAACCGGCTTTTAGTTATTAAAATGTGTTAACCCACGAATTTATTACCTAAATCGAATAAAAACCATAATGGTCAACTCGTTGTGTACGAATTGACTTACACCGAGTCACACAAGGGTGTGAATCGATGTAACCTACCTTCGATGACTTGGATCTAAACTTTCTTGATGGTGGTGATGTGTCAAACCTGGCGGTGGTGGTAACTACGAGGTGGTGGCGGAGATTCTCGGCGCGTGTGGTGGTTAGATGTGACGAGGGGGTCACAAGGTTGATGTTGGTGGTGGCGGTGTGATGTGGAAGTGGGCGGTGGTGACGCTCGGTGGTGGCCGAAATCTTGGCCGGATATGGGAGAGAGGGAGTGGGCGGCTAATGAGTGCAAGAGGGGAAACACAAACCCTAAAATGGGTATTAGTGAGCTTATATAGCCCTTAGGACCCTTTGTGAAACCCTAATGTCCCCCAAGGACTAAAACTGAAACTTAAGGCAAGGGGTAGGAAGTGTTATTTTGTCATTCTTTTAGTAAAACGCTATCGAGACCAATTTGGGTGCCGAAACATTTTCCCGAGTATTTTTAATTTATGCCATTAATCTTAAAACTATTTTTCCAATAAAATTGACTATAAATACGTCTAGGTTCGTGTTATCTAGTAAAACCCAATGTTTTTCGTATTACTAGGTTTATTTGTGCTGACTCGCGTTGTGTGGTCTAGCTCACAAACACACATAAAAGTGAACATATAAACTAACTAAACAGATCATTTCGAGCTTTAGGTTAAGTAAGGACCTGAAAAATTTGCGGTTGTTATAGTCTACCCCCGTTAATTCGAATTTTGTCCTCAAAATTGAGCTAGTACTATGGTCAAACAGGTGTGGATACTTAAGTCTCATCCGATCATCTCGTTCCCAAGTAAACTCAGGTCCACGTTTTGAGTCCCAACGGACTTTAACTATTGGTATCTTGCTACGCTTCAACTTCTTGATCTCACGCTCTAAAATCTCAACCGGTTTCTCTACAAAGTGTAACTTAGGATCTACCTGAATCTCTTCCAAGGGTATGTGTAAGGTCTGATCAGCAAGACACTTCTTAAGGTTCAACACGTGAAACGTATCATGAACGCCACTCAGCTCTTGTGGTAGTCTTAGTCGGTAAGCTATTGGACCGATTCTCTTAGTGATCTCAAAAGGTTCTACATATCAAGGTGCTAACTTTCCATTCTTTCCAAATCGTACAACACCTTTCTAAGGTGACATCTTGAGTAACACATGATCACCAACGCAAAATTCTAGGGATCTTCGTCGGTTGTCGACATAGCTCTTCTGACGGTCTCGAGCAACCTTGAGTCTATCCTTGATTTGAATGATCTTCTCAGTGGTCTCTAACACTATTTCAGGTCCTATCATTTGACTCTCTCCAGCTTCCGCCCAACCAATAGGTGAACGACACTTTCTTTCATAAAGTGCTTTGAATGGTGCCATATCTATGCTGGTATGGTAGCTGTTGTTATAGGAGAACTCGGCTAATGGAAGATGGGTATCCCAATTACCACCGAAGTCTATGGCACACGCCCTGAGCATGTCCTCTAAGGTCTATATGGTACGCTCGCTTTGACCATCGGTCTGCGGGTGATAAGCCGTACTCATCTCTAAGTGTGTTCCCAGGGACTTTTGCAATAATTGCCAAAAGTTTGACGTGAAATGACTGTCACGGTCAGATATGATCGATATAGGCACACCATGTCTCGCCACTATCTCCTTGATGTAAAGTCTAGCCAATTTGTCCATCGTATAATCTTCTTAGATTGGTAAGAAATGTGCAGACTTAGTCAACCTATCTACGATAACCCAGATCGTATCGTGTCCACTACTAGTCCTAGGTAACTTTGTAATAAAGTCCATGGTTATCCTTTCCCACTTCCACTCGGGAATCTCCGGTTGTTGTAACAAATCAGATGGTCTCTGATGTTCAGCCTTCACTTTAGAGCAGGTCAGACACTTGCTAACGTAGACAGCTATGTCCTTCTTCATCCCAGGCCACCAGTAACAGTCTCTAAGGTCGTAGTACATCTTATCCGCTCCTGGATGAATGAAGTACCTCGTCGTATGTGCTTTGTCCATGATTAGGGTTCTCACATCACCGGTTAACGGTACCCAAATTTGGCCTACAAAATACAGTCCACCGTCGTCTTTTTTCTCCAATTGCTTATCTAAGCCTCGTATCTTCTCTGTGGGTGCATTCATGTCCATAGATGCCTCTCTCTGAGCCGCTAGTATCTTATCTTGATACCCGTCTGTATAGTTATACTCATGGCTTTCACTTTCCTAGGCTTGAGTCTTTCCTTCCTATTTAAAGCATCAGCCACTACGTTTGCCTTACCTGGGTGGTAGCGAATCTCGCAGTCATAATCGCTAAAGATCTCAATCCATCTCCTCTGGCGCATATTCAACTCTTTTTGATCGAAGATATGTTGGAGACTCTTGTGATCAGTATAGATAATACTTTCCGTCCCATACAAGTAATGTCTCCATATCTTGAGGGCGAATACTTCAGCGCCCAGCTCCAGATCATGGGTGGTATAGTTCTTCTCATGAACCTTCAGTTGTCGAGAGGCATAGGCAATCACCTTACCTCTTTGCATTAACACGCACCCAAGGCCTTGACATGACGCGTCACGGTATACTATGAAATCTTCAGGTCCATCGGGGAGGGCTAGGATTGGTGCTTTACACAGATTATCTTTCAGCGTCTGAAAGGCACTCTCCTGTGCTTCGCCCCAATCGAATTTCTTGTTCTTATGAGTCAGTGAGGTAAGTGGTTTGACAGCCTTGGAGAAGTTCGCAATGAAGCGTCGGTAGTAACCTGCCAGTCCTAAAAATGATCGGAGTTCTGTCGGGGACTTAGGGGCTTCCCAATTTTTCAATGCCTCAATCTTGCTAGGATCCACATGAATACCATCTTTGTTAACCACGTGTCAAAGGAATTGGACTTCTTGTAGCCATAATTCGCACTTTGAGAGTTTGGCCTACAGCTTCTCCTCCTTGAGTAGCTCTAGGATTATCTTCAGATGCGTTTTATGTTCCTCTTTGGTCTTGAAATAGATCAAGATGTCATCAATAAATACGATAACAAATTTATCTAGGTATGGCCTGCATACTCGGTTCACCAAGTCTATGAAGACCGCAGGCACATTTGTTAGTCCAAAAGGCATAACTGTGAACTCGAAATGACCGTATCGAGTTCTGAACGCGGTTTTTGGAATGTCATCTTCGTGTACTCGTAACTGATGGTAGCCGGAATGGATATCTATCTTGGAGAAGTATCGTGAACCTTGAAGTTGGTCGAATAAGTCATCAATTCTTGGGAGAGGGTAACAGTTCTTAATGGTTAGTTTGTTCAGTTCTCAGTAGTCGATGCACATCCTAAATGAACCATCCTTCTTCTTGACGAACAATATCGGTGCTCCCCATGGTGAAGAACTAGGTCGGATGAAACCTTTGTCTTGGAGTTCCTTGAGTTAATTAGACAACTCCTCCATTTCAGTAGGTACCAAGCGGTAGGGAGACTTTGCAACCGGCGTTGCTCTAGGGATTAGGTCTATGCGAAATTCCACTTCTCTTGTAGGGGGTAATCCGGATAAGTCATCGGGAAATACTTCTGGGAAATTTTGAACAACTGGAATACCTCCTAGTTTCTGCTCGTCTACTTTCATGCTCGTATGGTGCTTTACCTTTTCTTCAAGAGTCTCTCCATAGGCCTTAAGTAATTCACCGTTTGGTAGTGGAATTCGGACCATCTTCTCATGGCACACTATTTCAGCCTTATACTTAAACAACCAGTTCATACCCACAATCACGTCGAAGCTTCCATGTCCGAATGGTATTAGGTCGATGCTAAAGATATGATCTTTTAATTCTAGTTTGCACCTGCGAACGATCTTATTGGTTTTTACCCGTTGACCACTTGCTATTTCAATTTCGTAACTAAAGCCTAGACTACTAGGTTTCATATTTAACAGAGGTATGAATTTAGTGGAGATAAAACTATAATAGGCACCAGAATCAAATAGCACAGTAGCATAGTGCTCGTTTAGAGAGAACGTATCCATCACGATGTTCGGGTCCTGGCGCCCCTCTTCAGCATTCATCACAGATACCCGACCACGAGCTGGATTTCCATTGTTTCCACGGTTTGTATTGTTTTCGCCAATTGCTAAATTATGGTTCTGGTTGTTCTGCACTGGTCCCCGTGTCCTACCTAATCTCGGGTATATACTACGAAGGTGATTAGGGTCTCCACACTCATAACAAGCTCTAGGATTAACGACATTAACTAGTGTCACTTGTTTAGCCACTACCCTACAATCCTTTGCCATATGGCCACCTCGTTTGCAATTGAAACACACTTGGCATGGCTTTGTCTCCGAGTGATGGTAGTTACATTTCGCACACTTAGGGTGAGAGCCTTCATATCCTCCCTTGCCCAAGGTTGTTGCCACAAATACCTTTCCCCATTTCGCCTTCTTGTTGTCACTCTTTGCATCTCCTTGCTTACTTGGCTCACTCACGGCCTTTATCTTATCACCACTCTTAGACGATGTCCCATTCCTAACCATCTCATCTGTTAAGGCTGCAAATTTCAGTATCGCACTCTAGATAGTAGCAGGCTCAGTCGCTTTTATCATCCCACGTATTTCAGGGACCAACCCATAGATGTACCTCTCAATTCACTTGGATTCAGGAGTGACCATATGAGGTACTAGTCTAGCGAGCTCATGAAACTGATCCATATAGGCAGTATGACCAGTTCCTACCATGGTATGGTGGTAGAACTCATGCTCCAGTTTCTGCATCTCATTATCTGGACAATACTCCTCTTTTAACAATGCCTTAAAGTCATCCCAACTCATCCCCATGGCAGCTTCCCTGCCCTGGCCTGAATTTGCGTGTTCCACCAGGTCAACGCTTTTCCAGTAAATGAACAGGTAGCAAACTTCACCTTCTGATGGTCCGCACACTCACTTATGTCAATCACTGACTCCATCTTCTCGACCCATCGGGTATAAGCTATCGCACCTCCGTTGCCATCAAAGTCCACCGGTTTGCACACGGTAAATTCCTTATAATTAAATCCTTTGTTACCGTTGTTATGGTTCCCATCATTGACGTGATCACTTCCACCGTCGTTGTCCGCTTGGTTATTCCCACTCACGTTGTTTCCTTGGTTGCTGATATGGTCGCCAACTTGGGTGACAATAGTGGGTAGCAATTCCCGTAGTTGTTGAGCGATAATGGTAGCAACATCAGGAGTCTCATTGCCGGTATCGTCGCTTCCCGTGCCGCGACCTCCTGCCCTACCTCCTCGTCCACCAGTCCTTCCACCCCTCGGTGGTGGAACACAGTATATATGGTAGCAGTCAAATAAATGCATTTTTGAACAAATGATAATATTTTATTATTATTCTGACAAAAACGTCAATAAAAACTTTATTTTGCGTATACGTGTCCAAAAACATCAAACCGAGACATTACGGTAACATTTAAGCTCAAACCGACACACGATACACCAACGATATTCAAAATACGTTTCCCTCCCCCCTCCTTACTCGTTTTCGCCCAAAACCCACACCAAAACAAGATAGTGGAGCATTTGTCTTCTTATATGACATAATAGGTTTTGTTTGTTACTTTAACTATAACACACACTTAATCACACACTCATTTTTCTCATCCAACATTTTCTCTCTTCTATTTTCTTTTCAAAGCACACGATCCACTCATAAAATCCTAGATCTACAAAAATTCTTTGAAGTTATAACAAATCAAGGTGTACTTTCAAGTGTTTTGGGTTAATCGGAACATATTTTGGGTGATTTGGAAGCAATTTGAGTCTTTTCTTGGTCTCCATAGCCACGTACAAACACACTCTTTGCAAGGAAACTTCAAAACTTGTTTAATCTTGTATCTTTCATGTTCTTTTGATGTTTAAAAATGTTACCAAGTGCTTATTGTGTATATTTTGCTTATTTGAAAAAGCTAGGGTTTGATATACAAATTTCATATACACGACTTTCTTGAAAGATTCATACAAATTATGTCATTTCTTGCTTGTGTGGTAAATCTTGTTACATGTTATGCTAGTTTGATGATACAAATGTGATTAGTGCTAATTACGCGAGTTTAAGACAAAATATACACTTGTATGTATATATATATATATATATATATATATAAATCGGCTAAGTTTTAAAATAAATAATTATCGGGGTTTTAAAAAACATAAAGTTTTGGCTCTAGTAATGAAATTGTGAAATATATGCTTATTAGTTTATTTTAGTTAGCTTATTGAAATAAGCACTAGCTTATTGGTTTCAACTTATTTGTTTTGGGCTAAACTTGGTCTCGACACACATGGGCCGAGCCCATCAAACTTTCGGCCTAGGACTTTTTGGACCGAATTGCTTATTTAAAGTGCTTATTAGCTTATTTAATATTTAACGTAAAATATAACGTAAATAAAAAAGGTTAATTAGTTTTAGGACTAAAAATGGACTAATGGACCCATTATGACCTATTCGGCCCAATGAACATTTAGGGAGGCAAAAATGAGTTTTGGAACATTTTTCGACTCACTATAATTATTTTTGTGAAATAGAACGTTATAAATCGATTAAAACCATTTTGGACTCGTTTTGACACTTTAAACCCAATAAGACAAATAAAAGGATTTTCAGCCCAATTTTATGAATGATGACTTTTTGTTGACTTTTGAAAGTATTTTGACTAAACGTTGACTTTTTGTATCAAAAACTATAATTACGAAGTAATCGTAACGATAAATATAGTTATAACGATAAATATACATTTTGGACTAGTTTTGCAAATATAGTTAACGAAAGGGATTATTTGAGAAAATTGCAACACTTGGGAAAAATGAAAAAGTTTGAATAAACGAATGGGTCATGCCCGATTTTTCTAAAATTTCGACACTTAGAATATTTTCGGATGAAAGCCGACTAAAAGACAAAACGGATTATTTTTATTATTAAAAATATTAATTCTTTTAAATTAATACTTTTAGACCTTATAAGACTTATGAATATATTTTAGATACTTATACATTTATTTAATTTCTCAAAAATTAAATACTTATAAATTTTTTTATAATTATCATTATATTATAAATAATTATAATATTTATAATATAATAATACCCCACTATCACCATTATCATATTAATTATTCAATACCTATTTAATTAATTATAAGCCTTAATTAATTAAATACTTAATTATTAACTATATATATATATATATATATATATATATATATATATATATATATATATATATATATATATATATATATATATATATATATATATATATATATATATATATTACCTACGCATTTCGCGACTACAAGCACTAAGCATGGAAGTTCCGTCGCACGTATTTCACCGTACACCTTCACCATGAACCATCACCAAAGAGATTTATACAATAAACTATTTTGAAATGCACCTTACCACACAGCAAGCAAGAAATAAACGAGCACTGGACACACGCAATTTTTTTAATTGAGTTAAAACATTTAAAACACGAATATTTCGCTAAGACTTACCATATTGATCTAGGTCGCGTGTTGGAGCGGTTGCACTGTGTTGTTGTTGATTAGCAGATTGCTATAGTTATTAAGGTGAGTTTATAGCCCCATTTTTATACGTATTGCTTTTATAAACCTTGAGGTGAGAAACATGCAAAACTGTTTTCATGGACCGAAATGATTTTTTTTATTCACACTTGTATGCCGATAACCTAAGTTTGTTGAATCTCATTGTGCCCACTATCATCAACCGTCAATTCCTGCTGGGAAGCGCGTATGATATAAATAGTTCTATTAGGGGTGACTCCCCGTTCGGTTGGCCCGACATGGTCAACGCGAACGTATACCATGTCGAAATTTGCCGAGTGTCTGGGGATTAACACTCGCGGGCACCCTTTATTTGCTATGCCAGCTTGGCATATTGTTTATCTAGTTTCAGTTGGATGAGCTTAGTGTTTGCATGCCGAATTAGTGTGATTGCTGAATTATTTGCTATGGTCCATATGTGCATATTTACTTTAAACCTATGAACTCACCAGCGTTAGCTGACTTTTAGCATGTTTTTCTCATGTATTTGAGAATGTGTTTACTGAAGGCAGGGGATGGCAATGGTCATAAGTTTGTTGGAAATATTTTTGCTTATGCGTTAAACTCTGAATTTGGGACCTCTTTGTTAAATGGGCGTCATTTTATTTAAATTGAACTTGATGTATAACAATTTAAGTTTGGAAATGTAAACTATTTTAAAACGGATTTTTAAATCCGTTCTCTATATCTGTAACACCCCCAACTCGGAATATGGCAGCGGGACGGAGCTTGGGGTGCTACGTGAGGAGTAAGATAGTCACAATCATAGAAAACGATCTCATAACGAGACGTTTTTAGCAAAACATATCATTCGAATACAAGACAGAAAACATCAATAGGTTGTTTCAGTGTTTTACCCATTTCCCCAAGTAGTTGATAAAAACATCGTGATTTTGGAAGAAATTATATAAGTTTTGAAAAGGTTTTTAAGATATTGAGTAATCATAAATGATCAAGTTATAAAAGGTTTTATCGAAATTTGGGCATGATGCGCCCGTTTATAAAGCATTTCCAAGTCGTTACCACTCTTGAATATGAGTTTTATTACCTCATTTTACAAGTTAATTATATATAATTGGACACTATCATTCGCGTATATATTAGTTTTTAAGTTTATCGACTATTTTGTGTATGTTCAGGTCCAAATATGTTAAGCTCTTATGAGTCTAACATACTCTTCTGTCTCATTTACCAAAATTGTCCATAAGCTCATTGGTTAATACCGTGAATCCAATAACGTCCAATTTTTCATCCAAGCATAGGAAAGAACAAGTAACCAAGTCCAATGTCCAAATCATATCTCATGTTTTTCAATCAATTAACCGAAACACCATATCGATAACCAAATAATTATTAAATGACAAAATAATAAAATGAAAGACATTATGGCCCATGTGTATTGGGCTTTGGCCCAATACCTAACTCATACTCCAATGGACCCTATTTGGGCTTTCGGGCCCAAAGTTATAAGACTTAACCCATTTGTTGAAAGCCCTCAATGACCGAGAAATGAGAGCACTCCCTAGCAACACAGTCAAGAACCCGAAACTAAACGTCAACGCCATCTCGTCGGTTTCGTCTCCTAGTTCTTGTCCACAATATTATTCGGTCAACTCCATGAGCTCGTGTTTCAAACAAACCCAAGTCGTTCAAAAGGACCAAGAAGTTATGATATCCAAATTGGTCAACAACATAGTTGAAACACCTCCCACTCAAAACCTTGACAATGAATTCAAGGAGCTCCACCTTGAAAGTCCGGTTATTGATGTGTTGGATGAGAAGAAGCTCAAGTTAGGCGAAAAAGGGACCGCCTTTGTTCAAAACAAGCTACCTAAGAAGTTAGATGATCCGGGCTTATTTGTTCTACCTTGCAAGATCGGTAATTCGAAGGCTTATGACACATTAGCCGATCTTGGATCAAGCCTTAACCTACTTCCGTTACCTCTCTACACCTCTCTAAAACTAGGAAAACTTGAAGAAACCGAGGTGATAATAGGCTTAGCGGATGGGAGTGTTGCTTACCCGGTTGGAGTAGTCAAAGACGTGTTAGTACACATTGGAAAACTAACCATTTTAGCCGATTTCCACGTCCTTGATATGGTTAGCGACCCTACATGCCCCTTGTTGATAGGTAGAGGATTTTTGGCGACCGCTAGTGCTATGATTGATTGTAAGGAATCTAAGATAGCGGTAGGAGAAGGTGATACTTGGTCAGTCTATGATGTGAAGAAACATGCCTATGATACTAGTGAGGAACCAACACCCCATTGGTTAGAATTAAATAGGAGACCATCTAGATATGGACCTTGGATCGATAGAGACTTCATAGGACCCCAACGCCCATTTTACCTAGAAGAGGACTTTGTGAACCGAACACATGCGGTAGAACAACTCTTGGCTAGGGACACCGAATTGGATCCATTTGAAGACCCTCTAGTTTTTAGGAAAATGATTGATTTCCTAGGAGTTTTGCCAATCAACCTAGGGATGAATAAGTGGACTTGTGAGGACGATGATCATAAGTGGGATTGGGACAAACCACCCAAATATGGAGATGGGTCATGGCATATTAAGATGACATTGTATGACCCGGATGGAGAGAAGTTTGAAAAGATATATTGTACTAAGCGGACCAATAGGAAACTTCAATCCAAGCTTAACCCTAAAGACGTCCTTGATGAAGCGAAAAGTGTACCGCTTTTAGGGGGTCATTTAAGCCCTAAATCGTATTTATTTGATCAAATATTGCCCTAAATCGTTCCTTTTGTCATTTTAGGTACTTTGGAGAAGAAATCTGGAAAAGGAAGCATTTTGGACGTTTTTGGAGCATAAAAGTGAAGAAAACGACAGTCTCAAAATTATGCTGGAAAGTACCTTTGACGGCGTCAGGGATTGCCCTTGACGGCGTCATGGCTTGGCAAAAAAGGTGGATATGAAAATTACTCATGATAAGCCAGAGAATTTTACAATGGAAAATCTGACGGCGTCACCCTTTGAAGTGATCAAGGCCATCACGGTTTAACTTAAAGAGGGACGGCGTCAAGCCATATTCTGACGGCGTCAAGCTTTGATAAGCCAGAGCGGATTTTGGAGGTCTAAAGAGGGACGGCGTCAAGAAGGCCATCCGGGAACCCTAGACACGGCGAGGTGACGGCGTCAAGTCCTATAACGTGACGCCGTCAGCCCTTAAACTCTATATATAGTTTTACAATCTTTTGTCATTAGTGTGCAACTTTGTGAGGAGAAACCCTAAAGACGAATTTTTGCCATTTTTAAGGGTTTTCATACCCTTGGATCTCCCATGTTTAATTGAAGATAAGTTATCATTTAATCAATCAATATGTCTATGTGTTGTTTGATTATATATTGTTCTTGTCTTTTAATTAACATGCTAGGCTAGATTTATCTTGTGTTTGCTTAGATCTAATGAAACCTAGCTATTGATTATTGGTTATTAGTGTGTTATTAGTTGTATTGGATGATTGTTCATCGATGTTAGGCTTAAGAAAACTGGCTAACTTCCTATTCGGTAACTTGCTTGAACGTCTTAAGAAACATGAACCAATGCGTACAAAGGTTTTTATGGTTGTATTTAATGCATGAGCGAATTCTAGTGATCCCATGTTAGGAGCTTCCTAGCCGGCTCGACATAGGAGTGAAGTAGGAGCTTGTAGAGTTGGGGAAGTACGTACGCCACCCCACGATTGGTATTAAGGAATACACCCGTCATCCACGCAATTAATACACACTAATCAACCGGTAAAAGATAGTTAGGGAGTAAGGAAATCTAAGTAAACACATTTCTCTCCATATAAGTTTCATCACCCTTTTCATTTTCAGTTATTTTATTTTATTTGCATTCGTAGTAATTTGGGTTAGTTGACTAGCAACTAATTCCGCCCACTCTTTCAAAAACCGAGATTTTACTTGCTTTCATAAAAAAATATAAAAATACAAAAAGAATCTTCCCTCACCTTTAGACCTAGTAGAGTAGTCTTTCATACCTAACGAACACTATTCCCTGTGGAGAACGATCAATCCCCCGTACTTACCACTACACTATACTACATCGGTCAGGTACACTGCCTGGTGGGGTTGTAAGCCTCTTGAGATCCCTCGAGAGGTAAAACCTGTTGTAAGGTTGCACAACCACGCATCAGTCCTCGATGACGAGCTCACTTACATAGGGTAGAGGGACTTTGAGTCTAGCTACAAGACTCGTTAATAAAGAAAAGCACTTCTTGGGAGGCAACCCAAGCTTTATTTGCTTTGTGTGTTTATTTATTTGTTTGTTTGATTTTATTTGCTTCCGTATGTATGTTTAATTTTTATTATTATTGATTCATGTTCAAAACTAAATTGTGAAAATACTTTATCTTGTTTTTAACTTCGTCTTAACTACATATAAAGGTATTTTGCAAAAGATAAGTGTAATGGAAATCCAAATCGGTTTATTAGAACACACATGAACATGAATCGTAACAATATTAAATTAACATACATATTAGTAATTGTTTGAGTCAAATGCTTGTATCGAGTCATAATGATGTTTTGCAGGATTTCCAGGAAGCAAGGTATAGGTTTTTCCAAAAATTTTCCGGAAACTTAACATGAGAATTCTGTCAGATCATTTCTGACGGCGTCAGGCATTACAACCTGACGGCGTCAGGTTTTAATTTTCTGAAATTTTTGAAAGTTTTTTTTTCATAAAAAGTTTTTATTAAATCTCTAACTTATAAACTCCAGGAATCTGCAAAATTATCATTCCACAAGCATTATATCCTTATATAGAATTTATCCCGCCGATGTTATGCAGGTTTTCGTGTTTGTTTTCTCAGGTTTAACAGGTTATTTTGGACAAGGAGATGTATGTGGAATCAAGCTTTTGGCGATGCTTTAGTCTTGGAGCTTCTACATTCCCTTGGAAGAAGATCTAACCATGTTACCTCTTTTTCCACCAAACGAATCAGGGGAGTATTTGATTTCATTCGTTTACCTTATTTGCTTTTACATCTTGTTATTTGAACATTGGGGACAATGTTCATCTTAAGTGTAAGGGGGGGGGGGTAAAGTACGATACTTTAGAGAATGCTATTACGCTTGATTTTTGTTTGTTTGATGGTAGATGTGTAATAAAACTGAGAGAAATACCTGTTAGGGCAATTTTAGAGCCAAATTTAAAATTTTTTACAACATATAGGAGTGAAACTTTGGTCTTAATGAGCGTCTCACGGATAGGAGTTATATGACTAGCACAAAAACCGTACCACTAAAAAATTTTCCACCCCCAATTATGTGAGGATCGCCCCTAGAATTGGTAGGAAAAGCATTTATGCTATGATGTGTGTACCGGTAGCACTTAGATTCTAGAACTTGCGTTAGGACCATTCCGAGGCCACAAGTGAGACTACATTCGTGTAGTTAGATTTACTACATGATAAGAGGCATTAGGATTAACCCATTGTTTTACACCTGTGTTTTTGTTATAATTACATTGGCTACATTGGTCAAGTAATTCTCCCACACCCTTTGCGTTGTACTCATTTTTAGTACACGATACCCCTAGTACACCCCTCAGAGCCTATCTTTTTGTTTTGACCTTTAAGCATTTTACTTAAAGGAAGAATTTGTTACACCCCACTTAAATGTACACCCAAATCGCCTTAGCCTACCTTGTATGCACTCATTTTTAGTGCATTATTGTGACAACATTTGTTTAAACCCCAAGTTAATTATCTAATTGATTACATGGTTGCTAAGTCAAGTCATATCCTTGTACATATTGTTTTGGGACGATTGGGACTCATGGGTAAAGTACTAGCGTAATGGAGTAATGGGGAAGAACAACATTATTACCCCCACATGTGCTAAATATTTTAAAAGTACTCCAAGTGTTTCGATTATCTTAATTCGAGTCATTAGAATAGTTATTTGTAAAGTTATGTAAAAGTTCAAGTGTAAGGGGAATGCAACGCCCCTATGATGTATTATTTTGGATGGTAGGGCAAGAGTGTATGAAAAAAAAATACAAAAAAAAAATACAAAAAAAAAATGAGAAAAAGAAAAGTAGAAAAAACATACGGACTACCATCCCGTTTCATTTTATGTTTATTTTATGTTTTTGTTATTTTGTTTTTGGCTTAAGTCGAGTCTAGTCTTGGCTTAGCAACGCCATATTGTACATGTAATTAATCAAGATCTTTAACTCGCCACCAGTAAAATATCCCTTATCCAACAAATCCGTGTTTATCATATCCCTACACCTAACGTTATAACCCGTTTAAAAGCCCTCTTTGATAGTTTATCTTAGGTGCTTACGCCTAGTGGAGGAGGTTTTCGATCCTTTCCCAAGCCTATGGTAATCTATTTGCTATGACAGGTAGTGAGAGATATTATCCGTTTTCATTTATGAGATTTATTTTGATGACACCTGAGAGATGTGAGTATCTAAACACTACTTGTGAGGTGCTAGTTTGTAATCTCCGTGCTTATTATGATTAAAGTGGAACAACTATTTATTGTAATTACTTTTATATTAGCATTAAATGACCCCTAACTTGTATTTTGATTAGAATAAAAGCGCATTTGCTTGAGGACAAGCAAATCTCAAGTGTAAGGGTATTTGATGAAGCGAAAAGTGTACCGCTTTTAGGGGGTCATTTAAGCCCTAAATCGTATTTATTTGATCAAATATTGCCCTAAATCGTTCCTTTTGTCATTTTAGGTACTTTGGAGAAGAAATCTGGAAAAGGAAGCATTTTGGACGTTTTTGGAGCATAAAAGTGAAGAAAACGACAAAGTCTCAAAGTCGGCTGGAAAAGTACACTTGACGGCGTCAGGGATTGTTCCAGACGGCGTCATGGCTTGGCAAAAGAGGTGGATATGAAAAATACACATGATAAGCCAGGGAGTTTTACAAAGGAAAGTCTGACGGCGTCACCCTTTAAGGTGATCAAGGCCATCACAGTTTAAGTTAAAGCGAGACAGCGTCAAGCTCATTTCTGACGGCGTCAAGCCTTGATAAGCCAGAGCGGATTTTGGAGCATTAAAGAGGGACGGCGTCAGGAAGGCCATCCGGGAACCCTAGACACGGCGAGGTGACGGCGTCAAGATCTACAACGTGACGCCGTCAGCCCTTAAACTCTATATTTAGTTTTGCAATTTTTTGTCATTAGTGTGCAACTTTGTGAGGAGAAACCCTAAGACGAATTTCTGCCATTTTTAAGGGTTTTCATACCCTTGGATCTCCCATGTTTAATTGAAGATAAGTATTCATTTAATCAATCAATATGTCTATGTGTTGTTTGATTATATCTTGTTCTTATCTTTTAATTAACATGCTAGGCTAGATTTATCTTGTGTTTGCTTAGATCTAATGAAACCTAACTATTGATTATTAGTTGTTAGTGTGTTATTAATTGTATTGAATGATTGTTTATCGATGTTAGGCTTAAGAAAACTGGCTAACTTCCTATACGGTAACTTGCTTGAACGTCTTAAGAAACATGAACCAATGCGTACTAGGTTTTTATGGTTGTATTTAATGCATGAGCGAATTCTAGTGATCCCATGTTAGGAGCTTCCTAGCCGGCTCGACATAGGAGTGAAGTAGGAGCTTGTAGAGTTGGGGAAGTACGTACGCCACCCCACGATTGGTATTAAGGAATACACCCGTCATCCACGCATATAATACACACTATACCGGTAAAAGATAGTTAGGGAGTAAGGAAATCTAAGTAAACACATTTCTCTCCACATAAGTTTCACAACCTTTTCATTTTCAGTTATTTTATTTTATTTGCATTTGTAGTTATTTGGGTTAGTTGACTAGCAACTAATTCCGCCCACTCCTTCAAACCCGAGATTTTACTTGCTTTCATAAAAATATAAAAAATACAAAAAAAATAATCTTCCTTCACCCTTAGACCTAATTAGAGTAGTTTTTCATACCTAACGAACACTATTCCCTGTGGAGAACGATCAATCCCCCGTACTTACCACTACACTATACTACATCGGTCAGGTACACTGCCTGGTGGGGTTGTAAGCCTCTTGAGATCCCTCGAGAGGTAAAACCTGTTGTAAGGTCGCAAAACCACGCATCACAAATACAAACCAAGTCCAAATCCTCAACACAACATAACCATCTAGGCCATGTCGTGACTCATTTGAGTCACGGCTTGAACCTACTCTAGCCAATAAACTCTCAGCTATTACAATCACCATCATAACCCCATCCAATATCCAAACCAAACACAACAAAACCAACACTGCCTCAAATCATACTTGACTAAACCTAATCCTAGCCACGCCGTGACTCACTGAGTCATGGTTAAACCTCATTTGAGCCATAAGGCTCTTGGCAACAATCCACCATGGACCAAACTCGAGACCAAAAGAATCCAAATCCAATCCGAGCTACAACAACAACAATAAATTAGAAATGAAAGAAAATAAAATAAGAATAAACAACTCACCCCGAGTCAACGCGAGTTGACTCGGTGAGTCACCCAACTCGGACTGAGTCGAGGGTTTCACGGCCAAAACAATATAGATCCACACGGTTTTCAGTAGATTTAAAAGGATTTAACATGTTTTATAATAAAAAAACGTTTGAAAATAGAAATTAGGGTTTCAGATTTATAAAGAAATGGAAATATAGAGCGCGTGGGTTTACCAAGAGGGAGGGATAAGGGTGGAGACACGGCGGTGGGTGGTGGCGTGACGGTGGTGGCGGCTATGGTGCTTGGATCTACGGTCAAATGGCTTCCGTTGGTCTTCAAATGCTCCAGATACGATCAGGAAGGCCTGATCTACGTTTTGGGTTGATTAGATGGTTCGCCGGAAAATTTTCCGGTGACGGTGGTTGCTGGAGATGGCGGTGGTTGCCGGAAGGGATGGCCGGACGTGAGTGGGAGAGAAGAGAGAGAGATATGTGTGTTGGGTGTGTGTGTATAAATGAATAAAAAAAAGGCTTTTATACCCAAGCAGGGACTAAACATGGACAATCAAAAGTAGGGGGTGTGTGGTGAAAATTCCGGGCAGGGGTAATAAATGTCAATTTGGTAAAACTTTTGCCATAGTCATTGTGGGACCCATTCGACGTACCAAATGGACTCGAAGAATTATGAAACTTGCGCCATTGTTCTCAAAATAATTTTTATGATAAAAACGAGTATAAATATGCATAACTTTCTCGAAATTAATTTATTTGGCAAATTCGATTCGTTTCGCGTTTTCTTGGTTGTGCTGACATAATAAGGGACTAAGGTTCACGTTTCTCAAGATATCTCGTGATGCATGGTTTTGCAACCTTACAACAGGTTTTACCTCTCAAGGGATCTCAAGAGGCTTACAACCCCACCAGGCAGTGTACCTGACCGATGTAGTATAGTGTAGTGGTAAGTACGGGGGATTGATCGTTCTCCACAGGGAATAGTGTTCGTTAGGTATGAAAAACTACTCTAATAGGTCTAAGGGTGAGAGAAGATTCTTTTTTATGTTTTTATATTTTTTATGAAAGCGAGTAAAATCTCGGGTTTGAAAGAGTGGGCGAAATTAGTTGCTAGTCAACTAACCCAAATAACTACGAATGCAAATAAAATAAAATAACAGAAAATGAAAATGTGGTGAAACTTATGTGGAGAGAAATGTGTTTACTTAGATTTCCTTACTCCCTAACTATCTTTTACCGGTTAATTAGTGTGCATTAATCGCGTGGATGACGGGTGTATTCCTTAATACCAATCGTGGGGTGGCGTACGTACTTCCCCAACTCTACAAGCTCCTACTTCACTCCTATGTCGAGCCGGCTAGGAAGCTCCTAACATGGGATCACTAGAATTCGCTTGTGCATTAAATACAACCATAAAAACCTTAGTACGCATTGGTTCATGTTTCTTAAGACGTTCAAGCAAGTTACCGAATAGGAAGTTAGCCAGTTTTCTTAAGCCTAACATAGATGAACAATCATCCAATACAACTAATAACACACTAATAACCAATAATCAATATCTAGGTTTCATTAGATCTAAGCAAACACAAGATAAATCTAGCCTAGCATGTTAAACAAAAGACAAGAACAAGATAGAATCAAACAACACATAGACATATTGAATGATTAATTGATAACTTATCTTCAATGTAACATGGAAGATCTCAAGGCAAATAGCATTAAAAAAGCTGCCAAATTCGTCTTAGGGTTTTCACACACAAAGTTCCTCAATAAGTTCCACACTAATGACAAAAAATTGCAAAACTATATATAGACTTTCAGATCTGACGGCGTCACGTTATGGAGTGTGACGCCGTCACCTCGCAGCTTTTAGGGTTCCCGGATGGCCTTCTTGACGCCGTCCCTCTTTAGCTCTCCAAAATCCGTTCTGGCTTATCAAGGCTTGACGCCGTCAGAATTAGGCGTGACGCCGTCCCTCTTTAAATTAAGCCGTGACGACCTTGATCATATTAAAGGGTGACGCCGTCAGAATTCCCATGCAAATTTCTCTGGCTTATCATGAGTAATTTTCACATCCACCTTTTCTTGCCAAGCCATGACGCCGTCTGGGGTTAATCCTGACGCCGTCAAAGGTAATTTTCAGCCGATTTTGAGACTTTGCCGTTTTCTTCACTTTTGTGCTCCAAAAACGTCCAAAATGCTTCCTTTTCCAGATTTCTTCTCAAAAGTACCTAAAATGATAAAAGGAACGATTTAGGGCGATATTTGATCAAATAAATACGATTTAGGGCTTAAATGACCCCTTAAAAGCGGTACACTTTTCGCTTCATCATCTCGCATTTATCAAGTTCAAATAAGTTCAGAAAAGGTTCAACGGCTAAGGTGATGCAAAAATAAATATTTGGCTAGTAAAAATAGTTTGGAAAATTACCGGATGTTACAGCACATACATCATATTGGGAAATCCGTCCCGGATTTTAGTTTAACTTATCAGTTCTGGTTTCAAAAAGGTGAGGGTACTTGCGCTTGAACTCGTCCTCGCGTTCCCAGGTGAATTCGGGTCCTCTCTTGGAATTCCAGCGAACTTTCACAATGGGAATTTGGCTCCTCTTTAGTCGTTTGATCTCACGTTCCATAATCTCTACGGGCTCTTCAATAAAGTTCAATTGTTCATCAACTTGAATCTCATCAAGTGGGATTACGGCTGTCTCATCGGATAAACACTTCTTCAAATTTGACATGTGGAAGGTGGGGTGTACTCTACTAAGCTCGGGAGGCAATTCCAGTCTATAGGCTACAGGACCAACCCTGTTCAGAATCTTGAAAGGTCCAATGTACCTCGGGTTCAGCTTTCCTCGCTTGCCAAACCGTATCAAGCCTTTCCACGGTGAGACTTTCAGCATAACTTTATCTCCAAATTGAAACTCTAGCGGTTTACGTCTTACATCTGCGTAGCTCTTCTGACGGTCTCTCGCGATTTTCAATCGGTTCTTAATTTGCACAATCTTTTTTTGTAGTCTCACGAACATTATCCGGCCCAATGAGCTAAGCTTCTCCTACCTCAGCCCAACAAATGGGTGATCGGCATTTTCGACCATACAATGCCTCAAACGGTGCAGCCTTAATGCTTGCATGATAACTGTTGTTGTACAAAAACTCAATCAAAGGCAAATGGGTATCCCACCCATTTCCAAAATCAATTACGCATGCTCGGAGCATATCTTTCAAAGTCTGAATCGTCCTTTCACTCTGGCCATCTGTTTGTGGGTGATATGCAGTACTCATGTCGAGGTTCGTGCCAAAGGCATCTTGAAGTGATTGCCAAAAGTTAGAAGTGAACCTGCTGTCTCTGTCAGAGATGATAGATATTGGGGCTTCATGCCTCGATACTATTTCCTTCATGTAAAGCCTAGTCAACTTATCCATACTGTAGTTCTCTTTGATGGGTAGAAAATTGTTAGGAAATTAAGCTATAGCAGTTAGTACGGCCGAAGATGAAAGTTAGTACTGCTGAAGAGTTTTGAAGACATAAGCAGTTAGTACTGTTGAATGAAGAAGTTTGTACTGTTTATGATAAAACCGTGTGAAGATAATTATAGAAAAGATTTAATGTATATCTTATAATGTTAGACTTATACGATTAGGTTGATAGTTATCTTGTAAAGGAATCCTTAGTCTATAAAAGGATTGCCTAGGTTAAAGTTTTGGTACGAATAAATGTGTGCGTATTATTTTGTTAAGATTCAAGGTTGTAAACCCTAGTGATAGGAGATCACTCGTATTATTTATTAATAATATTGAATCGTTGAAGTTGAAGTATATTGTGTTCATTGTTCATTCTTTGTTGATTCGTTAATACAAAACACAAACAAACAAATCTTCTAAGTGCTAGCTAGTAAATTCCGCGTGCTAGACTAGACATCATTCAAAGTATTCATCTAACACAAGGAGTGTGTGTAGATCCGGTCAAGTGGTATCAGAGACAGGTTACTAATACTTTGGTTTAGAAGATTCAGACGAATTTGTTCAAGAAAAGATGGACGTGGAAACAACAACAAGTCAGACTAATATTGCTGCTAAGCTTCCAATGCTTAAACCCAATGAGTTCGATATGTGGCGATTAAGAATTGAACAGTTCTTCCAAGTTCAAGATTATACTCTCTGGGAGATTATTGAGGATGGGAATTCGTACAAACCTGCAACTACAACAACCGTTGTTGAGGGTGTCACTGAAACTAAGCTGCAAACTAAGCCAACCACTACTGAAGAGAAGGCGCAGCACAAGAATGATGTTAAGGAAAGAAGTTTGCTTCTGATGACTATTCCCAATGATCAGCTGTTGAATTTTAGCAAGTTTAAGTGTGCTAAAACCCTTTTTGAAGCTATTGTTGCAAGATATGGTGGGAACGAAGCCACCAAGAAATCTTAGAAGACCCTTCTCAAGCAACAGTTTGAGAATTTTTCAGCAACAAGCAATGAGTCACTAGATCATATGTTTAATAGACTTCAAAAACTAGTGAGTCAATTGGCTGTTCTAGGAATTGAGATGCCCCGGGAAGATCTCAACTCCAAATTTCTGAGAAGTCTACCAGCTGAATGGGCTATGCATGTGGTTGTATGGAAAAACAAGTCTGATATAGATTCCATGAGCTTAATGGATCTCTATAGCAACTTCAAGATAGTTGAACATGATATTAAGAAGTCTGCTGGATCAAGCTCAAGCTCAGGGAATTTGGCCTTTGTATCAACTCCCAGTACCTCAAGTCCAGATGAAGAAGTGCAAGTTGCTGGAGCAGTTGGTACTGCTAGTGCAAACCTTGGTACTGCTAGCACCTCAAGCAGTACTGGTGGACTTTTGAATGAAGATACTTATTGTGCTTTCTTGACTACTCAGCACAATGGAAGTATGTTGACTCATTCAGATCTTCAAGAGATTGATGAAGATGATATTGAAGAGATGGATATCAAGTGGCAGCTCTCTCTTCTCAGCTTGAGAGCTAGGAGATTCTTGAAGAAGACTGGCAAGAAGATTGTCATAAACAGCAATGATGTTGCAGGGTATGACAAGTCCAAGATTGAGTGTTTCAATTGCTACAAGAAAGGTCATTATTCAAGGGAGTGCAGATTGCCAAGCCAACAAGATGGAAAGAGCAGAGGATATGGAAACAAGTCAAGGGTTAGGGAGGTTACTGATTCAAGCTCAAAAGCCATGGTTGCCATTGATGTCTTAGGGTTTGACTGGAGCTACATTGCAGAGGAGGAAGCAGAAGCATCTACAGAGATTGCTCTCATGGCATTTTCAGACTCTGAGGTACAAGTTTCTAAATGTTCTAAATCTTGTGAAGCTTTAAAAGATCTAGAAACTCTTAAGAAAAGATATGAGGATCAGAGAAAAGAGCTAACCGAAACTGCTTTTAACTTAGCAAATCATAAGAGGGCTTTAGCTGTGTTAGAAGAACAAATTATTCATTATAAAAGTAATGAGTCAAAGTTTTCTGATGATATGATTATTGTGAAGAGAGACTTAATGTTTAGGGAGAATGAAATTAGTGTGTTGAAACATGAGCTAGAACAGGTTAAGAAAGCAAAGGAGAACATTCAAATGACTGTTGACATACTAGAATTTGCAACTCAGGGTGTTAGTAAGATTGTTGAGTGTCAGATCCTTAATAAAGCTAAGTCAGGCCTAGGTTATAAGTCAGATCCACCTCCTTATAGAGGAATTCCAACACCCCCAGGCATAGACTTAGAACACACAGGACTACCTGAATTTCAACTACCTGAGCTTAAATATGGTCCTCAACCTAAAAAGAGTGTAGTTGATAAACCTGTGTATGAAAGTGCAAGTGATGCCTCATTTTCTGAGGATAAGGTGTCCTCAACTAAGGACTCAGATGCTCCAACCATTGAGGAATGGACTTCTGATGATGAGGATAATCAGGCTGTGGTTGAGCCTATTAGTGCTAAAGTGGAGGAACCAAAAGTTCCAAAGATGGTTAAACCTGAGACTGTTAGGCCTAGATCAAATACCAAACCTTTTAGACCAACAGTTAGGTATGCAAAAATGTATAGAACCACAAACAAGTCAAGAGGTAACCAAAGGAATTGGAATGACCTCAAATCTCATCAATTAGGGGATGATTTTGTCTGCTATAGGAAAGCTTGTTACTCGTGTGGTAGTTTTGACCATCTTGCAGCCTTTTGTGATAAATGGGTAAATAGGTATTCAAGTCCTAGGGTGAACACTGTTAGACCTTCCACTCACCCAACAAACACTAAAATGATACCTATATCAGTTCTTTTAAGGTCTGGACCCAAAGCAGTTCATACTGCTAGACCAGCAGTTCAGACTGTCAGACCTGTTAACCCAAGACCAACAGTTCAAGGTGCAAAAATGTTTTCCAAATCAGCACCAACAACTGTTAAAAGACCATTTCAAAACAGACAAGTAGTGAAAATTCTAGTTTGGAAACCCAAGGTAACATGTTAGGAATATAATATTCATGTGAAGACTCGGTCACCCCGAGTATCTATTTAGCGTTTATGTAGCTCGTAGGCTTATTATTATTATTAGTATTATTAGTTTTATTAGCTTAGTTATATATATATTTGTGGAGTGGGTCGGGTCTTTACCCACTGTCAGCTCACTCCACAGCCCACTAGGGGCACCATATGTTAGTACTATATAAACCCCTTCCCTCACTTGGGAAGGGTTGGAACTCTTGTAACTTTCACACACACTAATCTAATTGACACAAGTTTTCCCTCAACTCTCTCTCTCTAGTCTCTCTCTCTAACTCAACAATGAAGCTTATCTTCCACAATCCAAGACCACCCGATCCACACAATCAATAAGGTTAGATCTCACAATTGGTATCAGAGCCATGGTTAGGTTCGATTGATTGTGTGCTTGGACTCAAGGTCGTGTATGTTTGGTTCGAACACTGTTACATGAATGTTGGTTCTTATGTTGTTTGACTTTCTGTTGTACGAATTCTATTTCCAAACAACTTCATGTGTTCTTTTGATTATGATTTGGGCCCAATGGTTTCCGTAATCCACAACCCACAACCTATTACATGATTACCTTGTGGTCAAAAGTTTTTTTTTGGTTTTGCTTTGGCTGTCTTGTGGTTTATGTTTGATGGGAAAAGTATTCAAAAATTGTTCTTGTTGTCAAAAGCTTTTTAAGGTTTTGCTTTGACTGTTAAGAGTGGTGTTGCTTTGTTTTGGGCTTTCATGTATTGTTCGAATATACTTGTGTTGTTGCTTCGCTTGGACTGTCAAGACTGTCATGATTTGTGTTGTTCGAATATGTTTCTCACCTTTCAATTCGTTGACTCAAATATGATCTCAAGAACGTTTGTCATCTACTGTTGGTTTGAACAAATGCTTGTTGTTTACAAGTTCATTACTGTTGGTGGATTTGTGTTTGGTTTTCGTGGGTTCCTTGCATTAACTTTGGTGATGAAATGTGCTTGGTTGTGATTTGTGGGATTTCAAAGTAGCATTTTGGTGTGAAAATTTGTGGCAGTTTGGGGTGTAGCTGTTAAAGGAAAAAAAAAGACAAAACATGTGATAATGATGTTTTTGTTTCTTCCTGTTGCGTTTTGGGTTTGAAAGCGACACTTCACTTGCAGATTTTGCAATGTTGCGGTTTGTGTCTAAAAGATTTGTTGCGACTTGGTGGACAGCATCTATGATGAAAAAAAAAGAAGAAGAATTATCTAAGTCCAATACAAACAAAACGCTGCCCAAATGGTTTTGTGTTGCGTCTTGTATGTATCTTTTGGTTATATTAAATATTCAAAGGCAGTCAACCCCACAAAACAAATGGGGAATATCACATGTAACATGGTGCTTGTCGTTTTGTGGCGTAAAATAAAAGGAATATCACGTGATACTAGGAGGTTGTCGGTTTGTAGGGACACATGTTTTAAAAAGATTATAATCATCCAACGAATATGTTTAGTAGTGATAATCTTGTCATTTTGTAGAGTGCAATTCTGTCCTGTAGTGGTCTGCGAGTTGGCATTTTGTCGTCTTGTGGCGTGCGTGTATCTGGAAGCAGTTGCGATTTGTCTACTGCAATATGGTCTTGTGTCGTTTTATAATCAGCAAGTTTAAGGTGTATGGGATATGGGCTTGGGCCGAACCTCTAATTATATGTCTTGGGCTTGAGTTGATTGAACACAAGGACTATTTTGTTGTAGTTGATTTGTGGGCTGGAATTTTATAACCGATCATGTGGGCCTAGACTCTTGTTATACGAATTGCGGGCTGATGTGAGCTTATTGCTCTATCTCATGGACTGAATGTTTAACGTGTCCGAAATAAATTAACACATTTGGCTGAAAAATAATTAACAAAATGTATTCTGTATACACTTTGTTAATTTATTTTTGTCACAATTGTTGGTTAAAAGGAGTGGTATTTCGGTTACTAATTTTCACCCAAGGCAACACACGTCATGGCTAGCATTTGGGTATATGAATATCAACTTGATTACAGTGTTGTGGATGTGGTAGCGTTGTCCTATTGTGCCTACGATACGAGGATTCGTCGGATGCGAATTTGATATAGTGTATTGCGACTTGAGCACTTGCGAGTTGAATTTTGCGTTTTGACTCATAGTTGACAAATTGCAATCTGATTGTCTGCAATTGGACAAGCTGCTACTTGACTTATTGCGATTTGATAATTTGCGAGTTGATCTATTGTGATTTGACGTTGCAAGCTAACACTTGTGACTTGACTTATTGTGATTTGATAAACTTGCGATTTATCTTTTTGCGATTTGTCAAGCTGTGTCTTGAATCTTTGCGATTTGATCAATTGAGATTTGTGTTTCCTTGAGTTAAAACTTAAAGTTCTATTTTGCAAGATACGCTGAGTTTACGGTTTGTTTCTTGGTGATTTTAGAAAGTCCCGCGAAAGATTCAATTTCTCAGTTAAATCACAAGAACTGTAAAATCCCGTATACATTATGGCCCGCATACCAAGCATCGCATCCGATGACATTGCGATTTGATCTCTGCGATTTGAGTAATGGTTGACTAATTGAGATTTGGTTAACAGCGAGTTGACAAGTTGCTATTTGACTCGTTGCGATTTGATGAATTGCGATATGACCAGTTGCGATTTGACGTTGCGAGTTGACACTTGCGATTTGACTTATTGCGACTTGGGTAATTGCGACTTGACTTGTTGCAATTTGACAAACTGTGACTTGACCTGTTGCGATTTGATCAAGTTGAGATTTGACTTCTTTAACTTGAATTTTGAAGATTAGTATTGCAGTTCAGTCTTGGGAATTCTGGTTGATTTCACGGTTTCTCTTGTAGATTTTAGAAAATCCCGCGAAAGATTCGATTTCTCGGTTTAAATCTCAAGAGTAGTAAAATCCCGTCAAATCAATTTTGGACAAGTAGGCGGGACATGGATTTAGACATAATAATACTTACGGGGTTTGACTATTTTTTTTGGGATAAGTTTGTGCTTCGAAATCGGTAGAAATTGGGAAATTATGGTAGCTTGGTTGGTTTGTTAATTCACGGGTTGGTGTACTTAGTGTCTCAAACATCTCGGGGTTGGATGGATGCACGATGTTTGATGACCCTTGCTAGAGCGTATTTATGGTGATTAGACTTGGAAGTTCAAGAAGTGGATATATACAATAAAGGATGGACGGTTGGGTATATATCACTACCTATATTTAAAGGAGTTACGTTGTTGTGCTCAATATAGGTTCTAGATCACAAATTTAGTGCAAGTATAAGTCGCGGACTTGTCCCTTATCAAGCTTCATCAAGAGATTGTTGTTTCTCAAGCTTCTAATGGGATTGTAGTACAAGGTCTTCTCAAGAGGTGGTCAGACTTAAAGACACAAGGTGGATTGTTTAGAGACGTGTTTTAACCTTTTACTCACTCTAAAGTTAAACACATCTCATCAAGTGGTTTTGGCATGTTACGAGCTTCAGTGAACATTTTAATCCACTAAACCATTGATGAAGAGACAAAACAAAGGGTTACTACAAGAGAGTCGGAATCACCATCGTCTTTGCAGTAGTTTTAGTTGCCTCTTTCCATGTATCTATATTGTGCTTGTCAAATTCACAAACATCACGGACTCTCAGCTTTGGCAAAAAGGTCATTTCATGCCCTTTTTGAGGGGGAGAATTAGCGCGTGGTTCCTAGCGGTTCCGTCTCCAGCGGTGTGAATCTTAGCGGTTCCGGTTACAGTGGGTCAGATCGTATCGGTTCTGTCTCCAGCGGTTTGAATATTAGCAGTTCCAGTTACAGCGGGTCAGATCGTAGTGATTCAGGATTCAGTGGTTCAGTCTCCAGCAGTTTGAATATTAGCGGTTCCAGTTTCAGTGGTTTAGCTTTCAGCAGTTTGGCTCTTAGCGATTTGCCTAAGATTTCAGCGGTTTGATACTTACTGTTGTGCAGTTTGTTCTTGAATTTATTTCTCGGTTAAATCTCAAGAACTGTAAAATCCTGTATACAGTATGACAACTATTCCATGCACTGCATCTGATAACATCCAAGCAGCCGGGTCAGACAACTATGCTTTATAGGACTGACTATGAGTCATGGGCACTGCTAAGAATTAGCGCATATTTCTTATCTCTTTGGCTAATCAACCGCTCAAGATGATCACGAAGGTCATTCTGATATTCCGTAATTGAAATTGAAGTTGAATTTCACGAAGGCGTCTACCTACTTTATCTTGAAATCGGGGATGGTTGGATGCATGATTTCAATGATAACTTGCTCGTGCGTAAGATGTATGTTGAAGACTTGGGTTATCTAGTTTCCAGAAGTCGGGGTGGATGGTTGAAGACCTGGTTAACTATCACTTAAAGGAGCTACATTATAGTACTCAGTGTCACACGCAGAAGACGATGTGGATAATTGCAAGAGGTGATGAAAGTCTCATACTTTGTCAGGATAACATTAAGTACTTAGAGATTCAACACCGTTCTTCCAACAACAATGCAAGCTTAGGTAACAAACTTGAGGAATTATACTTCATTTGCTAGATGGGTATATCGGGTTTCCTTCAACAAGTAGTCACGAATAGTTGTCTAAGTACTAGGTTGGTTAGTTGGACAAAGGTTTTAAAAGTTGTGATGTGATCTGTAATTCTCATGAGATATTCTTAACCCAAACTGATTTTCACCAAGATCAAATCAGACATGCCACATTCAATTTGTCACAGTCTCACGGTTTCTTCTTGGTTTTGTAAAATCCCGTGAAAGAACTTATTTCTCGGTTTAAATCATAGATTTGTAAAATCCCGTGATGATGGGTTATGCGGTCTTGACCATGATCGGGTTAAAACCATTATCAACGTTCAGTTTAAAACATCATGAAGGACTTGATCGGGGCATTTAAACGACAAGATGTGACGACGGCGTTAATTCATTATTATTTATTTGAGGCTGAAGTGAAATTTCATGGGTGCGTGTACTTAGTATCTGAAGATATCATGGTGGTTGGATGAAGATTCTTCGAGATCCTTGTTCGAGCTTTCAACATTTACAATGACGAGGACTTGGATATCTAGTTATTTTTTTCTTTCTCTCTATTACAAAATAACTATCACTTTAAGGAGTCACGTTGTAGTACTCAGTGTCACACGAAGTTGTGGATATCCAAGAGGTGAGGTACGTCTTATACTTGATGGTTGGTTGGTTGAAGAGTATAGAGTACTTAGGGATTCAATGTTGCACGAAGTCTCTACACCGCTCTTTGTCTCGCATTAGTACAAGTTTAAGTCACAAGTTCAGGTTATGTTACTTCAGTCTCAAGTTCATCATATTGGGTTTTTCTCCATCAGTGGTCACGACATCAAGCCGACAAAATGATAATGGGGTTGGTAACGAGTTAGATGAGAGAAGTAGAAAAGAGAGAGATGACGTCTGTACACATCAGTGCAGGCCTCGTTCTTCATCATTATGACGTCTGTACACATCAGTGCAGGCCTCGTTCTTCATCATTATGACGTCTGTACACATCAGTGTAGGCCTCGCTCTTCATCATTATGTCGCCTGTTCATATCAGTTCATGCCTCGTTCATCAAAGAAAAGAAAAGTGTACGCTTGAGTGCACTTTATCTTCAAAAGAAGAGGAGTCTTCTTATTTATGGCCATTCTCATCATCAAGTTTCATGCTCTTTCCGTGCTTATTCTGTCTTCAAGTGGATCGACGCATATTGGAGTATACTATTATACACTTATTCAACCAAAAATTGCAGTTGACAGGCATATGCAATTTTTGAGGGGGGAAAGGGTGAATAAACAACATGTCAGTCTTCAAGTACCGTCAAGTGGAGCTACTTACCGTTGATGGTATTCATATTCACTAGTTCAATCATCAAAAATTGCAGTTGGCAGGCATATGCAATTTTTTGAGGGGGGGGAGGGGAAGGGTGAATATTAATCTACATGTTGATTGATGATTGAGAAATGGTCATACGACTCCTGAATACGTCAATTCAGGAGTCGTGAAAACCATGGTTCTCCAACACTACATCTTCCTCTGTCTATCAAGGTGTTGAAGAACATGGTCATGGAATGCTAATCGACATCGTCTCACGGGCTGGTACAATCAGCAACAAAGGGTTTCTAGTCAATGCTTCATGTACACGTCATTACGCTGCATGTACACATCATGATGATGATTCCGATTAATCGTAACCATCATAGGGGAGAGAAATGTGTACACCAAGGACGCACAACAGGTTCACGTGATCGGGCTTAATCATTTATTCCGGTGTTGATAACCGCAGAGATGATCAGTGGTTCAACTTGTTACCTTGGTATTAACGTTTCACTGTTACGTCATGGGCTGATTAATCGTAACCATCAGGGGAGAGAGAATGTGTACATCAAGGACGCACAACAGGTTCACGTGATCAGGGCTTAATATCCAAGGATGGATACATACTATAGATGATCAGTGGTTCAACTTGTTACTTTGGTGTTATACTAAAGACTGAAGAAGGTCGATTCGTCAGTCTATTCTACATTCTCTGTTGTGTGTTATCATCTCATGTGTATGCTGCGGGCTGATGGGTTATATGTAAGGTTACTGGAAGGCATTTGGTGAGATGAAGATGGTTGGTATTCTGTTCCTCCATATTGGGCAATCTTAAAGAAGGTCGAGTCTACAGTCTATTCTACATTCTCCGCTATGTGTTAGAAGACTAAAGACGACATGCATTTGGTTATCAAAAGACTTCTTCATATTATGGGCGTTCATCCAAAGACTTCTTCCTATTATGGGTGTTCATCAGAAAGGTTTTCAGATTGGGGGAGAGCACTAATTAGGGGAGAATGAAAAGCCAGTATTAATCCCTAATTAAATGTGCTCACATTGCTCTTCAGCAAGTAAAGGAATGGCAGCGGAGATGATTCAGGAAGCTGAAGAGTAATGGTTTTTGTTTCGTATCCTTGTATATATTTGCTTCATTCATTTTTGTTCATATCTTATACTATTTTGTAAATAGATATATTGAAAACCTGCTAATTGTAAATAGAGAAACGTAAAACCAGAAAATCCATAAAAATTGAAAAATAGAAAATTCCAAAAATAGTTTCACCTAGGCATTTCTTCTGTTTATCGATAACATTTACGGACTTAGAAATGTCATTCAATAATGGCACGGGTCTTTAAATGAAGCTCGAGCAGTTTAAAATGGATTGTTAAAACATGTCTAAATGGCTTGCTATTACTTTAGATAGCAACCCGCGCTTCAAAATGGGGAAAGCACGTCGCAAAAAGACGGTTGTTCCTCCAACTGGGTGATGTTCACCTGGGCATGGATTACTTTATATCCATGTTTCTTCGATCTGATGTACGTTTCAGTGCGTCATTTCGTGTATAAGAAGAGAAGTCTTCTTTACATCAGACTCTTTATCTTCTTTGATTCTTCAAGAGAGTCTTGATGTTACACAAGGTGGTAAATTGAATTAAATTTTCACAAATACTCGTCGCTCAATTGAATGACTACAGCTCTTTAAATAGAAAACGGGTCATTAATTGAGGGGGAGAATATTTGTTTAAATTTCTGACACCTTGCCAAATTTGTGCAACATCAGCAGTGACACTCTCTCGTGGTTTAAGGGGGAGCATAGTATGCTCCATAATCAGAACACAGTATAACCTGACCACATTTTCTCCCAAAATTTCTCACTTATTTAAATCAATTGGGATCACAAATCTCAAGTGGTTTGAAATTTTTGATCGGGGGAGAGAATGTGATTTAAATATGGAATTCTGATAAAAAATGTGATCTTTTGAAACTCAAGTGTAGGCTCTCCCATATGTGCCAAACCTTTTCGTATATCGATGCACATATATATTAAGGGGGAGCAAATGATTTGTGATGGCAAGTGTGAAAGAATACCAAAGACCGACCATTTTACTTTATGTATTGGAGTTATAAGGATGGTAAGGTTAGGTATTAGTTCCCATGATCCAGCCAGAACCGGAGGGATCTACCCAGGGACAATCCACTAGGTAGTGTAGAAGTCCTTAGGTATGATTACAAAAAAAGGAGATAAAGTGAATAAGGGAAGAGTGCCGACTGAGATGGAGCTAGTGCTGGAACAAACCCAACAAGGTGCTAGTAATGAAGTCTCGGTAAGCGCTGAAGGGGTTGAAGAATGAAAAAAAAATGTAAAGATAAAGGGTGAAAAGAAAGAAGCCCTCCTTACATCTTAGGCAGAAACCGGGTCAATACATATGCTGTCAGAATCACGTAGTTGATTACTGACATTGAAGACAAAGTATCATGGACCCAGTGATATGCTGCACAACCCTCCCTAGCCACTCAAGGTCCCTCAAAGGATTCTTGTTTCACTTGTCACGGAGATCAATACATTGCTATCATCTTTCTCACTCCGAGTTAGATGATATTGAAAAGGTGGCAGTCCTCTCCAGCCTCCGATCACTAAATCAAAATGCACTATTGAGTCTAGAGCCAAGAGATCATCCATTAATCTCATTAGGACACATTTCCAATATACTTGCTGTTTCATACACCGTGAAAAGCAAGAAAATATATATGAAGAGTCCTACGCATTATCCTAGTGGTATTGCCAGAACATCCGAGTGATACGTAAAGTATTCACAATGAAGATGGAAATCCTTCTAGAGCCAACATCAAACAAGCTCTTGGTGGGTAACATGTGAGATCCTTCATGGATCATGCTTGTGACAACTGGAAAGAAACGATAGGGCGATTCAAATTTGAATCAAACTTGTTCCAGGAAATGGATTGACGGATACTTTTGGAAAACCTTTCAATGTGCTCACCAACAAAGTTTCGAGCACATTGATTGTGAAAATTTTCAAACAAAAGTATTTTTGACAGAAATGTGATTCAATTTATAAAACCCGTGTCGTGTTGCACAAAATGTTTATCCAGTGACACGCAAGTGATTTTTCTAATCAATTTCTCGTCAATCAGTGGGTATTTAATTCACTGATTCACTCTACCGTGCTATCTGCTTTGAGACGTTCTGGTATGAGAACATGCTTAGTATGATGATTCTGACATTAATTTGTTGGAAGACTCATTACTACAAGCTGGAAATTCCTGTCAAGGAGAATCTTCTTTAAAGGGGATTCTACCTGATCATAGGTCGGTCTTCACAGAACCGAAGGTTAAATCCAACCACCACATTGAACGAATGACAAAGCCATATTCGTTCTCCAACTTTATTGCTAACTGTTTTATTTCAGATTCATATAAAGATGGCGATGGTGGTTCCTGATTCCAGCAGAAACGTGTCAATCCACACTCCATGCTCACACTTCCAATTCATTATCAAAGACATCATGATAGATGAAAGACCTACAACACAGCTTCTGCAACTCTGATGATAGCTATCATGATCCTGAAAAGTGTGTGCATGCGAGTCCAACAGTCACAACATATCACATGAAGGCAATACTACAATGGATGAGCTCAGAGATTTACGGTGGCTAATGATCTCAAAGAAGGCTCCAAGATCACAACTTCACATGGAGACGATGTTGCAAGATGACTTGGAGACATATGTTGGATGATAACATCAAAGAATCATCAAAGATCATCCAAGAACTAAAGAACGGTCATCAAAAGAACACTGCTGAATGCACAAAGTTTCAAGACATTGAAGAATCAAAGACTACGAGCTATGATGTCAAGTTCTGAAGACAGAATGCTAGAATTCATAATATTATTTCCGGGGTGACCTCCCTTAGGGGGAGATTGTTAGGAATATAAATATTCATGTGAAGACTCGGTCACCCCGAGTATTTATTTAGCGTTTATGTAGCTCGTAGGCTTATTATTATTACTATATATATTATAGCATTTAAAACGACGTCGCTATATGAATAGTAAAACAGTAGCGGGCTGCTACAGTGCCGCTACAGTAACCGGCCCTTTTTTTTTTTTTTTTTTTTTTTTTTTTAAATATTTTTCGTACCAAACGGCCTAGAAAAATTATGAAACTTGCGCCATTATTAACGAAATAATTTTCCCAACAAAACGAGTATAAATATGCAATACTTTATCGAAATCAATGTATTTGTCTTTGCTTTTGTTTTTATTATTTTTCGTACCAAACGGCCCAGAAAAATTATGAAACTTGCACCATTATTAACGAAATAGTTTTCCCAACAAAACCCGCAAAAAACCCGCGAGGCCGCAACGCGGCCGACCGTCGCCCGACTCGTTATTAGTATTATTAGTTTTATTAGCTTAGTTATATATATATATATATATATATATATATATATATATATATATATATATATATATATATATATATATATATATATATTTGTGGAGTGGGTCGGGTCTTTACCCACTGTCAGCTCACTCCACAGCCCACTAGGGGCACCATATGTTAGTACTATATAAACCTCTTCCCTCACTTGGGAAGGGTTGGAACTCTTGTAACTTTCACACACACTAATCTAATTTACACAAGTTTTCCCTCAACGAACTCTCTCTCTCTAACTCAACAATGGTGATAATCTTCCACAATCCAAGGCCACCCGATCCACACAATCAATACGGTTAGATCTCACATAACAACTACCAAGCCAGCAGTTCCAACTCTAGCAGAGTAATTGGTACTGGTGTTAATAAAAACACTACTAAGGGAAATATGGGAAATGGTGTGAATGCATCAGCATGTTGGGTTTGGAGACCCATCAAACCCAATGGTGCTAAAATTGTTTTGAAAAGAATGAATTATGTTGATGCAAGAGGAAAGCCTAAGTCTGTTTTGGCTTGGGTACCACAAGGAAATTAATTTTTCTTGTTATGTGCATTGTTAGTCATATACTTTTATATTGTGAGACAAGTTCTTTGTGGCTTGTTTCTTTGTTTTTGGACTAACACTTGCAGGTTTTGGATGATAAGCATCAAAGAATTAAATGCTATATGTTTTGGATTGTAATGGTGATTTGGAGCTGAGTGTGTGATCTTTACACACAACAAATGGTAATTGGTTCACCATGTCTAACCAACATAAGAACCAACTAGTCCAGAGCAAACGGTATCTGGTAAAGACTAATCAAATCCGTTGATGGTTGACAATTTACCAAAAATTGTATGGTTATCAGCTCACCATATCTAAATGTGAAGAGTTGGCTAGTCCAAAGCAAACGGCTATTGGTAAAGACATATCAAATCCGTTAATAGCTGATAGTTTGCTAAAAACTATGTTTGAGCCATGGTATTTTAAAATCCTTTTCAATAAGTTCATACGGCTCAACAAATTTTTTCCAACAGTTGGTACGGTTAGTACAAAGTTAGTACGGCTCAACTAGCCGTTGTAAAAATCTGTCAGTAATTAATTTTGTTGGTCCACAAATTGTATATGGATCACTAAGTAGTTTTGAATACCTAGTAGATGGTTAGGATAAATCCGAACCAATCTAAGTGAGAAACCCTAAGTGATTGTTAATGTTAATGCGGAATCTTAACAAGAACAATTAAGAACACAAGCAGGGATATCACTAACTTTGTATATTGATATTCACTATTATCAATTCGTACACCTCACACACGTTTACTAACAAACTTTAGGGATCCTTTTATAACACCAGGAAACCCTAGATGACACAGAAGATATACACAAATCTTCTATAAAGATACATACACGCATTGTATCTTTTCCTAATATAACTCTAACAAACTTTCCTATCTTCACGACCAGACCAGACTTTATAAGTCAACCAGACTTAACATGTACTACCAGACTTATCTTTACATAACCAGACCTAAATCACAAACAGACCTAACTCAGTAAACGACCAGACCTAAGTAGTAAACTACCAGACCTAAGTAGTCTGTTCTTGATATGCATCATAATTCCCAACAATCCTCCCCTAACTTGATCTTCATGCTTCATGAACTTCAAGTTCTTCTGATTTAGCCTTCTGAGGATTGAATCTTGAACACTTTGAAATGTATTTAGGTCTTGTTCCTTTCTAGCAGCTTGAATCTTGATAAGCTCTTCTGATATGGACTTGGCAGCAACAATGACTATATGTACATCAATTCATATTAAGTTTCATAGTTATTCTCATCACTTCCAGGTGTGTTAACACCTGTGAGAGGTGAATCATTGAAATTTAATGGATTTGATGTCTCTTTACCAATAGCCATTACTACTGGAGTAGCCAAATGTTTTGGTGTGTAAGACCATGGTACACTGATAACCATATGATTTTAAGCAAATCATCAGCTTATCAACGGATTTGTTAAGTCTTTACCAAAAGCCGTTTGCTTCTGGACTAGTCAATTCTTTGATGGAAAAGCACCTCATCATGGTGAATTGATTACCATTTATGGTTTTCCACAGCCTTTACCACAAGCCATAACCTTGTGGGCTAGCCAACTCTTCACTTATCTTAGATATGGTGAGTTGAATACCATACAATTTTTGGCAAATTGTCAGCCATAAACGGATTTGAGCAATCTTTACCTGTTAGCCGTTTGCTCAGGATTAGCCAGTCCTTGTGTTGATGAGACAAGGTGGACTGATAACCTTTTGATGTGTTAGTGCAAAGCACCTTCACCAAGTGAGAAGTTCCAATAATCTCACTCAATAACTTGTGAAAATATACTTAAACCAGCATTGCCTATAAAAGAAATAAAAGATATAGATAAAACAAACTAAATTTTTTTTTTTTTTTTTTTTTTTTTTTTTTTTTTTTTTTTTATCAAATCATTAACAAAACTAAAATCAAAACTACAAAACTTAAAAATAACCTAAATGCTGGTAAGTATTCATATTTTACATACTTCACAGTTTGACCTCCCCTTAGGCCAAACCTCCCCTTAATTCAAACTAGGGGTTCATCATACCAATGTTAACTACCAGGTAATTGAACCTAGGACCATCAAATGCCTTAGTTAACAGGTCAGCAACATTAAAATCTGTATGTATTTTCTCCACTCTAATCAACTTCTTTTCAAAGCAATCCCTAATGAAGTGATGCCTTATTTCTATATGCTTAGTTTTAGAGTGATATACTGGATTCTTAACAATACAGATAGTACTCTTATTATCTATGTGGATAACAGTATTCATAAAATTCAAACCATAGTCCAGCATCTGATTCTGAATCCACAAAACTTGTCCACAGCAATGAGCAGCTGCTACATACTCAGCCTCAGTAGTTGAATTAGCCACAATCGTCTGCTTCTTGCATTGCCAAGATATTAACCTCCTTCCAAGGAACTGACAACCTCCTGTTGTTGATTTCCTATCCAGACTTGCACCAGCATAGTCACTGTCTGAATAAGCTGTCAGATCAAAAGCTGACTCCTTAGGATACCAAAGACCCAAATTTGGTTTGCCCTTTAAGTACCTAAAGATTCTCTTCACAGCATTAAGATGTGAAGTCTTTGGTTGAACCTGAAAACGTGAACAAATACAAACTGCATACATAATATCAGGTCTAGAAGCAGTAAGATACATGAGGGAACCTATCATGGATCTGTAAAGATGCACATTTACATCAGCAGCATCTTCATCCTTTGTTAAAGGCACTTTGTTCTCCATGGGAGTGACTGCTGCCTTTACATTTGAGAATTCAAACTTTTTCAAAATTTCTGCAACATACTTGTCTTGAGAAATAAAAAGTCCATCATCCTTTTGCTTAACTTGCAGTCCCAAGAAAAATGTAAGTTCTCCCATTGAGCTCATTTCAAACCTGCTTTTCATTAAACCTTCAAATTCATCACACCAAGACTTTCTTGTGGATCCAAAAATGATATCATCCACATAAATTTGGACAAGAATAATATCCTTCTGATCTCTCTTGATAAATAATGTCTTGTCAATTACACCCCTGATGTATCCATGTTCTTCAAGAAACTCTGAAAGAGTTTCATACCAAGCTCTAGGAGCCTGATGAAGACCATACAGAGCTTTAATAACCTTATACACTTGATTGGGATTAGCAGGATCCTCAAAGCCAGGAGGTTGATGTACATACACATCTTCTTCAATAGTGCCATAAAGAAAAGCACTTTTGACATCCATCTGATATACCTTGAATCCCATGTATGATGCATAGGCCAAAAATAACCTGATAGCTTCAATCCTTGCCACAGGAGCAAAAACCTCATCATAATCTATGCCCTCCTCCTGTTTGTATCCTTGGGCTACCAACCTTGCTTTGTTCCTTACAACTACCCCTCTTTCATCCCTTTTATTCCTGAAGACCCATTTAGTACCAATAACTTTAGCTCCATAAGGTAGGTCTACAAGAACCCATACTTTCTGTAGCTTGAACTGCAACAACTCTTCTTGCATGGCTTCTACCCAACTTTCCTCCCCTAAAGCTTCAGAAACTGTAGTGGGTTCACTTTGAGAAAGAAAGCAAGCAAATAAGCAATGTTGCTGGTCCTTATGGTTGACCCTTTGTTGTTGCTTGATCAGGCTAATGAGTGCAAGAGAAGCAGACTGATGGTGCACTCTACTTCTTGTTTGAACAGCAGACTTGGGGTTACCAATTATTTGGTTTTTGGGATGAATGGTGTGGATCCTGAGAGTGGGGGTTGGACTTACTTCCACTTCAGTGGGTAAGTTGTTGAAATCAGTAATAATACCTCCTTCATCATAGGAAGCCCCATCAAAAACACCTTCATTAGGATTAGGAAATACTTCAAGTTCTGGCATCTTAGGATTAGGAAATTACTTTGAAGTCTGGTAGAACATCACTACCAGACTTAAAAAGTGAAGTACTGGTAATGCTAGGGGATTTGACTTTGCCAGACTTAACTTCAGAGTCTGTTTTCTGAGGTGAAGAATCCTTGATTACTGCTTCACCTGCATCAGACTTGTTCTCTGTAGAGGGAATCACAACAAGCTCAGCCATATCATCAATGTTCCCTGAATTTGAAGAATCTTTGGTACCTGCAATGTTAGTAGCTTCTTGGGTACCTGCAATAGGGTTAATTTGATTCTCCTTGGAGACAGGAACATAATTCATAGAATCAGTCAAATAATCAATATCAAACATCCACCTATGACCAATTCCCTTGACATTGGGTTTTTCCTCAAGAAAGTTTACATGCAGATTTTCTTCTACTTTCTTGGATACTAAATTGTAAACCCTAAAGGCTTTACTGTTTAATGCATACCCAAGTAAGAACCCTTCATCAGACTTTCCTTCAAATTTTCCAAGAACACTCAGAGTATCAAGAATGGTAACATGACACCCAAAAGGTCTTATATGGCTAACAACTGGTTTGTGGCCAAACATAAGCTCATAAGGAGTTCTATTTTGAGGCTTAGTCACTCTAACCCTATTAAAGATGTAGCAGGCATTGCTGACTGCTTCAGCCCAAAATGTAGTAGGTAAAAGTGAATCTACAAGCATAGTCCTAGCTGCCTCAATAAGTGTCCTGTTCATTCTCTCAGCAACTCCATTTTGCTGAGGAGTTCTTGCATTACTGAATTGTTGCTTAATTCCTTTATTACCACAAAAATCTAGCATGCTCTTGTTTTTAAATTCAGTGCCATTATCACTCCTAATGATTTTGACTCGTTTATCAATAAGGTTTTCAATCTGTCTAATGAAATTTTGAATCAAAGGGGTAGCTTCATCCTTCCTAGACATAAAGAACACCCAACAATATCTAGTACAATCATCTGTAATGACAAGGCAATAGCATGCATGATTTATACTATGGACAGATGTAGGGCCAAAAAGATCCATATGTAAGGTATGCAAAGGTTCAGTGATTAATCTTTCTAATTTAACCTTACAGGATGCCCTATGTTGTTTTCCCTTGTTGCAAGCCACACAGGTATGATCATTTTTAAACAATTTTGAAGGCAAACCTCTCACAAGGTTATTCTTCACAAGTTTATTCATATTTTTGAAATTCACATGGCCTAACCTTCTGTGCCACAACTTAGATTCATCCAATGTAGCTTTTGCAATTAAACAGGTAGCACCTTTTGCAGGATTAGATGCTTTCATATCAAAACTGTACATTTTGTGTTGTCTGGGAACTTTAAGAAGAATTTGATGTTCTTCAGGCATTTTAAAGTCCGGAGTCAACACAAGACAATCAGTTTCAGTAAAAAGCACCTTATGCTGAGTATCACAAATCTGTGATATTGAGAAAAGGTTGAACTGCCCAAGTTCTTTCACAAAAGATACATTGTCAAATTCTATGTTGCCCACAATGATTCTTCCTTTACCAGTTATCTGTCCCTTGCTTCCTCCAAAAGTAACAGAACCTCCCTCGAATTCATGGAAATCATTAAGATAGTTCTTGTTACCAGTCATGTGCCCAGAGCATCCACTGTCAAGTATTCCTCTATCTTCCATATAGCAAAGTGGATGATCCTGCACAAAAAGAAGAGAAATTAGTTTCTCTTAGGAACCCAGGCCTGAGTAGGCTTGGGTCCGCCTTGTGGATCAATATGCTTAAATTTCTTAATTGAACCTGATCCACTGTTGTTTTGGGATATATACATGGATTTATTTTTGTTTGAATCCCAAGACATACATGCTGAGGTCTTAACAGCAGAACCCCCATTTCCCTTTAAAGGTTTTGCTGTTTGCTTTCCAACTTGTCTTCTCACAGGTGAATGAGCTTTGTAAAAATTAGTTCTTTTAAAATTTTCTTTCACCTGAGATTTTTGAAAAGGTTGCTTGGGTCTTACAAAACCAGTGTTAACATTTGGTCTCACAGAGTTGACATAACCAGTATTCACTTTAGGCCTCATAAAATTAACATTTTGCCTATTTACATTAAAGTTTCTGTAGCCAGATCCAAAATTTGGTCTACCAGAACTAACAAAGGAGTTAGGTCTGGTAGTGTTATTTAGTTGAACAGGTCTGGGAACAAACTGGTTGGCATGGTTAACTCTATTAGCATTGTTCCAAACTGGTTTATTTGAACCATTAACCTTATTAACATTCATTCTCTTTTGCTCAGCCTCTCTTTTCATTCTCTTTTCATGGAAGTCACAATCTCTTATTAAATGACTCAAACTTCCACACACAAAACATCTTTTAGGAGCATAATTGTAACTACTCCTACTCTCTCTGTGAACACTATTGCTTCTAGGTGACTCATTCAATTTAACAGATTCCCTAGGAGTTTTTATGTGGTTAACACAACTAGGTTTAACTGTCTCAGCTTTTTGTTCAGTCACTAAAGGTTTAGTAACAACAGGTTCACACTTCTTAACAACCTTAGGTTCAGGATTCTCTTTTTCCTCATTGTTTGACTCAGACTTAGAGTGATCAGAGGAACTATCAATAGATCCTTCAGAGTCATTGGATTGACAAGAAGAATATCTACTAGATTTGTCCTCTGAGGTAGTTGGTTCAGGCACTTGAGGACCTTTCTTACCATACACAAAGAGTGAATCATCTAACTCCTCTTTTTCAAGAGGAGTATAGTCATCACTCAAAGGTGGTGGTACTCCCTTAAAGTCACCAGTCTTAACAAACCTATTGTACAAAGGTTTATCAGCATAGTCCTCTTCTCTATTCTTAAATATATCCCTATTCTCATTTTCCTCATATCCTAAGCCACATTTTTTATTTGACTTAATTTGAGAATCCCAACACTTAAACAGGTTTTTATTTGAATTGTTCCATTGATCTACCCTTTTTCTCAGCTCATCCCTTTCCTTCTGAATTTTAAGCCCTAATTGTCTATACCTTTTAAGCTTCTCATCTTGTTCATATATCTTATTAGCTTGAAAGTATAGTTTTTCATTTAAAGCAGCATGTTGATTTTGAAGGGTGACCTTTTGTGCCTCTAAAGTTTTTACAGCATTTTTATGTGCTAATAAATTTACTTCTAGATCACCTATTTGTTCTTGCTGCTCATCACACAAAGCCTTAACATGATTATATGAGTCAGTACATAATTTAGAGCATAATGATACCTCATTACCAATGGCCATGAGAGCATGATCAGACTCCTCATTTACTCTTGGATGCTCACCCCAATTGACTCCTCCAGCTTCCATTGTCAGCAGACTCATCTGATTCTTTTCCATCTTCCCATCTTCAACTCTTTTCTCATCAGCAGACTTCTTCTCTGGACAATCTCTTGAAAAATGCCCATGCTTGTGACAGTTGTAGCATTCAACAGTCCTCTTTGTGTATCCCACTGGTGATTTGTTGTTGAAGTTGATAGTCCTACCATATTGCTTCTGAAATCGTTTGACCCTTAAAGCAACCATGGCAATGTGCCATTTTATATCCATCTCCTCAACTTCAGCATCATTAATTTGTTCAAGGTCTTCACTAATAAAGCTTTCATCTTCCGTTTGATTGGCAAAGAAAGAATGTATCACCTCATCAGTGAAACTTGAAGCAGACCTTTCACTTGAAGGAGTTTCATAGTTACCAGACCTAACACCAGATCTAACCTTGTAGGTACTGCTTTTGTTTTGAGATACAAAAGCAACATTTGAGGAACTGGTTGAACCCTGAGTGTTGTTACTGATGTCCCTTTCAAACATCCTGAGATTATTGTAAAGGTCATCAGGTGTCATAGAGTCTACTTCCTCCTTAATCCTCATTGCCTACAGATACATTGCCCCATTCTGATGGTAAAGATCTAAGGAATTTGTGATTTGCATCCTCATTCGAGACTGCTGCACCATGAACTTCCAATTGTGTTAACAGATGTTGAAATCTGTCATAGCCCTTCTCCAAACCTTCAGTCTTTGAAACACTAAATGTTTCAAATTGCTGTTTAAGAACAGCCTTTTGCATCTTTTTGGAGTTAGCATTACCTCCAAATCGTTTCTTGATAGCTTCCCACATCTCCTTAGCATCAAGAATGCCATGAAACCTTTGTAGATGCTCCTTAGGAATAGCCATAAGAAGCAAGGTTCTGGCCTTCTTTTCCTTCTCCACAGCCCTAATCTCCTCAGCAGATACTGGTGGCATTATTCTGAGTTGCCCATCATTCCCTTGTGAAATTCTCTTTTTAGAATTTCCCTTTTGAATCACCTTCCATACATCACTATCAATGTATTCCATATAATGTTCCATCTCCATGGCCCATATATCATACTCTTCTCTCTTTAGTAGTGGAAGTTTTATGTTTGAGATTGTGGTTGTGGAAGGGATGGGTTGTTGTTGTGTTTGGGAGTTACTGGTTTCGGTTTTTCCTTCATCTTCATGGTTTGATTGCTCATCCTCACTGTTATGGATTGAGAAAGTTTCAGGCTTATCGAGTTCAGACATTGTGAAGGGTGATTTGAGTGAGAATTAGGTTTTAGGGATTTAGTGTTCTACGAATTCAGAGTCTCTCTCCTTGCTCTGATACCACTTTTTGGTCCACAAATTGTATATGGATCACTAAGTAGTTTTGAATACCTAGTAGATGGTTAGGATAAATCCGAACCAATCTAAGTGAGAAACCCTAAGTGATTGTTAATGTTAATGCGGAATCTTAACAAGAACAATTAAGAACACAAGCAGGGATATCACTAACTTTGTATATTGATATTCACTATTATCAATTCGTACACCTCACACACGTTTACTAACAAACTTTAGGGATCCTTTTATAACACCAGGAAACCCTAGATGACACAGAAGATATACACAAATCTTCTATAAAGATACATACACGCATTGTATCTTTTCCTAATATAACTCTAACAAACTTTCCTATCTTCACGACCAGACCAGACTTTATAAGTCAACCAGACTTAACATGTACTACCAGACTTATCTTTACATAACCAGACCTAAATCACAAACAGACCTAACTCAGTAAACGACCAGACCTAAGTAGTAAACTACCAGACCTAAGTAGTCTGTTCTTGATATGCATCATAATTCCCAACAAATTTTATAGCCGTTGGGGGTAAAAACCGTTATTCTTAAGGTATTTATAGGGATTTTTCTAGAAGATAATTATCTTTTTACCATATATTCATTTATTCTATTTCTAAAGATAATTTATCTCATACGCATATTTCGCAAAACCCTAAACAGTACCTATAAACCCCAATAGACTACATAAAACCTCAATTCCAATTTAAACGATCATCGTATTGCTATAATCTTTCATTTTTCATCACTAAAAATGGCTGGATTGGAATTTGTTAAGCGTCATAATCAGGTTGCGTTTCTTGATAAAACAGAGGAAGGAGATGGACCAAAATTTTATGAGATTGTGGACTTTCTCAATCACTCTCACATAAGGTATGCTCTAACTGTTTCTCCTACTCTTTATGTCTCTCACATCACATAGTTCTGGCAGAATGCTACTGTCTTGACTAGTGAAGATGGAGACTTAGAAATTCATTCTAAAGTGGATGGTGTATCTTTTGTTGTTACCGAGTCTATAATTAGGAGACATCTTAAATTAAACGAATCAGATGGTATTAACACTATGCACAACATTGAAATATGGGAAGAACTTACCAAAATGGGGTATGATACATCTTAACATAAATTAACTTTTCAAAAAGGATGTTTTTCACCTCAATGAAGATTTTTGATACATACCCTTTTACATTGTTTAAGTCCTAAAAAGACTGCTTGGGAGCAGTTCAGTAGCAATATTGCTATTGCTCTTATTTGTTTGTCTACAAACAAGGTTTTTAGCTTTTCAAAATTTATTTTTGAGGGTATGGAATCTAATGTTAAAAGCAAAACAAAGTTTCTAATGTATCCCAGGTTTGTTCAAACAATTTTGAATAAAAAGACATACCTGCTTACAAAACCAACTGAAATTTTTGCTACTCCTAGCCTTCAATCAAAAGTTTTTCAAAATATGGCTATGGCTAGTATACTTTTTCAAGGGGAACCAGTTCCGTTGTTTCCTCAAATGCTTCAAACTGAGTTTGGTGAAGATTCAGCAGTTCCAACTGATCCCCATCACACATCCACTCAAGTACCTGAAAGAACCCAAACATCTCAATTTCACCTAACTTATAGGAGAAGGGAAACACCCAGAGTGATTCCTAGATCCTTTCCCCATGATTCACCTCTCCTAGCAGGTCACACAGCTAGAAGTGATGAGGGTAGTTCTAACCAAAATGCATTGATGGAATTATGTACCAAGCTAGTTGCCAAAGTTGAAAGTTTGGAGACAGATCTTGCAAGCACCAAGGAAGAGCTCAAAGCCCACAAGGAGAATTCGGCTAAAATTTTTAACAGGTTATCTTTAAAGGTGAAAAAGCTAAAAGATCAACTCAGGCAGAAAAGGGCAAGAATGGTATTGGATGATGATTCTTCTAGTGATGACTCAGATGATGCTGATGGTGGAAATTCTTCCAAACAGGGGAGGAAATTTGGTAAAGACAAAGATGGATCAAGTTCTCAGGGGAGGCATAATGAAGAGGAAGAAGAACAATTTGATATAGGTTCTGGTAATGTAGATATGGAAGAAGAACAACATGAAGCAGTTCAGACTGATACCCAAGAAGCAGAAAAAGTTCAGACTGTTGAAGCAGTTCCAACTGCTGAGACAGAGCATCAAGCAGTTCCAACTGGTGACACTTGGAAATTAAGCTATAGCATCAAGCAGTTCCAACTGGTGACACTTCAGCTGAGCTAGTTTATGAAAGAAGAAGAGCTGACAAAGGTAAAAGAGCTATGACACAAGAGGAAGAGGAAGCAGCTCAAGAACTTGAAAGGCTCAAGACATTAAAACCAAAAACTCAAGCTCAAATAGATCATGATGCAGAAGTTGCAAGGAAAATGATAGAAAAATATTTGGCTGATGAAGAAGCTAAGAAAGCTCAGATTACTCAAGATGAGGAATTAGCAAGGAAAATGGCTGCTGATGATGAAAAGAACATAGCTGGTTTCATGGATAGAACAAGAACTGAAGATTTTAATCAAGAAGAGTTCAATGAGCAACTTCAATATTTGTTGGATTCTGATTGTATTATAAAAGCTCATGCTGTGATGATTCTTAATGATCGGGAGTTAAATGAAGAAGAAAAGTCAGAGGAGCTCAAAGAATTTATCTTGAAGACAAATAAAGAAGCTACTTGGAGTGACTTAATGCACAGAATCAGAGAAAGACAAAAGTCTGGTTACAAGACCAAGTTACCTACCAAGAAGGAGAAACTCAATTTCATGAAGCACTATTTGAAGAATCAAGCTAACTACAAGATGAGTGACTTTACTGGATGGACAGATGCTGAGATTGAAAGGAAATTCTTTGAAGCATATGCAAGACTGAATACTCCAATCAGAGAGGACATGACAAGGAAAAAGAAAAGACAACCAGAGGTTCTTGAATCTGATGTTGCAAAGAAACAAAAGTCTGAAGTAGAAAGATTAACCAATGAGAAGATCAAGAGCATGATGATGATTGTTCCAGAATCTTCATATATCAAACCTCTACAAGTAAAACATCCAATCATTGACTGGGAAGTTTTCACTGATGGAAGAATGAAAGGATGGAAGATAGTCAGATTTGGTGATATTTCTGAAAGGTACAAGTTGTTTGAAGATTTACTCAGAGGATTTGACAGAGAAGATCTTAATCAACTATGGAGCTTAGTAAAAGAAAGATTCAGAGATAAAGATCCTATTGAAGACAAAGACAAAGAATTATGGGTTCAGTTGAAGAGAATCTATGAACCTGATAGTGGAGAGTCAATGTGGAGATTTGAAGCACAAGTTAAAGATGTGTATTGGTATTTGTTTGAATCGTGTGGAGTACATAGAGTTTCTACTCCAGATGGGATAGAAATCTATATGTTGGTGGAAAAGGACTATCCACTCAGATCATTTGTGTTAGTGGCTATGATACAAGGAAGACTCAAGGTTGAAGAAGACTCTGAGATGGCAGACTTGTTAGTTACAAAGATTTTCAACCTTGCAGAGCAAAGAAAAGTCAAAGCCTAAAGTGACTGATGTGATAGATGTTTGAAAGAATTTTCCACATTAAGAAGATGAAGCTTAATTTAAAGAAACTTAGTGATTTGGATAGAAATCATAAGTTTAGGGGAGGATTGTTAGGAAATTAAGCTATAGCAGTTAGTACGGCCGAAGATGAAAGTTAGTACTGCTGAAGAGTTTTGAAGACATAAGCAGTTAGTACTGTTGAATGAAGAAGTTTGTACTGTTTATGATAAAATCGTGTGAAGATAATTATAGAAAAGATTTAATGTATATCTTATAATGTTAGACTTATACGATTAGGTTGATAGTTATCTTGTAAAGGAATCCTTAGTCTATAAAAGGATTGCATAGGTTAAAGTTTTGGTATGAATAAATGTGTGCGTATTATTTTGTTAAGATTCAAGGTTGTAAACCCTAGTGATAGGAGATCACTCGTATTATTTATTAATAATATTGAATCGTTGAAGTTGAAGTATATTGTGTTCATTGTTCATTCTTTGTTGATTCGTTAATACAAAACACAAACAAACAAATCTTCTAAGTGCTAGCTAGTAAATTCCGCGTGCTAGACTAGACATCATTCAAAGTATTCATCTAACATAAGGAGTGTGTGTAGATCCGGTCAAAAATGTGCTGATTTCGTTAGTCGATCGACTATAACCCAAATAGCGTCGAAACCAGTTGTAGTCCTTGGAAGTTTGGTGACGAAGTCCATAGTAATCCGTTCCTATTTTCATTCAGGAATCTCAGGCTGTTGTAGAAGACCAGACGGTTTCTGATGTTCGGCCTTAACTTTCGTGCACGTAAGACATCTGCGAACATAATCGGCAACGTCAGCTTTCATGTTCAGCCACCAATATAGCTCCTTGAGATCGTAATACATTTTGTCGGATCCTGGGTGTATAGAGTACTTTGACTTATGAGACTCGTGCATGATTAAGTCTCGCAGTCCTCCATAATGCGGCACCCAACTTCTTCCCTTAAAACACAAAGTTCCATCTGAACGCTTCTCAAACTTCTTTTGTATCATTCCATAAAGATTCTCACTCTGGAAATCTTCTTGTTTCACGGCTTCTTCTAGAGCACGAAGAATTTGAGCGGGAAGGTTTGAATTGATAGTCAAAACCAAAGCTCGAACTCGCAGCGGCTTCAACCATTCCTTACGGCTCCAGGCATTAGCCACGACGTTCGCCTTTCCTGGGTGGTATCTAATTTCACAGTCATAGTCGCTTAAAGTTTCCAACCATCGTCGTTGCCTCATATTCAACTCCTTCTGATCTAAAATATGTTGAAGACTCTTGTGATCGGTGAAGACAACACACTTTGTCCCATATAAGTAGTGCCTCCATATCTTGAGCGCAAAAACCACTGCTCCTAACTCCAAATCATGCGTGGTATACTTTTCTTCATGAGTCTTAAGTTGTCGGGAAGCATATGCCATGACCTTCCCTCGTTGCATCAAAACTGCTCCTAACCCATGATATGATGCATCACAATAAACCACAAAATCTTCCACTCCATCTGGTAATGCCAAAATCGATGCACTACACAGTTTTTGCTTTAGGCTTCTTCTTCGTTTTTTCCCCATTCATACTTCTTTTCCTTCCGAGTCAATGTAGTTAACGGTTTAGCTATTTTGGAGAATCCCTCGATGAATCTCCTGTAATACCCGGCCAATCCTAGAAATTGTCGGATTTCTGTGGCATTAGAAGGCGTTGGCCAATTCTCAATAGCTTCGATCTTCGCGGGATCCACATGCAACCCTTTGTTGTCAATTACATGACCAAGAAATTGTACCTTGCGAATCCAAAATTCACACTTAGAGAACTTTGCGTACAATTGCTCTTCCTTGAGCAACTTAAGAATCATCGTCAGGTGTTGCTTGTGCTCTTCTTCACTATTGGAGTAGATCAAAATGTCGTCGATGAAAACTATGACAAACTTGTCCAAATATGGTTTACACACTCGGTTCATGAGGTCCATGAATACAGCCGGTGCGTTTGTCAAACCAAAGGGCATCACTTGAAACTCATAGTGGCCATAGCGAGTCCTGAAAGCCGTCTTGGGAATATCCTCTTCCCGGACTCTAGGTTGATGATAACCTGACCGTAAATCTATTTTAGAGTAGTAATCTGATCCTTGCAGCTGGTCAAACAAATCGTCAATCCTAGGTAGCGGGTAGCAATTCTTCACTGTTAGCTTGTTCAGTTCACGGTAGTCAATGCACATTCTAAATGATCCGTCCTTCTTCTTCACGAATAACACTGGTGCTCCCCAGGGTGAGGAACTTGGTCGAATAAACCCTTTATCCAACAACTCTTGTAACTGTTTAGACAATTCTTGCATTTCCGTCGGAGCAAGTCGATACGGTGCACGTGCCACAGGTGCAGCTCCTGGAACTAGGTCAATCAGAAATTCCACTTGTCGAACCGGTGGAAGCCCAGGCAGATCTTCAGGAAATACTTCAGGAAAATCATGCACAATCGGAACGTCCTCGAGTCGCTTCTCTCCAGACTCTTTATTGGATACATGTGCTAGGAAGGCATGACAACCTTTCTCGATGTACTTCAGGGTCTTAATATAGGATATGATACTCAAACGGGTTCCGCTACGGTCTCCGCGGACAACCAAGGTTTCGCCATCGAGGGGGATATGAACAACTCGCTCACCGCAAATAATACTGGCTTGATGTTTGGATAGCCAATCCATACCAACCACTACGTCAAAGCTTCCGAGTTCAATGGGCATGAGGTCGATGCTAAACGGGTGATCTAGAAGGTTTAGGGTACAGTCTCGGATTACGGTGCAAGTGTTAACTAAGTTGCCATTAGCTAGTTCAATACTATAGCTGGTGTCTAGGGAGGTAAGGGTGAGGTTAAGTAGTGGTGAAATCGTAGAGGATACAAAACTCATATCGGCACCAGAATCGAACAAAACTTTAACACGAAGATTGTTGAGTAGGAACGTACCAGTGACTACGTTCGGATCCTGCTGCTGCTCCCCATTGCCCATCACATATGCTCTACCACGAGCGCCTTCAGTCCTTCATCCAGTGTTCTTTGGGCAATTACTCTTGTAGTGACCACGCTCCCCACATCCAAAACAGGTTACAACTGGCTGTGCGTTACTCCCAGTAGCCACAACTTTTCCCTTACAATTCTTAGCAACATGTCCAACCTTATAACATTTCTGACACTTAACAGTGCATGGTCCAGGGTGATGTTGGTTACACTTATCACAGAACGAGTGATTCCCATCATATCCTCCAACTTGTGCTGGTGCGCCACATATGCCCTGACAGTCTCTTGTCGTCTATTCTGCTTGTGATGATGATTGTTGTTACGGTACTGGTTGTTGTTGTTGTTGTTGTGATGGTTATAGTGAGGGTGACTGTTGTTGTAGTTGTTGCTTCTCCTATTTTCCTCCCACTTCCTTTTGTTGTCATAATTGTTACCCTTCTTAACAGTGCCATTCTTAACCACCTGATCCATTAGTCGTTCAGTGATTGTTTAATTTTGGTCAAACGGTTCCCAAGTCAAACCTCTCACGAAGAAAAGTCAACTTAAAACCATTAACGCATAAACAATCAAGTTATAATAACCGGATAAGCGTATACCTGGGTCGAGGTCCCAACGAGGCGTGAAATTGAGAATATCGTTTTCGGTTTGGTATTAAAATGCTTGAAAAGACGAGAGTTGATTGTGTCTCAAAAATCTATTAAAACGAAAATTAAATAACGTAAATGATAAACTACGAACGAGTAAAAACGTAAAATATTTGAAAAACTAATCCTATGGATATCAAAATAATTTTTATAAATTCTAAATGACAAAAGAAAATTTTGGAAAATATTTTTTTTTGACTTTTAAATAATTTTTTATAATTTAAAAACTATTTAAACTATTTTAAATTTCTAAAAATACTAAAACTAATTTTAAAAATCTGAAATTTTTTTCTAAAATACTTTATACTAAAATGAAGCTGTGAAAAATACAAAAAATGTCCCAGCTTATTTCAATAAGCTGGGAATAAGCACTCTAGTTCGGATTAGCTAAAAAGGTAAAAGGAAAAGAAAAAGGGCTTATAGATTAATTGTTGCAAAGTTTAACAAATAAAATAAAATGGTGCGGTGGTAAGGTTGCTTGTGTTGTGTGGTGTTATTAGCAGGAGGTCAGGGGTTCGAATCCCACTTCTGACCTTTTTTTGCAATTTTTTTTTTTTTTTTTTTTTTTTTTTTTTTGTTACAACCAAAAAATAAGCTCCACAGAAAAATAAGCTCAAACAGAAACACAAAATAAGCTCAGCAGCTTTTGTTTCTTTCAACCACACAAAAATAAGCTCAAACAATTTTCCTTTCAACCACAAAAAAGTAACTCAACAATTTATACTAATCAGTAGTAGAAAAATAATAAGCTTAAGCTTAAACACCAACACAAGAGCTAACTTTTATCAACATTTTAACTTCCAACAAGCAGAAAAAATAGAAAAACAAGAGCAGCAAACAATAGCAGTCCAACCAAACTTTTAACAATATCAAAACTTAAATAGAATCAACAACAATAACTTAATAAGCAGAAACTAAAGCAGACAAACCGGTATCAAACTTAGCAGCTAAAATAAACATCATACGCAAACAAACTAATCACAAAGATCAAGATAAACTAGCAAATAAACCACTAAACATCATAAGCAAAAACACAGATAAGTAAATAAACTGGTATCATAAGCAGATGAAATAAGTACTAATTCGACTTAAAAAAACTGATATTAAAATTTAAATTAAAGTAAATTACAAATAAAATTACAAATAAAATTACATAGTACCTTTAAAAAAAGCTAAAATAAACCTCCCTCTACTGAAACAATTAACGTGGTCAAAACTTTTCTAAAGACATGAAAAGAGGGACAAAGGAAAAAATGCTAATCGGCTGCTAATATATATATCTTCTTTGTTGTGTTTTTCTTGTGAGAGTGTTCCCTTGTGTGCTTCTTTGCTTCCTTGTCGACCCTTGGATATTTCTTGGTGACCACTTCTTTAAATCTCGAACATTGGATGATACTCTTTGTCCTCGGATTGCCATCGTGGAGGGGGGGGGGGACCAAGACACACCCATGTGATTGTTTTGGATGGTAGTGGTGAGGTGGTGATAGAGGGGATTAGCGGCTAATGGTGGAAGGGAATTAGGGGTTGAAGAAGCAGTGATAGCGAATAGGGTTCTTAGGATTGGGAATTTGACCAAAATTGGGGATTTGACTAAACCTTTACCCCGTATTAGTTATATTTAAAGGATGGGTCGGTTTGTTTTTTAGGTGGATGGGCTTGGTTTTAGTTGTAGTGGGCTAGGGTGTTGGGTCGATGGGTTTATTTAAGGTGTAGTGGGCTAGGAGGTTTAATTGGGTTGGGGAGTTAAATGGTTGGGCGGTTTGTCTGTTAAGGGATGGGTTATTTTATGGGGATCCGGTTGTGGGATAAATGGGAGAGTGTTGTATTTTTAGTTTTAGAGTAGATAGGATTTAAACAAAAAGGACCAAAAGTGTAATTATTGAAATCGTAGGGACCATTTTTGCCATCTTTTCAAAGTTCATCCGAGGACCAATTTTGCCAACTAAAAAATAATCCAAGGGCTCTTCGGGATTTTTGCACAATAACTCGACCAAACTCGTGAATTTCTTCCCGGGTCCCGTCTTTTGAGCTCTTTTCCATTTCCCGTGCTCGTCTTTGTCTTTTTCTTGATTTTTATCCATTTTTCTAGATATCCATACCTGCATATTCACAAACACAAAAACAACATATATTTGGCATATTCGGTCGGTTTTTGGTCTATTTGGTCCGTTTAAATAGGTAAAAGGTATGTGTAATTTAACACATACCAAAATTCCCCCAGACTAAGATATTGCTGTGTCCTCACGCAATGTTATACAAACACGTTTTCAAAACCAAAAATTTCCAATCTCTTTTTACTAACTTTGAGAAGTAGCAAAATTTTCAAAAGAGATTAAGAAATCTTAAGTTCTAAAAACTCCCCGATTTTCCTTTTTATTATATTTTTGTATTTTCCTCATAATTATGTGACGGCTTTGTCGACAATCATTATCTAACGATAACTTTTAGGGTCATCGAGCAGGAAACACGACTCATAAAGAAGTGACCATATGGATAAAATTCGTCGTCCCTGATTTTTCACGAGTCCCCAAACTAAGCGTAAAAACGAAATCATTGTCATTTACAAGTTAGATTGCCGACACTACTCATAAAAGCTAATTGTGGACTCTTTGTTCCCAAATTCCTATTTTCCTCTATTTATTTTATTTTTGGTGAGAAATGAATTTCTTCAAGTTCTCATTTCGATGAGTTTTAATCCGATAAAGATACCTTAGTTTAGACGCTAAGTAGTTTCCAAACCTTCCCTCGAAAACCGTTGCATACAAAAATGAGGTCCACATCAAGGTCTCTGATTTAACATGATTTTGAGAATATCCCTTTTATTTGCGACCGAAACAACTCATCTACGAGTCCAGAGACGGAAGCCTTTATTAGGACACCCCCGGAGTCGAAGTTTGGCATTTTTTACATTATTAAGCACATTAACGTATTTAATCCTTGGCCCTTTATAACAATCACAACATCGGCTGCGAACCGGCAAGATGTGATAGTCTATTATGACCTTGGAATTTTTCCTCTGCCTTTATTAGAAGTCTACAACATCGGCTGCGAACCGGCAAGATGTAGAAAACTTTTTATGGCTTTGGATTATTATTATACATTATCATATTAATTAATTAATTGCCAAACCCCAAGTCCTACGGCTTTTATAACAATCCCAACATCGGTTGCGAGCCGGCAAGATGGAATAGTCTATTACACCGTAACACTGGCAGTACCTTGATGTGTACCCAACTTTCATAAGCAAGAATTCTCTAAGGAAGAAATAAAAACTAATTATCGCCAAAACCAAAATACCTTTAATTATTCCTAGATTACTATTTTTGAGTGAAACAAGCTTATGGGAACAAAAAGCCACAAATAACTTCGATGAGCTTTAAAGAGATCCAACTACTCCACGTTTAGCAATCTAACTTATAAACAACTCTATCATTTCTCGTTCTTCGCAAATTTAAAATCTTAAATAATAAGATCCGCGAATGCTTAGCCTAATAATCAAGCCATGCATATATAAAGTCAAATACGGGAACTTGCAAACTCTTGAAAAGAATTCGCGTTTTCTAGCTCCTTGTGTAAAAGACTAGCACGAGCTTATAGATTATAAATGGTTAAGGGGACAAGCTAGGGCTCAACACGCCCGGTCAAGTCAGAATTTTATTCCTACTCTCACCAGCGGAAAGTCAACAAAAATGTCAAAATTTATTATATTTTTGCAAAAAATTTTAAATTTTCTCATTTTTTTTTGGATTTTTTTCAAATTTTGAGGAAAAAACGGGGTTGCGAGAGAAAACGGCAAAAATGCAAGGCAAAAATCAAATCGAAAGATTACCCCCCCCCCAGACTAAAACGAGACATTGTCCTCAATGTCTTAAAGGTAAGGGTTCTCCTACATAAATCTAAGGCCGTTTATGAATTATGCCAAAGATAAACGTAAAACGATAAGATTAAGGATATCGGATGAGCAACGAATGATGAAACTCGAGTGGAGAGAAGCAGACCACGAGCACGAGAGTCTTCATCAATCGGGCTAACCTGGACATACACAAACAACCACGAAACACAAGAATGGAAGAGGTAGCCCTCCTCACGTTTATTAAGAAAATAGAAAGAAGATAGATGGATAAGCATGGGGTGCCTCCCACGAAGCGCTTGTTTTTGCTCGAGTCGTATAGCTTAGACTCGCCCCGAATTTAATTGATCTTGGGGGAGCAGGTGGAAGAGAAAATCTCCATCGGACTTTCATTCAATATGTTTGAGGAAACATTGAAGCATTCGAAAGTTCCACTCCGATGAGATAGACCCGGCTTAAAAGAATAAGAGATGCCGGGGTCAAAGATTTTGTCCTCACTCCCGAGCGAGTGAATGGAAGGACAATCTACCTTGTAGGAGAAGAAAGGTAGAAAAACTTGAACGACATATGTGAAGTCAATATAAGGGCGATCCCCAAAAGGCACTGTCACATATGTCGGAGAGAGAATATCTTTTTGATTCTCGGGATTAACAATTGAGGTCATATTATCAAAAACATTAGAGTCTTTGACCTCATCGTTCTCTAACACTTCAATAAACAGCGGATTAACATTGCTAGAAAAGCAATCGTTATCAAATTCAAAAAGAGTGTTAGAGAAAATCCCGGAAGTAACCTCAGAGATGTCAAGAGATTCTCCAAAAATCGGAGAATCACATTCTCTGTCAAATATCTCCTCAGACTCACTTGGGGTTGGGACAAGGTTCTCAGCACTAGACTTTATGAATTCGTCCGATTCCTTTTCAGGAATAGTGCTAAAATGCTCATCCCCCATAATTAGAGAGTCCTCGGGTGTAGACTGAGAGGGATGAGAAATGTTATCATTTAAAGGAATAGCACTCTCATCTTCGTCGTCATCTTCGTCATCGAGCATGCAAGCCTTATTAAACAAGAAACGGTTATGTGCTGCACGTTCAATGGCGAGTAAATCTTCCATAGATTCACCATGACGATCCTCTTGGGTCTGTTTAGCAGCCCAAGCATTAAATGCATTCCTTACATCATGAAGTTTTTGGAATACATCTTCGAAAGCAGAATCCAGAAGATTTTTCCTAGCATCATGAATGTCTTGGAATAATTCTTGAGGAGATGGTTGCGGTTGAGTTTGAATCGTTTGATACTGTGGAGGTTGGTCATGATAAGAGTAGTCATAATTGTCACAAGGGCCGTGCTCATAGACAAGCGGGCTCCTTGTTTGACAATCAGAGCTATAGTGAGGACCTCCACAGTACTCACAACAATAATATTGTTGTGACTGATTCGGTGAATTATATGGATAATGGTCATACCCGAAATTTTGATTACATGGAACCTGCTCATAGACAAACGTGTTCCCTGTTTGACAATCAAAACCCGGGTGAGGACTACCTCCACAATATTCACAAGAATATGTCTCCATCTGGTGTTGTGAGGGCTGGTTGAAAAAGTCGGTTGTTTCATGGTAAGAATAAGGATTTTGGTCATAGACAAACCCGTTTCCCGATTCCACCATGCTACAACCGGGACAATTCCCACCATTATGAGGACCTCCACAACACTCACAAAGATCATTTGGCATATTTTGGAATGATGTATCATTGAAGTTTTGATAACATGGTTCTTGCCAAAATGAATCTTGAGGAGGGTTGAAATCGTTTTGAAAATTTGGACAATTAATTGTATTTTCGATTTCAGAATTGCAACACACGCAAAGTCCATGGGTAAACCCACATCCTTTGCAGAAGCATCGTTCACAGTGTGAATCATCCCCCAACGGATCTCCACATACAAAGCAATTATGCTGAAATGAAGATAGCTGGGGTTGTGGAGGGTGGTCGGAAAAATTTGAAAAGTCGTTGAACGAATTCGGATTTGGATCATAAGCGAATGAATTCCTCGAACCACAAAACAAACAACTTCCGTCCCGAATATCATTACCACACCGTTCGCACGTACACCAACGACACGGTAAACCGAAAAGCGGCTCTCCACAACCGACGCAAGGGATAAATGATTCCATCAGAATTAAACATATAGAGGATTAAGAAAATAGAATTAAACTTTTAAGAGGAATGAGAGATAAAGAATTAAACGGATAAGAGGATTAAGAAGAATATTTTTGGATTTTTAAATTTTAGAAACATGGAAAATCCTAAAGGGAAAAAGGAAAATAATTTTTGAAAAGAAAATCTTTTTGGGTTTTTCAAAGTTTTTCAATTTTTTTGGATTTTTGGGTAAAAATATTCACAAGATATTTACGAAACTTCACAAGGAAGATTCTTCAAAACACGAATCGAAAAAAACGGAATCACGCACTCACTTCAACCTTCCCCGGCAGCGGCGCCAAAAACTGATTGTTTAATTTTGGTCAAACGGTTCCCAAGTCAAACCTCTCACGAAGAAAAGTCAACTTAAAACCATTAACGCATAAACAATCAAGTTATAATAACCGGATAAGCGTATACCCGGGTCGAGGTCCCAACGAGGCGTGAAATTGAGAATATCGTTTTCGGTTTGGTATTAAAATGCTTGAAAAGACGAGAGTTGATTGTGTCTCAAAAATCTATTAAAACGAAAATTAAATAACGTAAACGATAAACTACGAACGAGTAAAAACGTAAAATATTTGAAAAACTAATCCTATGGATATCAAAATAATTTTTATAAATTCTAAATGACAAAAGAAAATTTTGGAAAATATTTTTTTTTGACTTTTAAATAATTTTTTATAATTTAAAAACTATTTAAACTAAATTAAATTACTAAAAATACTAAAACTAATTTTAAAAATCTGAAATTTTTTTCTAAAATACTTTATACTAAAATGAAGCTGTGAAAAATACAAAAAATGTCCCAGCTTATTTCAATAAGCTGGGAATAAGCACTCTAGTTCGGATTAGCTAAAAAGGTAAAAGAAAAAGAAAAAGGGCTTATAGATTAATTGTTGCAAAGTTTAACAAATAAAATAAAATGGTGCGGTGGTAAGGTTGCTTGTGTTGTGTGGTGTTATTAGCAGGAGGTCAGGGGTTCGAATCCCACTTCTGACCTTTTTTTGCAATTTTTTTTTTTTTTTTTTTTTGTTACAACCAAAAAATAAGCTCCACAGAAAAATAAGCTCAAACAGAAACACAAAATAAGCTCATCAGAAACACAAAATAAGCTCAGCAGCTTTTGTTTCTTTCAACCACACAAAAATAAGCTCAAACAATTTTCCTTTCAACCACAAAAAAGTAACTCAACCATTTATACTAATCAGTAGTAGAAAAATAATAAGCTTAAGATTAAACACCAACACAAGAGCTAACTTTTATCAACATTTTAACTTCCAACAAGCAGAAAAAAATAGAAAAACAAGAGCAGCAAACAATAGCAGTCCAACCAAACTTTTAACAATATCAAAACTTAAATAGAATCAACAACAATAACTTAATAAGCAGAAACTAAAGCAGACAAACCGGTATCAAACTTAGCAGCTAAAATAAACATCATATGCAAACAAACTAATCACAAAGATCAAGATAAACTAGCAAATAAACCACTAAACATCATAAGCAAAAACACAGATAAGTAAATAAACTGGTATCATAAGCAGATGAAATAAGTACTAATTCGACTTAAAAAAAACTGATATTAAAATTTAAATTAAAGTCAATTACAAATAAAATTACAAATAAAATTACATAGTACCTTAAAAAAAAGCTAAAATAAACCTCCCTCTACTGAAACAATTAACGTGGTCAAAACTTTTCTAAAGACATGAAAAGAGGGACCAAGGAAAAAATGCTAATCGGCTGCTAATATATATATCTTCTTTGTTGTGTTTTTCTTGTGAGAGTGTTCCCTTGTGTGCTTCTTTGCTTCCTTGTCGACCCTTGGATATTTCTTGGTGACCACTTCTTTAAATCTCGAACGTTGGATGATACTCTTTGTCCTCGGATTGCCATCGTGGAGGGGGGGGGACCAAGACACACCCATGTGATTGTTTTGGATGGTAGTGGTGAGGTGGTGATAGAGGGGATTAGCGGCTAATGGTGGAAGGGAATTAGGGGTTGAAGAAGCAGTGATAGCGAATAGGGTTCTTAGGATTGGGAATTTGACCAAAATTGGGGATTTGACTAAACCTTTACCCCGTATTAGTTATATTTAAGTTAGGATGGGTCGGTTTTAGGGTGATGGGCTATGGAGGGTTTTTATTGATTGTGGTATTGGGCTATGTTTAGTAGTTTGGTATTGTGGGCTAAAGGGTTAAAGGGATTTGTGGGTTGATTTGGATGGGTAATGTTAAATGTGGGTTGGGGTTTTAATAGGTTTGGTGCGTAGGTTTTAGTTTTTCTTTGTGGGCTGTGGGTATAAGTTGTTGGGTTAGATATTCTTTTGGATCCGGGTATATTTAGTAGTAGGCTAAAAATGGTTTTAATCACAAGGACTATATTTGTAAATCATGAAACCTCAAGGACCATAATTGCCATTTCTTCAAAGTTCATCAAGGGACCATTTTTGCCAAATGAGAATAATCCAAGGGCACTTTGGGATTTTTGCACAATAACTCGACCAAACTCGTGAATTTCTTCCCGGGTCCCGTCTTTTGAGCTCTTTTCCATTTCCCGTGCTTGTCTTTGTCTTTTTCTTGATTTTTATCCATTTTTCTAGATATCCATACCTGCATATTCACAAACACAAAAACAACATATATTTGGCATATTCGGTCAGTTTTTGGTCTATTTGGTCTGTTTAAATAGGTAAAAGGTATGTGTAATTTAACACATACCAAAATTCCCCCAGACTAAGATATTGCTGTGTCCTCACACAATGTTATAAAAACACGTTTTCAAAACCAAAAATTTCCAATCTCTTTTTACTAATTTTGAGAAGTAGCAAAATTTTCAAAAGAGATTAAGAAATCTTAAGTTCTAAAAACTCCCCGATTTTCCTTTTATTCTATTTTTGTATTTTCCTCATAATCATGTGACGGCTTTGTTGACAATCATTATCTCACGATAACTTTTAGGGTCATCGAGTAGGAAACACGACTCATAGAGAAGTGACCATACGGATAAAATTCGTCGTTCCTGATTTTTCACGAGTCTCCAAACTAAGCTTAAAAACGAAATCATTGTCTATTTACAAGTTAGATGCCAACACTACCCATAGAAGTTACTTGTGTAATTACCTCATGCTCCCATTTTCCTAATTTGCATCTATTTATTTTATTTTTGGTGAGAAATGAATTGCTTCATATTCTCGTTTTGATAAGTTTTAGTGCCGATAAAGATACTAAATTAAGACGCTAATTAGTTTTCAATCTTCTCTCGAGAATCGTTGTTTCAAAAATGAGGTCCACATCAAGGCTTTTATTTATATTTTTGACTTTTTTTTTTTTTTTTTTTTTTTTTTTTTTTTTTTTTTTTTTTCACTAACTTTTCACTCGCGTATCCTAAACTACGGACCTTCACGGTTTAGTTCCAAGACCTTACACCTTTCGGAATAAAGGATCCAAGGGCCGTTACAACGGAGTGTTCAAAGACTCTAGACATTCCTGAAATGAGGATCCAAGGTGGTTAGACTAAGACCTCACACATTCCTGAACAAGAGGTCCAAGGGCCGGTGTAAGAGGGTAGCCAAGACCTAAACGCCTTTTGGAAATAAGGATCCAAGGCCCGATCTCGAATCCGTAGCTTAGAGCACTTAACTTATTATTATTAAACTTATTTATTAAGGAACCTTGATGTGTACCCAATTTTCAAAACAAGGATTCTTTTAAGAAGACCAAGAACTAATCATCGGCAAAACCTAACATCTTTAATTATTCTTACAGATATATATAGTGAAACAATTTTGTGGGAGCAAAAGGCCACAAGTAGCTTCGATGAGCTCTAAAGAGAACCAACTACTCCACGCTTGGCATCTAACTTCTAAATAAACTCTATCATTTCTCGTTCTTCGCAAATTTAAATCTTAAATAATAAGATCCGCGAATGCTTAGCCTTATAATCAAGCCATGCATATATAAAGTCGATACGGGAACTTGCAAACTCTTGAAAAGAATTCGCATTTTATAGCTCCTTGTGTAAAAGACTAGCACGAGCTTATAGATTATAAATGGTTAAGGGGACAAGCTAGGGCTCAACACGCCCGGTCAAGTCAGAATTTTATTCCTACTCTCACCAGCGAAAAGTCAACAAAAATGTCAAAATTTATTATATTTTTGCAAAATTTTTTAAATTTTTCTCATTTTTTTTGGATTTTTTCAAATTTTGAGGAAAAAACGGGATTGCGAGAGAAAACGGCAAAAATGCAAGGCAAAAATCAAATCGAAAGATTACCCCCCCAGACTATGGTATCCTCACTCCCGAAGGAGTGAAGGATGGGAGAAGCCACAGCATATGTGATGAAGAGCATAAAGATTTGGATAATTATCATGAAATACTCTTCATCATCAGCAGAAGTTTTGTCAAGAATCTCGGGCGGGAGGGTCGGGATGAAATCTTCATGAGAAGGTACACCTCCCCCAGACTAGTATCTTCCTCCAGATCAAAATAGAAATGATCGTATTCCGGAGGAGATATCAAAAGAGAGAGTTCATCGGAGAACTCCTCGTGATAAAGATCATTCAATTCAAAACGAAATGAATCATATTCGGGAGGAGAGATATGAGCATGAGAAGTGGTACTGCCACTACTCGTCTCCTCCGAATGATCAATATCAAAGAAGAAGGCTTCAAAAGCCGGAAGAGAAAAATCAGGACGAGAAGTGGGATTGCCACTACTCTCCTCGGCCGTATCAAACATAAATTTCTCATATTCGGGCAAAGCATCCTCGAGCTCGAGCTCTGGAGGATCTGACGGCTTTTCTTCAAATATAATTTCTTTAACTTCTTCCGGGGGAAGGGAAAGTGACGGTTCATCAGATATCTCCTTTTCTGATAACGGAGCATCTCCCCCCGGATCAAGATAGGTATCATCAATTTCCGGTGAAATTGAATCATCAAGGGTAAGAAAAACATCGACCTCTTCCAAGAGAGAATCACCTCCCTCAACCGGCGTGAGGGAAGGGGAAGAGTCGGAAATGATAAGTGGAGTGGGATTGCCACTCGAAGAGTTAACCGAGAAAAAGTCACTATCCTCAACGGGGATAGGAGATGAGGAGGGGAGAAATGGTATCATTTAAAGGAATAGCACCCTCCTCGTTGTCTTTCTCATCATTGTTGCTAGCATAAACAGCTTTTATACGATCCAATTGCTCTTCTGCTAGCAACTCTGCAATACTCTTGTTTTCCTGATTTTTCTGAACAGGTATTGCAGCTGATGAATTTTTGTAAAACTCCCCAATTTGAATAGTGTCCTCATCATCGTCATCGAGAAGGGCAGCCTTGAGAAATATGGAACGCCTTTGCGCTCCTCGTTCTCTGGCTAGTAATTCTGCAATAGATTTTTCATGAGGATCTTCTTGGGGAGGTTTATTAGTCAAATCCTTAAGATCTTTAATTAAATCTAGAAGATCAATGAGAAGTTCTTGAGGAATTGGCTGAGGTTGTGGTTGAATCATTTGGTACTGTGGAGGTTGGTCATGATAAAAATAGTCATAATTGTCACAAGGGACATGCTCATAGAGAAGCGGGTTCCTTGTTTGACAATCAGAACTATAGTGAGGACCTCCACAGTACTCACAACAATAAGTTTGTTGTGACTGATTCAGTGACTCATATGGATAATGGTCATACCCGAAGCTTTGATCACATGGAACTTGTTCATAGACAGACGCATTCCCTGCTTGACAATCAAAACTTGGGTGCGGACCTCCACAATATTCACAAGAATATGTTTCCATCTCATGGTGTGGTGGCTGGTTGAAAAAGTCGGTTGTTTCATGGTAGGAATAAGGATTTTGGTCATAGACAAACCCGTTTCCCGATTCCACCATGCTACAACCGGGACAATTCCCGCTATTTGGAGGACCTCCACACCATTGACAACCATAATGGTAAGATGAAGACATAGAGAAGAAGAATTAAACGGATAGAGGGATAACGAGATAGAATTAAACGGTTAAGAGGATAAGAAGATAAGAATTAAACGGTATGAGAGGATAAAGAGATAAGAATTAAACATATAAGAGGAGACGAAGATTATTTTTGGGTTTTTTTAAAATTTAGAAACATTGAAAATCAAAAAGAAAAGGGAAAATAAATTTTGAAGAGAGTTGTAAGATGTCACGTGCCCTTCAATACTGGCAGGTAGACCACCAATGAACTATTCCAGCAATTTCTCATTATCTAGCACCATGTGAGCACAGAAGACCTTCAATTCTTGAAATCGTCGAACATAAGTGGTAAGATCAACGCCCTTCACAGCCAAATAGTAGAACTCAGTATCCAACTTCCTCATGTCACTACGGGAGCAATACTTCTTCACAATTTCCTTTTTAAACTATTCCATGGGAAGAGTTTACCTTGGTAGAGATGGTATCACCTGCAGCTCTCCTATCTCCCTTAATCTCCTTCTTCAACTCTAAAACCTCAGACTGTCGCGTACACAATCGCCTGGACATCGACATATAACGGCCCTGGCACCAGGAGATGTCCTGCCTCAAACGACTCAGCTCGGCTCTGAGCTCGGCAGGGGCAACTCGCTGTGCAGCTGAAGACTCGCCCATCTCAAATGTAGATGTCACCTCTGTAGCTAAGGCGTGACCTAAGGCTCTGAGGTATCGGACTCGTAAGTAATGTCCAACACTGCTGGTGAGGGCGGCATGGGGAGAGCCTCCTGCTCCTCCTCCATCGGCTCCTCGTCATCATCATCATCATCATCATCATCGTCATCATCATCATCATCCAGCTCATCATCATCATCATCATCATCCATCTCCTCATCATCCGGGTGAGGTACATCAATAGGGTTAGGGTCCTCCTCTGGACTCGGTGGTGCAAGGGGGTGATCAACAGGTGCATCTGATAACTGACCGGTAGGGACTGATGTAGTCATAATACTCTACATGGAGTATCGGGAAAAATATAAAAATTCTAGCCAAATTTTTATAAAATAGTTTTATATGAAATGAAATAGTAGCGGAAAAATCCAAACATATGATAGTGCAAAGCATGCACACATAAAAGTTTAAGTAAAGCACTTAAAGAGCGAAGTGGCACGGAGGGCTGATGGCTATCGATTTTGAAAAATGTTTTGACACACACGAAATTGTTTATAGTCGAGTATGATCTCGTTCTCTATAAACGGTGGCTAGGATACCATTTTGTAACACCCCCAACTCAGAATATGGCAGCGGGATGGAGCTTGGGGTGCTACGTAAGGGGTAGGACAATCACAATCATAGAAAGCGATCTCATAACGAGGCGTTTTTAGCAAAACATATCATTCGAATACAAAATTTAGTATTTAGAGTCTAAAAGACTCTATCACAAGTTGCAGCGGAAAATAAATATAGTTTGCAGCGGAATAAAAGAAACAGTTTTAAAAGATTATTCGAATGATAAGATAGTAAGGGTAAAAAGTAAAGCCCTTGATAGCCATCCTCAACCTTCAGCCACTCCTGGCGCTCACAACATGCATCAATTACCTGAGATAAAACATGCTAAAAAGTCAACACAAAGGTTGAGTGTAATCCATAGGTTTAGTAAATAATAGTTGAGCACAAGATTTTAAGTCTGGAAGATATAAGTAACAAATATAAATATCGGGTAAGCGTCACATAATTCTCTTGTTTTGCTAAGCTCATGACACACAAAGCGTTAACCGACACCAATAACCTTGGCGTAAGTCGACAGTAACCGCGGAATTTCTTAAAATAATAGTTGCCCCCAAAGCTAGGTACTTTGCCAGATACCTAGTTAAACTCAATTATAGTACATCACATGCTGACCGACCTTAGTCAACATAGCGGGATGGTTAAATCCTATAAGCCTATAAACTACAATCGCGCTCACTCGCAAGTGATTAATGGTTCATGATCGAAGGACTTGCTTTTGGCAAGGAAGGTACTTAGCATTACCGCATCAGTCAGGAATAGCATACCAATAAACAATTGTGCTAATAAAAATAAGTAAGTAGCATGTATCTCCCCCATGGGTTTATAAATAATTTAAAAATAAAAATGGGGCTATGAATCACACCTTAGCAACAGATGAACAAGATACCACAATATGATCAAATGGAATAACACGCCAAGTGAACCCCAGCACAACCTAATATATGAATAATATGTCTCAGCAATAACCTTAAAGTTATTTATAAAACAATACTTGTATTCGAAATGAAAAAGTTTTATTTCAATAGCGTTCGAGTGAAATAACGTTTAGGACTCGTGCAGATACGAGATGTTAAAATAATACAAGTCGGCAAACACAAACGGATACGAAGAAAGGATAACGAAGCGAAGAGAAAAACTAAGATTAAGAAAAGAATAATTAAGAAAGACAAGACAGAAAACATCAATAGGTTGTTTCAGTGTTTTACCCATTTCCCCAAGTAGTTGATAAAACATCGTGATTTTGGAAGAAATTATATAAGTTTTGAAAAGGTTTTTAAGATATTGAGTAATCATAAATGATCAAGTTATAGAAGGTTTTATCAAAATTTGGGCATGATGCGCCCGTTTATAAAGCATTTCCAAGCCGTTACGACTCTTGAATATAAGTTTTATTGCCTCATTTTACAAGTTAATTATATATAATTGGACAATATCATTCGGGTATATATTAGTTGTTAAGTTTATCGACTATTTTGTGTATGTTCGGGTCCAAATATGTTAAGCTCTTATGAGTCTAACATACTCTTCCGTCTCATTTACCAAAATTGTCCATAAGCTCATTGGCTAATACCGTAAATCCAATAACGTCCAATTTTCATCCAAGCATAGGAAATAACAAGTGACCAAGTCCAATGTCCAAATCATATCTCATGTTTTCCAATTAATTAACCGAAACACCATATCGATAACCAAATAATTAATAAATGACAAAATAATAAAATGAAAGACATTATGGCCCATGTGTATTTGGCTTTGGCCCAATACCCAACTCATGTTCCCATGGACCCTCTTTGGGCTTTCGGGCCCAAAGTTATAAGACTTAACCCATTTAGGACTTATCCAAGTCCAAACCGACTCGACACCAACCCGAGGTTTTCTAACCTCGAGTCTTTATGTAAAACCCTAAAAGCTAAAACGTTTAAAAGACCAAAATGCCCCTACAACTTTGAAAATTTATCAAAGCTTATATATGTGCCAAATTAAATCGCAAAACCTATGTAACCAGACCATATATGATATAAAATATTTATGAGGCATCATTTAAATTTTGTACAAGCCACAAAAATAATTATAACACATTAAAAAGTCACATGAACCGAAAATTTATATTAATTAATTAATTTGATATTTTAAACTAATTAAAATTGTGGATAATTATCAAACTAAGTAAGGAAATAACACAAGATTAAGGAGATTGATTTGGTCATCAATATGGCCGAAATTTCTGTCATTTCCCCCTCCTAATCACTCGGCCAATCTCCTATTAAATTAGTTTTATCCTTTCTTCTCCCATAAGTAAAACCGGAGAACTTAAAAACACATAAAATTCGTCCATAATTCCATCCGAATTTCTGGAGCTCTTGGAGTATTTTTCCTGTGTTATTCATCATATAAGGAGGCTGAGAAAAATAGGCTTGGGTTAGTAGAGTCGCTGGTTTGGTCGTGGTCGATTTTCTTGTCGTATTTTCCCATCCGAGAGGTATAATTCGTGAACCTTATTTCCATACGTTCTAAAAATTATCTAACATTTTTCTAGTGATCTATGGGTCAAATATAACCTGATAAAAATAAGAAATTCGAATCATGCATGATTTTCTAGCCGTTTTTGAATTAATGGGTTAAAACACACCTATTTTCCAAAATATGTGATACGATTTTTCTGAGGGTCATATTTATTTTATTTGGACCTTATATGATGTGTAAGGTCTGGGAAAAATGTTGGAATAATTTACAAAAGCCTAGATGAGTCGTTGTAATTATTGTGGTTAAAAAACGTACCTAAAATCAAATAAATACCATACGATTTTTCTGTGTTGATTTTATAATTTCTCTGAGTTCCTTATACATCTAATAACGTGGGAAAAATGATAAAAATAATCCATGCACTATATATAAATCGTATGAATAATTATGTGTTATAAACCCTAATTTCGAATTAAATCTCAAAAACATGCATGCGATTTTTCCAGGTCTGGTTATTAATTTTTGTGGCATCCATAATCATCATATAACACTACAAAAATGTTCCTTTGATTTTTGAGGCCTAGAATAATGTTTGTTGATTTTTGTTTAAAACCGTATAATAAGAAATTAAAGGAAAATGTGAAAACCTTAATACCCTAATCGACCTAGGGTTCTACTTGATCAAATCTGGAAAAATAAATGTGTTTTAATGATGTGGTTTTGATGGGTTAATGATTGGAAAAAGTTAGGGTTTTGATTTAGTTATAAAAAGTGTTACCGATTAAATAATATAAATATAAGGGTGTGTTTTGTAACTTATGAAACTTGTGGGTTATTTTTAGAACATTATTTGGACTGTATATATTTCGTATAAAATATAACATGAGGGTGTCATGTGTAATTTTGGTATTTAAAAGGATTAAAATGATTTATTGGATAATATGTAATTCGGTTTGGAAATTAAATAAGTAGAGGGGTTAAAAGTATAATTTCTGGAAAGTTAAGGTGTGTTCGTGTATTTTATCATGTTAAGGGCGTGTTGTGTCATTTTGAGGATTTAATGGGTTAATATGTAATTATTGAGAATTAAAGATTGAAAATGTAAATTAAAGGTTTAATATGTAAACAAATTAACTTGAGGGACCTATTGTGTAAATTTTGGATAAGTGGAGGGACATTCGTACAACTTGATAAAATAAGGACTAATTGTGTAAAATTGATAAACTAAGGGTTTAATGTGTAAGTATTGATATTATAAGGTTTAAAGAGTAACTTAATAATATGAAGGGTGTAAATTGTAAAATTGTGTAACCTAAAGGACTAAATGTGTAATTCTGGATAACTTAAGTATGAGAACGAATTTATTTAACTATGATACCTTCATCCTACTAAATATGGAAACTTACTTAATTTGGAAACCTGTTAAAAATGGAAAGACAAGCTAAAATGAGTAATTCTCTTCTACTCCTCTAGGTGTGAAGAAGAAGGTTTTGATCCGCTTCTGTGTCTTCTATTTCTTGTTCGTATGTGCATTCGTGATAAGGTACGGATACTCTACCCTTTTAAGAAAGGGTGTCTTATCACCTATGCTTCGATGTTGAGCTATGAACCTTGCTATGAACCTTTGCTATGACCCTTTTGCTATGAACCTTTTGATATGAACCTTTTCGTATGACTTTGAGATTCACTTTTGACATGACCTTGAGATATGCTTTGATATGACTTTGAGATGAAACCGTTTGCATGACTTTGAGACCTGACTCTTAGTTTGATACCCGAGCCACCTTTTTGTTTCCTAGCTAGGAAGGTAACCTGGCCATGTCTGTGATGCACCACTGGCATGACTCCTGTGTGGGGGAGTGATTTCTCACGCCGTCCCCTTTTATATTATCTGCCATGGCTACTATGATTTTGAGTATGACTTTGAGATTGACTTTGAGTGGGGGCGTATGGATTGCAATCCTAGGCATGTTTTGTTAGTGGATTTAACTATGACTTTGAGTATGACTTTGAGGTGACTGGTGCTGTGTGCAATACACGCCTTTCACATTTCTGGGAGCTAGCTACTCCACCCCTTTTGATACATGAGGCCACCCCTCATATTATCTGGTTGCCTGAGAGGTATCCCCTCTGATTGTGAGATTATGACTTTGAGCTTCTGATGTTGAGATTATGACTTTGAGTTATGGGCTCGTGGTAGATGACTATCCTATACTTCCTTATTTCTCTTTCGTTTGATTATACCTTATGACATTTCCAGTACTTCATTATATTACCGTTTCGTTATCTTTGCTTGTATTATGTATCTGTTCACTGGGCTTTTTAAGCTCAGCCGCACGTTTTCTTTTCGTGTGCGGCAGGTTTTAGTTGGAAGATGGGTACGAGTGAAGAGACTTTTGGACTTAGAAGACTTGATAGTTTCGGCCTAGAGATGATTAGAAAGTATTCTATTGTTAGAAATTGTATTCGCTTTTGTAACCTTGTAATTCCAGTATTTCATTTGTAACCTTTGAGAATCTTTGTATTACTTATGAAGGTATGCTTGTTATATCTGATATGAAACCATTTGCGTGACATCTTTACCCTTGTCGGGTTGGGGTGTTACAATTATGGTATCAGAGCGACAGGTTGCGATTCGTAATACATTTACCCTTGGCCTGTGTAAGTTAGGACCACTAAATTTCCCCTGTAGGCGCTCGTAAGATAACCTTTGCGAAGTTGCTTGAGTATTTTTTTTCCCATAGGAACATAAGTTACAACCGGTGAGGAATGGGTAGACTAGGACATCCATGTGAGTAGGTTTTTTTTTTTTTTTTTTTTGCTTCCGCATCACTTTGAATTTTGCCTTTGCCTTTAGTCACACCTTATAAGAACGTTTATCTCAGAAGACGAGGAAGTCTTACCTTCCGTCATTTGAAGAATGAACTTTGTATGTTAACCAATTCCCTTGGGGAAGGATCGATGTTGACATTTGCCTAGTACGAAGTTGTTATCGGAGCATGCTGATGCTAATAACTGATGTTCCATACATCTCAACTCTGACAGTAAATGATGTTCGTATTACTATCAGTGCACACCCTACCATTCCCATGTTATAAGCTAAACAAGATTCCCACCCTTTGAACTGTTCATGATTCTAACCTTCAATTTGATAAAAGTGACCTTGATATATTCCAATACTCTCCTATCCCACACTTTGATGAACCATGTACCTAAATTGATATGTGAACTATCCGTATGATTTGACCACCACATTCGTTCTGAGAATCCGTTTACCTTGGATGTATTTGACTTTGAGGTCTTTTGATTTTGGATGGGTGGCTTTCGTGAAGCTACCGTAGACTACAATATTTGGAAATGTGACCTTTCACAATCTGCTTCACCATATGTTGATATGATATTCTCAATCATTTGAATCTGTTATGATGATTGTGCTATGAAGCACATACTCCGATCTCTTTGATTCCCAATTTTCTCCTAACGCCTGTTAATATCCACTCTTGGAAAGCTTCGACATTTGGAAGTTTTGTTGTACGAATTCCTGGTGTTCCTAATGAACCTTTTTGGATCCGTTTGGGAAGAAAAGTTTGCATCGAACTAATCTGAATTTGGCGAAACCACGATACTGAAGAAGTTAAGAGATTGTAGGAACTGATGAATATGAGTTTGTTCACTTCAGTGATCTTTTGAATGCTCCTGTTGGTTTATGAAGAAGAAAGAGAGAAGTGTGCGGCGGCGTATCGACCATCGTGAATTTAACCGTAATTGTTATTCCATTTCCGCGTATCAATATTTGATTCATTCTACCTTTGAAACTCCGTAGCAGACGACCTCACTTGAGTCCGAAAGACTGAAGAAGCAACCACAAGAACATCTGAGAAGGAAGTTGATTAGTTGAGATTAAGTTCCGCGAAGCATTACAATTTGATTTGTGAAGAGACAGATTTGTGATATGAAGTTGTTCTCTAAGAAGATTTGCTGAAGTTGCTTTAGTACCCGTGTGTGACTACTATGAGTTTTGAATGATGTCAATTGTATTGGCTAAAAGATTCATGTTGTCGCAAGTATTCGGACAATTGTCATAGTATGACAGTATGTTTGTGCTCAGAGACGAACGAGGAACACGTTGACCATTTTAGTATGAAGTGATCTGACACTTTGTTCTAGAAGAATAGATTTACTTGACGATAAGAGATTGTAGCAGGCAACACCACCAGGTATCCGATGACTAAAGAGCATCCACGAAAAGGACCAAGGCTGAAGGCCATTGTCAGAGTTAGAAACCTTGTAGAAGATGTGCAGAAGAGGTTTGTGACAGGCGTTACCAAGAGAGAAGCATGTGAGGAGAAGGCAGACTGAGATGAGACTCGATTATACCTCAAGCAGCACGTGGAGATTTCAGTTGGGCATCAAGACGACCAGACCGTAGAAGATGAGCTTTCAGCACATAAACCAGGAAGTCCACAGCAGTTTGAGTTGGTGAATTTTGAATCATGCTAGAAGACCTGTAGGAGGCATGCAACCTTGTTCCTCTAGTCATTTTAGTTGTACTAAGATGAATTGAGAGCTGAAGCAGACTCGCGGATGGAAGAATGCAAGGTGATCACGTCAGAGATTCACGCTACCACACCGAAGTGTCCAGAAGAAGTGTCGAAGACTTGAGGAACCAGACTCAAGTTTAGGATTTCCTCTCCACCCTATGATCGTATGATTAGACAAGAGAGCGACTACTTGGAATTTGAGAAGATTCGAGATCATGAAGTTGAATGGATGGAATTTTGTAGTAAACGTTTGGATTGGAAGATTTAATTGTTGTAAAGGATGAAGATATTGAAGACGTAATTCATTTCCTCTTAGATCACTTAAGTTTCCGTTACCTTTCGATAGGACCTTTTGAATGAGCCTTACCCTATTAGAAATTCCGTTCTGTGTTCGTTATGCATTTGTTTGGATGATGTTTTCGTTATGAGGAGGATGATGAATTATGGAAGACCTAACGTTTCGACGACGAGTTTCATTTTGAGGTGTACACATTCCGTTACGCTATTTATACGTTCAAATTCCTCCGATTTAGAATCCGTAGTGATGTTTGTTCTGGACCTACTTTAGGAGGTAGAAAGACTGATAGGTGGTTAAGATAAGTAGTTCTGTTCGCGACTTGAGATAAAGTATGACCATCATGATGGTATACTCATATGATGCTGGTATTATGACGGTTCGCGAACGTGATAATACTTACGTCATATGACGTACCTTCATCGTGTTCATAGGATATTTCGAGGAGTACTTTAGAAACCTTAGAATTTTGATTTGAGATGTGAGAATTTTTGCATTTGTAAGATTTAGGTTCGTTCCACCTGTACGCTTAATCTGTTCGCCGTTATACGATTTGATACGTTCGATTCTTGTCACGCATTTGTTGATCCCTATATTTCTGACGGAAATCTTAAGATCTGCTGTGAAATTTTCTGCCACCAACAATCTATGTTCTGTACGATCTCATCTGATTTGCCTAATCGAATGCTATGGACGGCATATCCGTCACAATCTTGCGTATCCTTGTATCTCTTCTGAGAGAATATGATAACCATTCGTCATGTTGAATATGATCCTTGCAATCTGAATTTCGTATGATATGTCATTTCTGGGAACTGAAGTTACTTTTGGATCGGCGATGAAGAGTCATGAGAAACAAGTCTTTTACATTTCCGGTTGCTGTCCGTTGTGTCTTCTGTTTCGTTTCATTTCCGATCGTTGGGATTTTTCTTTCCCATTCGTAAAGATTCTTTGGAAGAACCACCCAGAGCGGGAGGCTACCTGGGAAACAGAGGAATCAATACGAGCTAGTTATCCGCATCTTGTATTCTGATCTGGTATGTCTCTGTTTTGTTTCGATCCTTTCATTTCTGATTCCTTGCAAATTTCGAGGACGAAATTTTTCTGTTAGAAGGGAAGAGTTGTAAAACCCTAAAACCTAAAACGTTTAAAAGACCAAAATGCCCCTACAACTTTGAAAATTTATCAAAGCTTATATATGTGCCAAATTAAATCGCAAAACCTATGTAACCAGACCATATATGATATAAAATATTTATGAGGCATCATTTAAATTTTGTACAAGCCACAAAAATAATTATAACACATTAAAAAGTCACATGAACCGAAAATTTATATTAATTAATTAATTTGATATTTTAAACTAATTAAAATTGTGGATAATTATCAAACTAAGTAAGGAAATAACACAAGATTAAGGAGATTGATTTGGTCATCAATATGGCCGAAATTTCTGTCATTTCCCCCTCCTAATCACTCGGCCAATCTCCTATTAAATTAGTTTTATCCTTTCTTCTCCCATAAGTAAAACCGAGAACTCAAAAACACATAAAATTCGTCCATAATTCCATCCGAATTTCTGGAGCTCTTGGAGTATTTTTCCTGTGTTATTCATCATATAAGGAGGCTGAGAAAAATAGGCTTGGGTTAGTAGAGTCGCTGGTTTGGTCGTGGTCGATTTTCTTGTCGTATTTTCCCATCCGAGAGGTATAATTCGTGAACCTTATTTCCATACGTTCTAAAAATTATCTAACATTTTTCTAGTGATCTATGGGTCAAATATAACCTGATAAAAATAAGAAATTCGAATCATGCATGATTTTCTAGCCGTTTTTGAATTAATGGGTTAAAACACACCTATTTTCCAAAATATGTGATACGATTTTTCTGAGGGTCATATTTATTTTATTTGGACCTTATATGATGTGTAAGGTCTGGGAAAAATGTTGGAATAATTTACAAAAGCCTAGATGAGTCGTTGTAATTATTGTGGTTAAAAACGTACCTAAAATCAAATAAATACCATACGATTTTTCTGTGTTGATTTTATAATTTCTCTGAGTTCCTTATACATCTAATAACGTGGGAAAAATGATAAAAATAATCCATGCACTATATATAAATCGTATGAATAATTATGTGTTATAAACCCTAATTTCGAATTAAATCTCAAAAACATGCATGCGATTTTTCCAGGTCTGGTTATTAATTTTTGTGGCATCCATAATCATCATATAACACTACAAAAATGTTCCTTTGATTTTTGAGGCCTAGAATAATGTTTGTTGATTTTTGTTTAAAACCGTATAATAAGAAATTAAAGGAAAATGTGAAAACCTTAATACCCTAATCGACCTAGGGTTCTACTTGATCAAATCTGGAAAAATAAATGTGTTTTAATGATGTGGTTTTGATGGGTTAATGATTGGAAAAAGTTAGGGTTTTGATTTAGTTATAAAAAGTGTTACCGATTAAATAATATAAATATAAGGGTGTGTTTTGTAACTTATGAAACTTGTGGGTTATTTTTAGAACATTATTTGGACTGTATATATTTCGTATAAAATATAACATGAGGGTGTCATGTGTAATTTTGGTATTTAAAAGGATTAAAATGATTTATTGGATAATATGTAATTCGGTTTGGAAATTAAATAAGTAGAGGGGTTAAAAGTATAATTTCTGGAAAGTTAAGGTGTGTTCGTGTATTTTATCATGTTAAGGGCGTGTTGTGTCATTTTGAGGATTTAATGGGTTAATATGTAATTATTGAGAATTAAAGATTGAAAATGTAAATTAAAGGTTTAATATGTAAACAAATTAACTTGAGGGACCTATTGTGTAAATTTTGGATAAGTGGAGGGACATTCGTACAACTTGATAAAATAAGGACTAATTGTGTAAAATTGATAAACTAAGGGTTTAATGTGTAAGTATTGATATTATAAGGTTTAAAGAGTAACTTAATAATATGAAGGGTGTAAATTGTAAAATTGTGTAACCTAAAGGACTAAATGTGTAATTCTGGATAACTTAAGTATGAGAACGAATTTATTTAACTATGATACCTTCATCCTACTAAATATGGAAACTTACTTAATTTGGAAACCTGTTAAAAATGGAAAGACAAGCTAAAATGAGTAATTCTCTTCTACTCCTCTAGGTGTGAAGAAGAAGGTTTTGATCCGCTTCTGTGTCTTCTATTTCTTGTTCGTATGTGCATTCGTGATAAGGTACGGATACTCTACCCTTTTAAGAAAGGGTGTCTTATCACCTATGCTTCGATGTTGAGCTATGAACCTTGCTATGAACCTTTGCTATGACCCTTTTGCTATGAACCTTTTGATATGAACCTTTTCGTATGACTTTGAGATTCACTTTTGACATGACCTTGAGATATGCTTTGATATGACTTTGAGATGAAACCGTTTGCATGACTTTGAGACCTGACTCTTAGTTTGATACCCGAGCCACCTTTTTGTTTCCTAGCTAGGAAGGTAACCTGGCCATGTCTGTGATGCACCACTGGCATGACTCCTGTGTGGGGGAGTGATTTCTCACGCCGTCCCCTTTTATATTATCTGCCATGGCTACTATGATTTTGAGTATGACTTTGAGATTGACTTTGAGTGGGGGCGTATGGATTGCAATCCTAGGCATGTTTTGTTAGTGGATTTAACTATGACTTTGAGTATGACTTTGAGGTGACTGGTGCTGTGTGCAATACACGCCTTTCACATTTCTGGGAGCTAGCTACTCCACCCCTTTTGATACATGAGGCCACCCCTCATATTATCTGGTTGCCTGAGAGGTATCCCCTCTGATTGTGAGATTATGACTTTGAGCTTCTGATGTTGAGATTATGACTTTGAGTTATGGGCTCGTGGTAGATGACTATCCTATACTTCCTTATTTCTCTTTCGTTTGATTATACCTTATGACATTTCCAGTACTTCATTATATTACCGTTTCGTTATCTTTGCTTGTATTATGTATCTGTTCACTGGGCTTTTTAAGCTCAGCCGCACGTTTTCTTTTCGTGTGCGGCAGGTTTTAGTTGGAAGATGGGTACGAGTGAAGAGACTTTTGGACTTAGAAGACTTGATAGTTTCGGCCTAGAGATGATTAGAAAGTATTCTATTGTTAGAAATTGTATTCGCTTTTGTAACCTTGTAATTCCAGTATTTCATTTGTAACCTTTGAGAATCTTTGTATTACTTATGAAGGTATGCTTGTTATATCTGATATGAAACCATTTGCGTGACATCTTTACCCTTGTCGGGTTGGGGTGTTACAATTATGGTATCAGAGCGACAGGTTGCGATTCGTAATACATTTACCCTTGGCCTGTGTAAGTTAGGACCACTAAATTTCCCCTGTAGGCGCTCGTAAGATAACCTTTGCGAAGTTGCTTGAGTATTTTTTTTCCCATAGGAACATAAGTTACAACCGGTGAGGAATGGGTAGACTAGGACATCCATGTGAGTAGGTTTTTTTTTTTTTTTTTTTTTGCTTCCGCATCACTTTGAATTTTGCCTTTGCCTTTAGTCACACCTTATAAGAACGTTTATCTCAGAAGACGAGGAAGTCTTACCTTCCGTCATTTGAAGAATGAACTTTGTATGTTAACCAATTCCCTTGGGGAAGGATCGATGTTGACATTTGCCTAGTACGAAGTTGTTATCGGAGCATGCTGATGCTAATAACTGATGTTCCATACATCTCAACTCTGACAGTAAATGATGTTCGTATTACTATCAGTGCACACCCTACCATTCCCATGTTATAAGCTAAACAAGATTCCCACCCTTTGAACTGTTCATGATTCTAACCTTCAATTTGATAAAAGTGACCTTGATATATTCCAATACTCTCCTATCCCACACTTTGATGAACCATGTACCTAAATTGATATGTGAACTATCCGTATGATTTGACCACCACATTCGTTCTGAGAATCCGTTTACCTTGGATGTATTTGACTTTGAGGTCTTTTGATTTTGGATGGGTGGCTTTCGTGAAGCTACCGTAGACTACAATATTTGGAAATGTGACCTTTCACAATCTGCTTCACCATATGTTGATATGATATTCTCAATCATTTGAATCTGTTATGATGATTGTGCTATGAAGCACATACTCCGATCTCTTTGATTCCCAATTTTCTCCTAACGCCTGTTAATATCCACTCTTGGAAAGCTTCGACATTTGGAAGTTTTGTTGTACGAATTCCTGGTGTTCCTAATGAACCTTTTTGGATCCGTTTGGGAAGAAAAGTTTGCATCGAACTAATCTGAATTTGGCGAAACCACGATACTGAAGAAGTTAAGAGATTGTAGGAACTGATGAATATGAGTTTGTTCACTTCAGTGATCTTTTGAATGCTCCTGTTGGTTTATGAAGAAGAAAGAGAGAAGTGTGCGGCGGCGTATCGACCATCGTGAATTTAACCGTAATTGTTATTCCATTTCCGCGTATCAATATTTGATTCATTCTACCTTTGAAACTCCGTAGCAGACGACCTCACTTGAGTCCGAAAGACTGAAGAAGCAACCACAAGAACATCTGAGAAGGAAGTTGATTAGTTGAGATTAAGTTCCGCGAAGCATTACAATTTGATTTGTGAAGAGACAGATTTGTGATATGAAGTTGTTCTCTAAGAAGATTTGCTGAAGTTGCTTTAGTACCCGTGTGACTACTATGAGTTTTGAATGATGTCAATTGTATTGGCTAAAAGATTCATGTTGTCGCAAGTATTCGGACAATTGTCATAGTATGACAGTATGTTTGTGCTCAGAGACGAACGAGGAACACGTTGACCATTTTAGTATGAAGTGATCTGACACTTTGTTCTAGAAGAATAGATTTACTTGACGATAAGAGATTGTAGCAGGCAACACCACCAGGTATCCGATGACTAAAGAGCATCCACGAAAAGGACCAAGGCTGAAGGCCATTGTCAGAGTTAGAAACCTTGTAGAAGATGTGCAGAAGAGGTTTGTGACAGGCGTTACCAAGAGAGAAGCATGTGAGGAGAAGGCAGACTGAGATGAGACTCGATTATACCTCAAGCAGCACGTGGAGATTTCAGTTGGGCATCAAGACGACCAGACCGTAGAAGATGAGCTTTCAGCACATAAACCAGGAAGTCCACAGCAGTTTGAGTTGGTGAATTTTGAATCATGCTAGAAGACCTGTAGGAGGCATGCAACCTTGTTCCTCTAGTCATTTTAGTTGTACTAAGATGAATTGAGAGCTGAAGCAGACTCGCGGATGGAAGAATGCAAGGTGATCACGTCAGAGATTCACGCTACCACACCGAAGTGTCCAGAAGAAGTGTCGAAGACTTGAGGAACCAGACTCAAGTTTAGGATTTCCTCTCCACCCTATGATCGTATGATTAGACAAGAGAGCGACTACTTGGAATTTGAGAAGATTCGAGATCATGAAGTTGAATGGATGGAATTTTGTAGTAAACGTTTGGATTGGAAGATTTAATTGTTGTAAAGGATGAAGATATTGAAGACGTAATTCATTTCCTCTTAGATCACTTAAGTTTCCGTTACCTTTCGATAGGACCTTTTGAATGAGCCTTACCCTATTAGAAATTCCGTTCTGTGTTCGTTACCTTACCAACACTGCCTCAAATCCTACTCGACTAAACCTAATCCTAGCCATGCCGTGACTCACTGAGCCACGGTTAAACCTCATTCGAGCTATAAGGCTCTCGGCAACAATCAACTATGGACCAAACTCGAGACCAAAAGAATCCAAATCCAATCCGAGCTACAACAACAACAATAAATTAGAAATGAAAGAAAATAAAATAAGAATAAACAACTCACCTTGAGTCAGCGCGAGTTGACTCGGTGAGTCACCCAACTCGGACTGAGTCGAGGGTTTCACGACCAAAACAATATAGATCCACACGGTTTTCATTAGATTTAAAAGGATTTAACATGTTTTATAATAAAAAACGTTTGAAAATAGAAATTAGGGTTTTGGATTTAAAAAGAAATGGAAATATAGGGCGCGTGGGTTTACCGAGAGGGAGGGATAAAGGTGGAGACACGGCGGTGGGTGGTGGCGTGACGGTGGTGGTGGCTGTGGTGCTTCGATCTACGGTCAAATGGCTTCCGTGGGTCTTCAAATGCTCCAGATACGATCATGAAGGCCTGATCTACGTTTTGGGGTGATTAGATGGTTCGCCGGAAAATTTTCCGGTGACGGTGGTTGCTGGAGACGGCGGTGGTTGCCGAAAGGGATGGCCGGACGTGAGTGGGAGAGAAGAGAAAGATATATGTGTGTAGTGTGTGTGTGTGAATAAATGAAAAAAAAAAGGATTTTATACCCAAGCAGGGACTAAACATGGACAATCAAAAGTAGGGGGTGTGTGGTGAAAATTCTGGGCGGGGGTAATAAGTGTCAATTTGGTAAAACTTTTGCCATAGTCACTGTGGGACCCATTCGACGTACCAAACGGACTCGAAGAATTATGAAACTTGCGCCATTGTTCTCGAAATAATTTTTCTGATAAAAACGAGTATAAACATGCATAACTTTCTCGAAATTAATTTATTTGGCAAATTCGATTCGTTTATTGTTTTCTAGATTGTGCTGACATAATAAGGGACTAAGGTTCACGTTTCTCAAGATATCTCGCGTTTCTCAAGTTCAAATAAGTTCATAAAAGGTTCAACTGCTAAGGTGATGCAAAAATAAATATTTGGCTAGTAAAAATAGTTTGGAAAATTACCGGATGTTACAATCTCTTTGTGTTGTGATTATCGATTTAGTAGCACCCAAATATGTATGCTTCCACAAATCTTGATTTTGGGGGTGTTACAGGTCTCGTCTTAAGTCTTGCTAAGCCAGGCCAATACTCAACCTTCTAGTGCAACTTCATTCTTAACACCTGAAAATGGATACTCAAAAATGTCAACATAAAGTTGGTGAGCTCGTAGGTTTGAAAGTAAACCACGAAGCTGTGAATGATACAAAGTAGGACAATAGTGAGTGAGATATACAACTATAGAACGTAATAAAAAGAGTAGTTTAGGTTGCGCTAACTGAACCTACCATGATTGTCACACACAAATAAATAACTGCGGGAAGCTACCCCGGATAGTACTATCATATGCTTCGGCTCCAGACGGAGTTAAACAGTAGCGCATGCTTGCTCACATAAAGTAAAAGTATATCACATAGCACATAATCGCAATCAACGCACATAATTGTCCAAAAACTAAGTGAACAATATATCACAGCATAAAAGCATTTGAAAAGCATTGAGTACCATTTTCATCCCAAGGTAAAACATATTTAAAAGTGGGGCTACGAGAACTCACCTCAAAAGCAAAGCACAATACAACACAAACACGAGTAGTACAGCACAACAGCAACTAGTATCACAACGCGATGGACTCGGCACAACCTATTAATAATAAACTTATCTTAACATATATCCAAAAGTATAACGGTTTCCAAAAGTTAACTATTCCCAAGTATATTCCACTTTCGATTCCAAAATATCTTCGTTAAATCCATTTACTAGTGTTTGGTATCATCGTGGGTGAAGTGGTGACATAACGTTGACTCAAGTGTACACACGCCAAAACAAATGACCAAAACGAACATGACTCACGAAACAATATCCCAATAACGAATAAGCCAAGTTGTTGCAATATCCCAAACAAACTCTACTACTAAAACTCACAACAACCAAACAAGAACCAAGTGATAAAAATGTAAGTCATAAGGATAAGTCGTACACTAATAAATTTCCTCCGACATACTTATCGGGTCCTTATTGGGCTCGTCACCCGATAAGTCCGATAACCATGTGCGTCGGGTATATTACCGTCAACCGATCCGTAACTCGACATTAATTCAATATAACCTCAATATTTATATACTTGGTGTTCCTCGATAAGCGTGCCCTCGAAACATTAAATAACTCGTATATATTCTATTTTTGTTTTGGTTAACCATTTTCTTTTATTAAAATACTTAAGTGACATATTATATGTCATTTAATATTTCCCAAATAACTCCAAAATATTAAGTAACAAATTAATCGTTATTTAATATTTTAAAGTCATTATTTATTAATAACATTTCTCGTCTTTTACTTTTATCATTTAAGTTTCCAAATTAATTATATAACGAGTTATCTCATATTTCGAGTCACCATTCCGAGTCTATGCTATACTCGGGTCAATAAGTCAACCTCACATATCTCAATTCCAAAATAAAGTCCAATATGCATTTTTGGCTTGTCGAGGCCACAACGAGACTACGGAGTCTCAGCGACGCTCGACTTAGCTCAAACATCACAAGTATAATGATAAGTTCACAAATAAATAATCCCATGTCCAACAATATGGTTATCGGCCCTAAACCTACGGCTCGATAACGAATAAACCAAATCCAACAATCCAAATCAAATGTCCAAAACCCCATATCAACAACAGTAACAATATCCCATCGTCATCACCACGGCTTGAAACCGTGGCGAACCCGATAACCAAATGGACCCTAGGTCCTTCTCGGCTACAATCCACAACAACCACAACTTCAACACAAATCACAATAACCAAATCCTAATATCTACACTCGGCCACGACAATAACAATATCAAAACAAAAATAAAGATTAATCCACTAGACCAAAAACTCCACTACGCATAACCACGACTCGACAACCACTAAACTCGACTCAACAATGACACAACAAGCCTCGGCCGTGAGCTTAAGCTCACGGCTTGACCACGACGCGACCACAAAACCAAACCAAGGTGATACCAAGCCGGTTTTTAGTTATTAAAATGTGTTAACCCACAAATTTATTACCCAAATCGAATCAAAACCATAATGGTCAACTCGTTATGTACGAGTTGACTCACACCGAGTCACACAAGGGTGTGAATCAATGTAACCTATCTTCAATGACTCGGATCTACTCAAATCTAAACTTTCTTGATGGTGGTGAGGTGTCAAACGTGGCGGTGGTGGTGACTACGAGGTGGTGGTGGAGATTCTCGACGCGTGTGGTGGTTAGATGTGACGAGGGGGTCACAAGGTTGATGTTGGTGGTGGCGGTGTGATGTGGAAGTGGGCGGTGGTGACGCTCGGTGGTGGCCGGAATCTTGGCCGAATATGGGAGAGAGGGAGTGGGCGGCTAATGAGTGCAAGAGGGGAAACACAAACCCTAAAATGGGTATTAGTAAGCTTATATAGCCCTTAGGACCCTTTGTGAAACCCTAATGTCCCCCAAGGACTAAAACTGAAACTTAAGGCAAGGGGTAGGAAGTGTTATTTTGTCATTCTTTTAGTAAAACGCTATCGAGACCAATTTGGGTGCCGAAACAATTTTCCGAATATTTTTAATTTATGCCATTAATCTTAAAACTATTTTTCCAATAAAATTGATTATAAATACGTATAGGTTCGTGTTATCTAGTAAAACCCAGTGTTTTTCGTATTACTAGGTTTATTTGTGCCGACTCGCGTTGTGTGGTCTAGCTCACAAACACACATAAAAGTGAACATATAAACTAAATAAACAGACCATTTCGAGCTTAAGGTTGAGTAAGGACCTGAAAAATTCGCGGTTGTTATATCTTACTATTTTCAGCTCGTTAGCTTATCAACTTAAGCTTGTGACCTAACATTGAGGGGTGTTTACTTTTCACTTAATGAGTGGGCTCAATCCTTTATTACATCTTAATGGGGAGGTCCGTAAAATCCTCTCTCTCTCAATTAAGTGGATAATATGGTAATATCTTCAAGCCATTTAATTTAGTAAACAACCTTTATATATCATATGCTTAACTTGATAAGACTCGTGAGCAAAAAAGAAATGAGAGGTGATATGCACCTCACAAAACACGTTAATGATACAACATCATATGTGTATCATGTGCATAACACCTCCCAAAGAAATACATTTACGACTTTTATTAAATTTAGATAAATTTATACGAGGTAAGTAAATAAGCAAACACAAAGAGTATTGGATGAGTTAAACCCAAAACATAAGTAGTTAAAAAGCAACCCGAGGGCGAGGTGGAAGAAAATTTGAAGTTTGACAAATGACAATTGACCAATTACGAAAGAAACACAACACATAGAGATGAGATCTAACTAAGATCAAACGGCCCACAATCACTTTCAACTTCCAAACACCCCCCAACCCAAATCACAAAGAACCCTTTTTCTCACACACGGGCGCCAAAAACCTCACTCAATCATCATCATCACCATCATCATCACCTTAATTAATTAAAATTATACATTCATTAGTTATTTTTTTTATATCTAAAAATTAGCACACAGTGTGTGTTTATTTTATTGATTGATTGATTGATGGCGCTGGAGAATATAGTAAAAGAAGCATTGAACGCACTGTATCATCATCCAGACGACGCCGTTCGCTCTCAAGCCGATCATTGGCTTCAAAACTTTCAACGCACTCTCGATGCTTGGCAGGTCTATCTGTTTATTATTATTCACTTACTTTAAATTAATTTTTTATTTAGTTATTCTTTTGTATTGATTTAGTTAATTGCTAAAGGAATTATATAACCTAATAGAATGCCTTGGGGGAATTTGGAACAGGATATATAATAATACAAATTATTAATATCTTCTGTCATTTGCGGCGATCAAGTAATGGTGATGATTGCGATTGGTACACGGATGAACCTAGTTTACTTGCACCACCTGTTTGATGGAGGGTGTGGAGCATTGCGGAAACGTTTTATTGGCCTTGTATTTTTCTAAGTATTCCCCTTAGTTATTAGATGCGCTACGTGCCTCAAGGCTGGCCCAAAAGTTGTAGCCTTAGGGGGATTGAACTTGGGTCTCTACAAAAAGAATCCCAAGTTTCTAACCACTGCGAACATTATCACGTTTCCACTTATGCGTTAGTTTCGCATATACAGATTTTTTTACTTGATTATGCACTTACTATCTTGGGGAAGGGTTTCCCCGCCGATTTAAACCTTTTGGAGACTATTTTTTTTTTTTTTTTTTGTTACGCAACAAAGATTATCACTTATGCATACCTGGCCTTTATGTACATACTTCTGCCTGTTCTATATCTTTGCGACTAAGTTAATCCTTAATTGAGTTGCAAAAGGCGTTTTTTTGTTCCCTCTAGCAAAACTAATGACGAGGAACGCATTTTTGTTATGCTACTAATACTTGTACTTGCTATGCTATTCCGCCCCATCTTGGCCGAGGAAGAGTTACGAGCGCGTAAAAAACCCGCTGACCGGGGGCGTGCATACTTTGTGTAATGCTTCAAGCATTTACGATAAATAATAAATTAAAAGGCTGCTCCCTTTTGACTAACGACCCACACCCAAGTTCCATAGCTTTTGGTACGCTATCCCAATCATAATAAACAAAAAGGCCCTTCCCCAAGTATTAAAGAAGGAAAAAAAAAAGGAGGAGGACAATAGGTCTTATAGGTATAGCACATTAATTAAGTAAGAGATATTAGTAAATATCTTTGAAATTTATAGGATTTTGACCAGTTCAGGTTCCAACGAATCTTGATCATTAATGCCAGTTTACTGTTTTTGTATATCTATTTACATATTCAGCATTTAGGTTTTTAATTAATGCTAATTTCTTTCCGCAAGTGCGTCTCTTCTTCTGGTCAAAAAGTTGGAATGTTGTTGTATCTTTCTTTGCTTTAGATTTCTAGTCGTTTGACCATAGTTATCAAGTTCTAAGCATGCATTTTTGTTTTTTTCTAATGTGGCTGTTGTTGTTAGAGTTGTTCTTTTCTTTGGTAACATGTCTTTAGAGATAAACTAAATAAATTGTCATTTCATTAATCTCGTGTAGGTGTCGGATAATTTGCTTCATGATGCTACTAGCAATGTAGAGACACAAATTTTTTGCTCACAAACTCTCAGAAGTAAGGTAATTACACATATCCTTACATTTAAATAAAGCAAGATATTCTTCTGTGCAATCACTAAACTTTATGGCAAAAAACATTCAAGGTATAGCTGTTTTATCTAAAACTTGATAGTAATTATTAACTTACATTGATCCATATGCGATGTTCTCAATTATGTTGATAGGTGCAACGAGATTTTGAAGAATTACCGTCTGAAGCATTTCGTCCACTGCGTGATTCATTAAACGTGAGTATAGTTATATGATAATATCCTTACTATAATTGAACATGGGGTTTGATAAATCGAAAATTTTAACTGCAGAACTTGCTGAAAACATTTCACAAGGGCACACCTAAAGTTAGAACTCAGGTAACGTCTACACTTTCTTTCTACACCACACCCACCCACTAGGTGCTGACTTGTAAAGACGGAATAAGATTATGTTGTAAGGTGTGTTATATAGATTAGTCTTGCTGTTGCTGCATTGGCTGTTCAAGTCCCAGCTGAAGATTGGGGTGATGGTGGCATAATGAAATGGCTTAGAGATGAGATGAATTCATATCCTGATATTGTTCCGAGTTTCTTGGAGCTACTCAGAGTCTTACCCGAGGTACACACGATTATGATATTCTCTACAAATTGTCTTTCAGTTGATGTCATACATGCTATTATTAGATTGGTTCTATATTGCGGAGTTGTAATGTTAACTTGTATATTATATTGAAAACCAGGAAGTCTTTAATTACAAGATAGCTGCACGTCCTGATAGACGCCGGAAATTTGAAGAGGAACTCGTCTCTACAATGGATGTTGCTCTTGGCATTTTGACTGCATGTTTAAATATTCCAGAACTAAAAGAACAGGTGAGATCTTACAATAACAACTTCATTTATTTCCTTTTTGTATATAGAAAGATATGAAATCATGAGATGGGGCTACTTTGCTCTATTATATCATCATTGAAAAGCATCAAAGTAGTTGTTTGGTTGGGCTGCAGTGGTTTTTGGGAGTTCTTATATGAAATCATGAGATGGGGCTACTTCGCTCCAACTATTGATATCACCATTGAAAAGCATCAAATTAAGTAGCTTTATGGCTGGGCTGCAGTGGGGCAATTTAGGACTTCTATGCTTGTAGCTGTTTTAATTGTATGTTACTGTTGTATTAGTTTGCTTTGTATGCCTTTGGGCATGGCTTACTTGTTTGTGAGTTTTTGGTAATAAATATATTTTCACTTTTCCAAAAAATAAAGATATGAAGTTATGGAAGGTCAACGACTTTTTTTAAATTCCCAATATTAGGTAATATGCTACCGACCATATTTTGCCTAGATCACCATTCTTACAAATATTGTTGCTATTTATTCTTGCTTCTATACTGTCTATTAAATGTTATTAAACTCATTTGGTGCATACATAGTGTGTTTAAACTCTCCGAGTTTGTATCTCTTAATCTTTTTGCTGATTAACACTGATCATAATTTTATGCTCGTATCTATTTTGAGGTTTGTTAATTCCAGTTAATTTAATGTTCAGGCTTTGGAGGCTTTTGCATCATGGCTTCGGCTAAGACATAGGTAGATATTCCCCCTATATTTTTTTGTTGATCTTTTTTGATTTTTTATTGTTGACTGCTGATAATTCAAGAATTTCTTGATATTTTGCTGCTTACAGGATCCCTGCATCCGTTCTTGCTACACATCCATTGGTGTTGACAGCTCTCTCCAGCTTAACTTCTGATGTGCTTTCAGAGGCAGCTGTAAATGGTAATATAGAGTTAAAGTCATATATTATATTACTGTGGTAGTTTTTATTCTACATGTGTTTGTTAGGTTGATCATCATGCACTTGTTTATAATGTAACATTGTTTGGCTTTTGTCTATTTTACAGTCATTTCTGAATTGATACATTACACGTCTGCAAGAAACTTGGATGGATTTTCTGTGCAGATGCCTCTAATTCAAGTTATAGTGCCACACGTTATGAATCTGAAGCCACAACTTAGAGATTCTTCAAAGGTATTCGAGAGGACTTTTGTTGGCAAATTCTTGGCTTATCACCTTCTTGCAGTTTATCATAGGATACCAGCTGATTGATTATCTTGTGTCTTTCTTTTCATATATATTATTTAAGGACGAGGAAGATGTGAAGGCCATTGCTAGATTGTTTGCTGATATGGGTGATTCCTATGTTGAATTGATTGCAACTGGTATGATACTTGTTTATTGGTCATTGAATTAGCTAATTTTTTACTCATTCTGACTTCATATTTGAATTGACACATATATCATGTACAGGTTCAGATGAATCGATGTTGATTGTTCAAGCGCTACTGGAGGTTGCTGCACATCCAGAATATGACATTGCTTCCATGACATTTAACTTTTGGCACAATCTTCAGATCTGCCTGATAGAGAGGTAAGTCCTTTACAAGCTCTCAAATTATTATTATTATTATTTTTATATAAAACCAAACTTCTAATACAGTAATTAAATTTTTGCAGGGAATCATATGTATCGCTTGGCAATGAATCATTGATGGAATCGGAGAGAAATAGACGCGTGCAGGTTTTCCGTTCATCATATGAATCACTTGTATCCCTGGTGAGCTATTGGAGTCGTGTTCTTGTGTATATGACACTATTTATATCCAACTAGAAGCCCTATATTGACCTAATTACTTATTAAAGGGTCGATAAATGTTGTCTTTGATCTGAAACGCCCTAATTAGAATACTAAGCTAAAGATGAATCGGTCTAATGGGTTGGGACTGTCCCCAAGTCTATTTTTAATGCGTACAATGTACAGCTTCTTAAGTTCTTTTATTTAAAGATTCAGACGATTCTTGTTGTAATGCTGTTTTAGAATGATAATTAGTGAGTTAATTATTTGAACTATGGAAAACAATGTTTGTGGGCCAACCCAACCCGAGTTAGACTACCCTTTTTACATAAACCCTTTTCAACCTGTACCTGTACTAGAAGACATCAATAGCTTATAACCAGATCATATTTGTGTTGATTACAGGTTAGTTGCAGAGTTCAATATCCCCAGGATCATTTAGAACTTTCAAAAGAGGACCAGAAGGAGTTCAAGCAGACAAGATATGGTATTCATGTTTGTTATATAGTTATTTTTTTTTTTTGTCATGATATTCCATCTTACTATCCTTTTCTTTTGAAAAATGATATTTAAAAAGATCTTGACCTACTTTATGATAAGTATCCTACGAGTATTTTATTTTGTCGTACTGACATACTATTTGGTTTGTAGCTGTTGCGGATGTCTTAATTGATGCAGCATTAGTGTTAGGAGGTGAAAGGACACTTAAAATTCTGTACATGAAGCTTGTTGAGGTACAATGTTACCTTATTTCACTATATAAGTGGTTGAATAACACAACTTAAACTCTTTCTTTTCATTGTTTTTCAGTTGAACTGAAATTTACAATACAAGTATTTAAATTGAGTCGTATGTAGTTGTGATTTTGGGATTATATGATTTTCAGGCTCTAAGTGGCCACCAAAATGGTGATATGATGGATTGGCGACCTTCAGAGGCTCAACTGTATTGCATCCGGGCCATATCAGATCTTGTTCCCTTCACCGAGGCAGAAGTTATGCCTCAGGTAGAGTTTGACCTATAATGTGATCACTTCTTTAAACTTTTCAATGGAATGTGTATGTCTAACTCCTAAATATATGTTCTACTTGCTAAACAGATTATGTCGTTGCTTCCAAAACTTCCTCATCATGCACTACTACTTCAGACAGGTTATATACATACTTTGTTTCATAACATAACATCCTTTTGCCACCTTTGAAAAGAACTACGTAACATAGCTTCGCTACTTTTTATTTGGGTTTTCCAGTATGCTTGACTATTGGAGCTTATTCTAAATGGATTGATGGCGCGCCAAACGGCCTCTCTTTTTTGCCATCGGTTATCGATATTCTTGTGAGTGGCATGAGTATGTCTGAAGATTCTGCTGCTGCTGCTGCCCTGGCTTTCAGAAATATCTGTGATGGTATTCTACTCTCTTCAGTAGTGTATCTCGTTCTTCTTTATATTTCTATTATTTAGAGTTGGCAAAATGGGCGGGTCAGGTGATTGGTCTTGATAGGTTTTGGGGTCAAAACAGGTTTGGGCTGCGCCAGAACACTTTTGTCCATCTGATTATATTCCTATTTGATTAGTTTGTGAAATACTTCGAATGACTTTTATTTTGTTTTTAATAATATGTACTGTTTCAGACTGTGGGAAAAAGCTATGTGGATCGGTGGACGGTCTTTTTCAAATATACCAAAGGGCAATGACTGGAGAAGGTTCTTTTAAGGTTGCAGCTCAAGATTCTTTGCATCTGGTTGAAGCCTTAAGGTACCAGCACAATCTTGCGTAATCTTAATTATTTAAGTGAAATGTTTTTCTCAAAAATCTTTTGTTGCAGTATAGTTATCACTGAGCTTCCTCCAGACCAAGCTAAGAAAGCTCTTGAGGCACTTTGCATTCCTGCTGTTGCACCTTTACAGGTTTGGCTAATCTAGTACAAATTAATGACCAGAATGAGTACATTACTTATTATAGGTGGCAAAATGTGCGGGTTGGAGAACAGATTTTTGGGTCGTGTAGAGCTTAACCACTAGTAAAACTTTCTTTTGTTAGAATATACTAATAATTAATGTGTAAATCTGAACCTTATATAATACGACAATCAGAATGTTTACGCATCTGAATGCATTGGATGACCTCAACCTGTTTCACCACCTCTACCCATTTGACCTATTTTCTTTTTAGTTGAGTTTTCAGCTGAACCCGTTTGCCACCTCTAATAGTTATATGCTTATGCTTTACTAACGTACATATCTGTTAGCAGGAAGTGATTAATCAGGGTCTTTTGGTATTGGGTCAAAAACCTGCTCGTGAAATAACTGTTCATATCGATCGACTTGCAAATATATTTAGGTCTGATAACAATTTCTTAGCTACACTCACTGATATAAGCTAACCCATTGGCTCTAATAATTGAAATAATGAATCATCTGCAGATATGTAAATAATCCAGAAGCTGTCGCTGATGCAATTCAAAGACTTTGGCCACTTTTCAAAGCCATCTTTGATGTGTAAGTGTTGCTTTTACCATATGTTGAATGGTCAGCCACTTATTTTTTTTATCTGTACGAACTTATGGTATGCTGACATCTCAGTCGTGCTTGGGATATGCGGACGATGGAATCACTATGCCGGGCCTGTAAACATGCTGTAAGTTATGGTCTATATACTATTTAGAGTTTTTTTTTTCCCTGGCTAACAATCTGCACTATTAACTCTTTCGAAGGTGAGAACATCTAAAAGGTATATGGGAGTTACAATTGGAGAAATGCTCGAGGAGATACAAGGGTTATATAAACAACACCATCAACCATGTTTCTTATATCTGTCAAGTGAAGTTATAAAGGTATGATTTTACCCTTAAAAGTTTCAATTTTCCTTTAACACTGAATGACAATTGATGGAGATTATGCTGCAGATATTTGGGTCTGATCCTTCTTGTGCCGACTACTTAAAGGTGTTGATTGAATCTCTATTTAGCAATACAGCATGTTTGCTTACAAAACTTCAGGTCTGTCTTCAGCAGCTATAAGTGTATAATAACCCCGTCCCCCAAAAAAACAAAAACAACTTGATATATTTAGTTTAATAGTAAGCATTTTATCTTTAGGACTTCACTTCCAGACCAGATATAGCAGATGATTGTTTTCTGCTGGCGTCAAGATGCATTCGCTATTGTCCACATCTGCTTTTCCCATCCCCCGTATTCCCATCATTGGTGGATTGCTCCATGATTGGAATTACAGTCCAGCACAGGTTATCCTTAGTTCAGTTAATTTCAATAAAGACATGTTTTGGCCTAGTGTTTGCGCAACTAAAGAGTTTTAATCCAATGATTACTGATATCCTTCTCAATAGAAAAAAGATTACTTCACAAGCATGCTATGCAATTTTTATTTCATCTGGAATTTTGATCTTTGTTTTATGCAAATCTATTGTTAAATTTATTCAATATAATTCGGCAAATGTAGGGAGGCGTCAAATTCTATACTAAGCTTCTTATCCGACATATTTGATCTGGGAAAGTCTAGTCAGGGACAACAATTTCTTTCTATCAGGGATAGTGTTATTGTGCCCCGAGGTTCCAGCATCACCAGAATCTTGGTTGCTGCTTCAACCGGGGCTCTCCCAAGTTCAAGATTAGAAACAGTAAGACTTCTTTTATTTATTTATATTTTTTGCTTTCAAGTTTGCATCTTTTTTTACAGAAACCGTTGCTTTGTAACAGGTGGCATATGCTCTGCTAGCCCTATCACGTGCATATGGGGCAAAAGCTCTGGAGTGGGCTAAGGAGAGTGTATCATTGATTCCATCTACTGCAGCCACAGACATGGAAAAATCAAGATTTTTACAGGTGTTATCAGATGCAGCATCAGGTGTAGATATTAAAGGGTTGACAATTCCAATAGAAGAGCTTTCGGAGGTTTGCAGACGCAATCGAACGGTCCAAGAGATTGTTCAAGAAGCATTGAGGCCACTTGAGTTAAATCTGGCGTATGTATCATAGTAGGTATACCATGGAGAGAAAAGGTCATTTTTTGTGCCTAATCTTTGTTCATTACTCCAATTTTTAAGGGATTATGGGGATCGGATCGGATTGGTGGGTGGTGTGGTGTATAATTGTAATTTGTGGTTAAGATTTGCAGGAAAAAAATGTTGCTGGAATTGTTTTCCCTGAAATTTTGGTTGAGGCTTTATAACTTACTTTTCTCATGTAATCCATCCCTGTTGAGTTTTTTATGAAAGTGAACACATATACCTTTTGAGATTGTCATGAAATTTTGATAATTGTCTCATTTATTCGGTATTTATTATATAATGCTTGCAAGTGGCTGTTAAGGTTCCGTTATAAGAGTCTTTTGTATGATTTAGTCTCTCGCAATACACATTTAAATAGCATCATCCTAAATGGATTCGAGTCAAACTGTTGGTCACTTGGTCAGGACAGGCTGGGTAAGTACAGACAAAATTTTTTTTTTTTTTTTTTTTTTTTTTTTTTTTTTTTTTTTTTTTTATTATTATTATTATTATTATTATTATTATTATTATTATTTTTGCCTGTTCAAGCCGAATATGTTTGCTCTTGTCATCTTAAATACAACCAGTAGAAAGAAAATTTATCCTCTTTTCATGTCCGAAATGAACAAGTTAATTTTATTTTTTTTGGGTTTAACTGGGTTTTCGGATATATTGCGAGCCTACTAATTCCATGGCGACTACCCTTTTATATAGCCCAAAGGCGGCGCAGGTGAACTTCCGTTAGATTTTCTCCCTGTTGGATTCGAGCTTTTGACCTCCGCTCGATAGATCATCCAATGTCATTTAAGATTGTCGAAGACTATGTAAAAAGTAGATTTACGCCCAATTAAGAAACATGTTGTAAAAAGTTTGTTAATGTCGACTACGATACCTTATACCGTTTCTTTAACATCAATATGTCCATAATTCTTGAGTTTATTAGATGATAAGTTTGTTCTTCGTTTAAGTTTAAGGCATTCCTGACGATATATGATTCATGTACTTTTTGGATGATATTAATTATCAGATGAATTAAAGAAATGCAATGTTTATGTGCTTCTTATAAAAATTCAGGACTCTTTACATTTTTAATACTAAGCCACTCGTAACTGTTAACCGTTGTAAGGTGAATTGAAAATGTAGCTAGATGGGTAGATGTGGTGGAAATGTAGCTAGATGGTTATTGGTGCATATAAGGTGAATTGGAAAGCTGCAGAAAAGATTACAAACTGTTGATAGTTTGCCTGCAGACTTGTGTGGAAGTGAAGGCTGAATGTAGCTATTCTGTATTGTTGAGATTCTTGGTTGTCTGATATATGTTCTGTTTTGTTATGATCATGAGTATAGGCATGTCTATAGCTCTAATCCATTGATTGTATGAATCATTGTTATTAATAAAATATGTTCACCTTTTGCAACAAAAAACTGTTAACCGTTGTATTCTTAAATACAAAATTAGCTACTTCTGCTTGTGTAAGTTTTGTTGGATTTTTCAATCACCATGAGACCGTATGGTTTTGGTTTACTAATCAATAGAATAATAGTAATCACCAAACACAGAAAGAAACTGACTATGTCCAAACTCGATCCGGAAGGCAGAGACCGTAGCATGCTCAGATTTGATTCAAGTGCTCAATGAAGTTTAACTTGAATACCACCCGAATAAGTAGATAAAGCTTCTTACCTATTTAATGTATAGTACATGTCCAATGTTAAGTTGATCCTAATTTCAAATAGGACTACGAGTCGAACTCAATCTCTGTGCGATCCCCAATGGGTGAAACTCAAATGTTTTTTTTTTTTTTTTTTAGAAAAGCAACATTTATTAAGAACCACAACAAAGAAACAACTTACAATACATGGCATCCCACCTCAATTAACAAGCTACTTAAAAGAGAAAGGGACCCAAAACTAAACAAGAACAAAACAAAAGTACCACCACTATATCCTCACATGAAGACAGTAACATACTAAATATGACACAAGGGGACAAGCAATTATACACGCTAACACCACGTACTCACATGAGAATATATAATCCCATATGAACCACTAGCTATCAATGTCCGTAAGCTGCCAAAAAAGTAAACAAATAGAGTGTCGGCAACCGTGGAGTTATGCTAGAGTCATGGGGGAGGACTCCGAGTGAACACCGCTGCCAACCCCCATGACTCTAGAATCATGGGATTCGGAGTCTTACCTAAGACTCTGAGTTATGGAGTAAAAGGGAGCAAAAGGACAAAAAAAATTTGGACCCTTTTTTGTTTTGTGTGTTTTTTTTTTTTTTTTTTTTTTTTTTTTTTTTTTTTTTTTTTTTGAGGCATGATTCCGAATCCTCTAGAATCCTTCCACTGCCAACAGTTTTGTCCTCAGAATCCTCCAGAATCCTCCTGCCACATGGCACTCTGTGATTGGTCGGTGAGAATTCTCCCATCACTCGGAGTGTTGGGTTGAGAATTCTCCCAACCCAACACCCTAACCAATCTCGAACCTTAAGATTTATGCAGACAAAAAGAACCCACACGTGAGATATTGATAGGGACATTAATATTCCCATTATCCCATATGATGAAAAAAATCCATCAATGTAAAAAGCGTTAACACCCCCATCTTCCATCAACTAAAGATCTTATCACACACACTCATTGCAAGATCACACGCGACCAAGCAATGAGCGCATGATTCCACCACATTGTTGCAACTTGGACAAAGCACTGAATCTAAGTCAATACCTCTTTTATTTAGCTCCTCACGTACCGGAAGTCTTCCTTTAAGAGCTCTCCACACAAAATTTTTTACCTTTTTCGGCACCAACTTGTTGCAAAGAGTTTCTTGTCCTCCACTTTCCACATGTAGAATCTTTTCCTCGATCATGCTTGATAAGTCTTTGACCTCGAACTCACCATCATCGAAAATCACCCACTTCCATCTATCCCTACAATTATTAGAAACAACAACATTTTGCAAAATACCTATACTCCTTTCCCACTCCCTAAACTCTACCCCTAATACTCCTTTCCCACCCCCAATTCCAACACCACTCGCCATTCACCCACGACCCCTTATCCATCACACTACCCTCTTTACGCCTATCTAAGTGAAATAATCTAGAGAATCTATCACAAAGTCTATTGTCGTCAACCCACCTATCCGTCTAAAAACTAATATCCCTCCCGTCTCCTAACACTCACCTACAAGAAGATGTAAACTCTAACCCCGATCCGTCCACCTCCTCTCCAATCTTCACAATATCCCGCCACACCCCCTACCATTCGGCCCCCCAACCCCCACCCCCACCCCCAACTCGTTTCCCTATAATCATCTAGCCCCCCACTACCCCCATGAATGCTTTGATCACCCTAACCCATAAGCTCCCACCCTCCTTCCTAAACCTCCACGACCATTTAGCTAGTAATGCTAAATTTTTTGCCCGTAATGACCCGATATTTAATCCCCCCCACCCCATGTGAAGCTAGTAATGTATCCCATTTGACCCAAGAAATTTTTGTTCCCTCCCCAACCCTTCCCCAAAAGAATTTTTTTCTAATTCTCTCAAGATTTTTTAACACACTCGAAGGCACACGAAACATCGAAAAATAATACAATGGCAAGCTACCTAGAACCGATTTAACCAATGTTAGACGCTGTTAGTACAAATCTTGGGCTCAATGCAAGACCTAGGTTGGACTAGCTCTTGGCAGGGGCTGATCTTGTGCTAAGTGCTTCGTGAGCTGCTAAGAAAAAGTACCACCGTTAGTCTTACCGCTGAAGGGGGGGGTTAGGCGGTTGGCCTCCGGTGTGAGAGTAAGTATATGGTTTAGAGAGAGAAAGTATATATGCGGATTAGGTGAGAGTAAATGCTATTAGTTGAGAGTAATAAATGAGATTGGGGTATTTATACTACCACATTCGTCTCCTGTAGCTACCTCGGGACTCTGCGAGCCGAATTGCGCCTCCTTTGACTAATAGATGTCAAATCACGTAGGAGGCATGATCCCACAAGATCTGGCTTTTGGCGGCCTAGCGGCGGCCGGTGATGTGTTCCGGCCCGGCCTAGAGAGACCGGGGCACGTTTCTTGTCCGTCTTGGTAAGACTGGAGTCTATGATGTATGCTTGTCCGTCTGGACTTTGCCGCGGTTGGTTATGAACATGCCCGACCCAGTATGTTGGGTCAGGAAGTACTATACACGATCAAGTCCCCCCAGTCTAGTATACTTGTTTGGTTTGAGAGCAAGTGTTCTAGACTTTTTTGTAGTTCCGCGGCTAATAATGCCGTGTCTTGTCAAATAGGCTCTTTGAATTTCCGCGGCTGATATCGCCGCGTGTCTAATGTTGCTGACTAGATATTCCACTTTCCGCTTCTTTCGGTGGCGACAACATGTCATTGGTAGTCGCGAAACGTTTTTTACCCACTTATTTACTGGCTGATATGACGTTTCGGCGGCTGACCGTTCATTTTCTGCGACAATCGTGACGGTTCATCTGGGTGGATCTTTAACTGTCCAATAAGTATCCGGGGACGTGGCAACTTTGTGGCCTTTCGATTGGGCTGATGGCGCGTGTGTGTGTGGCTATAAATACCGAGGGATGTGCCACTGTTATTCTTTTTTCACACACAATAATTATTTTTTCCTCTCTCTAGAAAAGAACATCTTCCGCCTTCATTCCTCTTGCTTCCTTTATTCCCGGACTTAGATTTTCAGGTTAGGTTTCTTTCAAATTTGTCTTTTGATTATTTAGAATGGCTCCTGACCATATAAGTAGTGTGACTTCTAAGCTTTCTTAGGAGGATGTAAATGATTTTTGTAAGAAGTATAATATTCCTGGCCACCTTTTACCAGAGGCACCGGGAATCCGGGATACTATTAAGGATGCTCCGGAGGGAAAGATAGGCGTATATACTAGGTTTTTTGAGTTAGGTAACTTTAGGATTCCTCTGTCGTTGTTTTTATTACGCGTCTTGGAGTATTTCCAGATCCATCTGTCCCAATTGTCTGTTTTAGCGGCCTGTAGGATTAGTCACTTTGAGATTCTTTGCCGCGTACACGGTGGTAGTCCCACTGTTGACCTATTTAGGAAGTCTTACTATGCTGGGATCAATAATGGTTGGATGACCTTAGAGAAGAGAAAAGGTCCCAAGTCTTTAGTCGTCCCTGTCTGTTATACTGCCGCCCTTGATTCGGTCAAAAATTGGAAGGACAGTTTCTTTTTTGTGAAGAAAACCATTTTTCCGCTTTCCATTCCGTGGTATGAGAGGGTCTTAATAGACCGCGACCCTCCTCCTTCTGACGCGGGCTTGGATCAAGAGTTGTTGCGGCGCCTTGATACCCGGAGGGCCGCGTTTAAGAAATATCCGGAGGACTTTTTGAATGTTATAGGGTTAAGCCAGACCTGGGACGATGATTCTAGCCGCCCGACCTTTTTATGGCCGGATGATACGGGTGGGTTACTGGATCTGTTTTACTTCTTCTTATTTGTGTGCGTCCGCGTCTAACTTTGTATTCTGGTTTTTTTGTAGAAATGGATTTGTTCTCGTTTATTACTCAACCGGACGTATTCAAGGTGGCGACTGGGGAGCACACCTTGAAGGAGGGTGAGCCTACGCTGAGGGAAGAGACGACCCCACGTGTTATTGAGCCATCGGAAGATGTGCTTAAGTTGGTGGATCACACCGTTGTGGATGAGCTGGAGGCGGCTAAGGCCGAGAAGAGGGCTGGGAAGAAGAGGGTGGTGATTAATGCACCCGAGAAATCCAAGAAGAAGAAGAAGCTTGTTCGTAAGGAGACCCGCGGCTGGGTCAGGTACGGCTTGCTAATTCCTTGTTACTTTTAGGTGCTCCTTCCGCGGATGTCGTTCCTTTGTTTGAACTAATGCTTTGTTGTCATTTTTAGGTGCTCCTTCCGCGAAAAACCTTCCTCTGCTTGAACTTCAAGATGAGTCAGAGGATGAGCTGGAGCGTTCTGGCCCTCATACTGATGCCAATATTATGAAGAACGCTACTGTCCTCACTTCTTCCTCTCCCACCCCTACCCATGAATATTCCGAGGGTAAGGCTTTTGAGGCTCCTACTCCGGAGCATACTGAGTCCGTGCACCTTGAGTCTTCAGGGCCATTTGCTGAGGGGTCGCACCCGGACAATGTTGAAGATGTATCCGGGCATGTTGAGGCCGGGGCTGAGGGGGGTGCTAATTCTGAGGATTTTTATCAGTCCGTCTCTGTTGACACTGCGAAGGCCTCTTCTACCTACGTTCCCAAGTGGTTGCCTACGAACCATTTCAGGATGGATGACCCTTGGATCTGCCGTAACATCGTGGACAACGTTGCCACGCCGGGTTATGTGTCTGTTCTTAGGGGTATGGGAGCCGAGGACTTGTTAAACCAGTATAACCTGCTCACCTCCCAGCAGATATGTATGAGCTCGGAGGTTCGACTGCGGTTAGAGTATGAGCTTGAGCAGAACCGCAAGCTGGGCAGGAGGTTGGAGAGGAGGGAGAAGCTGGTTTCTGATTTGAGGGCTAGGGTTGAAGTGGTGGAGGGTGAGTCTTCTGGGACCGCTGAGCTCCGTGGCCGCATATCTGAGTTGGAGGCGGCCGCGGAGGCCAAAGACAAGGAGTTGGCTGAACTCCGTGCCGAGCGTGAAAGGTTGTCTCCGTCGGTAGCCCTTGTTGGAGAATATGGTAAGAAGAATGCGGAGTTGACCGCACAAAATGTAGAGCTTCTTGCAAAGAATGAGGAACTGGGTCAGAGGGTTTCGGGGTTGGAAATAATTTGTAGCACATTGCAGCAGCAGGTTCAGGAGCAGTTGGGTAAACATATTGAGGAGAGTGTGAGCATCGCCCGCGTTAGTTTTGAGGAGCGTATAGCGGAGTTGGAAAAAAGGTTGGTTGCAATTAACGAGGAATTTGATACGGACATTTTTCCTCAATGCTTAAGGGTCATTGAAGGCAGGCGCTGGGTCATCGGTCACGGTTTTCCCTATGCCTTCCGCAAATTTAACGAGTCCTTTGAGTTGAAGACCAGGCTGGGGGCGTGTATTTCCGCGGCAATAGCAAATGGGGTACGTCAGGGATTGGAAGCCGGGACGGAGCAAAAGGTATTAAACTTCAAGATGTGGAGGCTTACAACCCAGAGGCACAGATGTGCTTTCAAGACTCGGTGGAGAGGTTAGCCAATGTATCGTTCCCCTTGCTGGAATCCCTCGAGGCATGTATGGATGCTCCATTGGAGTTCCTAATGTCGCAGCTGGTACTGGAGGAAGACCGTCGTCCTGGGTCTGCGAAATATACTTTTAAACCTCCGGTCGCGGAAGAGACTGTTCTTCCGAAATCCGTGCTCAGACTTGTTACTCGTCGCCCCAGGGCTATTGCTGCTTACAAAGAGCAGAAGAACAGGAAATATGGGGTGGAGTTTGACTATAGTGACAAGGGTCTTGCTGTTGTTCTTCTGGCTCCTACACCTTCTTCTAGTGTTGATCCTGCGGTTGCTGAGTCTGTAACCGTTGTTACTCCTTCCGGGCCGGTGTCTGCTCCGACCGGGGATGCTAGTGTTCAACATGATGACATGTTTGATACTGCCGTCCTTGATCCTAAGGAATGAGTTAGTTGTTTTGTGTCTTTGGCTGTTCTTCGGGTGATATTTTGACTATATCTACCTAGCCGTAAATCTGGGAAGCTTTTATCTTTAACTTCTGATGGTGTAATCCGGATGTATGCATCCGCATATATTGTAATTGATTATGAATATAACTTAACCATTTTTGATGTGTTTAACACTTGGTCGTTTATATCATGTATATTTTTTTTTTGCCGGGGCTCATGTGGCCGGACTTAGTTTACTATCTCTGTGTATCCGTACTTTGGATTTCCGGGGATAGCTTGGTTTGGTCAATGGGCTTGCAATACCACTTATATGCCTTAGATAATTTGGAGGCACATTATCCTCCTGCAGGGCTTGCGACACCTCTTACACATTTTGTAATTGCGGAACTGTTTTCCGGGTTATGCATGCATATGACAGAAGTAATAAAAGAAAAATGACAAGTAAATTTTTAGAAAATCTGTGGAGTTGATCGGACTCCACATATCATTAATCAGATAACAAAGTACATAAAAGATGACTAGATGTGCTAAGATGAATCCCCGCTGCCGGATTGAACCGCAGTCAACCAAAAAAGATGGGAATACTCACATTTAATTACAAGTAACATTTTTTGAGATTCCGGATGTTCCATGTCCGGGGTAGGTCTTGACCATCTTGGTTCCTGAGCTTGTATGCTCCTTTTTCTAATGCTTCCACAACTTCGTACGGGCCCTCTTATTTGGGGCTCAACTTCCCGGTGCTTTCAACTAAGCTAGCATCGTTGTTGCGGTAGACAAAATCACCTGGCTTAAAGCTTGTTCCGCGGACTCTAGCATTGTAGTATTTTTCCATTCTGGCCTTGCTTCTTGCCTCTTCAATGTCCGCGACCTCTCTTCTTTCTTCCACAAGGTCTAAGTTAAGCTGTAGGACTTCATTGTTTGCTATTGGGTCGAATAGAGCGCATCTCAGAGATGGCATTCCTATTTCCACGGGAATCACGGCCTCCGTCCCATAGGTTAGGGAGAAAGGCGTGTCCCCGTTACTGGATTTGATCATTGTTCGGTGCGCCCACAGCACATGCTGTAGCTCCTCCAGCCAATCTCGGCTTCCCTGATCAATTTTTGCTTAAATCCCTTCTCCCAAGCTCCTGTTAGCCCTCTCGACCAATCCGTTTGCCTGCGGATGCTTTACCGATGCAAACCGTTGCTTGATATTGAGCTTCTCGCACCAATCTTTGAAAGGATTATCCCTGAATTGTTTGGCGTTGTCCGCCACTATTTCCCCCGGCAGGCCAAACCTGCACACGATATTATCCCATACAAACTTCTTGGCTTGATTGCCGGTAATGGTTGCAAGGGCTTTGGCCTCAATCCACTTTGTGAAGTAATCTATTGCCACTATCAAATAATTGATTCTTCCCGGAGCTTCTGGGAATGGGCCGCAAATGTCTATGCCCCATTTATAAAACGGCCAGGGGGAGGTGATAGGAGTCAGGTTATGCTGAGGATTTCTGGGCACCGGCCGGTGCACTTGGCAGTCTTGGCACTTGTTGATTACTTCCTTTGCATCCCTATGCATGGTAGGCCAGTAATATTCAGACCTTATTGCTTTTGCCACGATAGCCCGCGGTCCGGAGTGCATGCTGCATGAACCTTCGTGAATTTCCCTAATCACATAGTTTGCCTGTATTGGGCCCACACATCGCAACCACGGCTCTAGGAATGACTTGCGGAACAGGACTCCGTTGATGACGGAGTATTGCCTTGCCTTGATTTTTAGTTTCCTGGCTTTTTTCTGGTCCGCGGGTAGCACTCCATCTTTCAGGTACTCAAGAAGTGGGGTCATCCAAGTGTCCCCTTCTTCTTCCACCACAGCCACAACTTCTTTTTCTTCGATTGATTTATCCTTCAGGACTTCAACCAAAACTTGTTTTGTTAAGTGGGCAAAGCTGGTGGAGGCTATTTTGCTCAGTGCGTCCGCCTGCTTGTTCTGACTCTGCGGAATCTGCCTTATTGAGAATGTGCGGAAGTTCTCGATCAAGGCCTTGGCTTTTGCGAGATACCGTGCCATACTCTCCTCTTTTGCTTCATATACATCGTTGATCTGATTCACGACCAGCCTAGAATCTACGTTTGCGGACAGGTCCTTCACCCCCATCTGTTCTGCTATCCTTAAGCCGGTTAGTAATGCTTCATACTCTGCTTCGTTGTTGGATGTATCAAATTCAAATCTCAAAGCATAAGTGAATTCTGTACCTTCAGGGTTTGTAAGGATTAGGCCTGCTCCAGATCCTTCTTGACAAGAGGATCCATCGGTGTACAAGCTCCATGGATCGGCGTATGGCAGCTCTTCCGCGGTTATTTCTGTTACCGGGGTTTTTTCCTCTGGGATTTCTGCGATGAAGTCAGCTAATACTTGTCCCCTAATAGCTGTCCGCGGCCTGAAACTGATGTCATGTTCTCCCAGTTCAATAGCCCACTTAGCCATTCTGCCTGTATTTTCTGTCTTTGCGAGCATTTGCCTGATTGGTTGGTTTGTGATGACCACTATTGGGTGTGCCTGAAAATACCTCTTGAGTCTTCTGGCCGCATGAACCAGTGATAACACCAACTTTTCCATTGGGCTATAGTTTATCTTCGGACTTTGTAACGTGCGGCTGATGAAGTAGATGGGCTCCTGGCGCGGTCCTCTTTCTGTCAACAGAACTGCACTGATGGCCTCTTTTGCCGCAGATAGGTACATAATTAGTTCTTCTCTTGGTTGGGGAGCCGTGAGGGTAGGCAGGTCAGCAATGTGCTGTTTCATCTCTTTGAACGCCTTTTCCGCCTCCGGTACCCAATGAAAGTCGCTCTTTTTAATACATTTCTTTAGTGTTTTGAAGAACGGTAGAGACTTTTCCGCGGACTTTGATAAGAATCGGCTCAGACTAGCCAACTTTCCATTTAAGCTTTGCACTTCTTTAAGAGTCCGTGGGGAAGGCAACCGGGCAACGACCTCGGATTTCTCCAGGCAAGCCCTGATTTCTTTTTTACTGATCACATGCCCCAGGAATACCCCTTCTTCTGCTCCAAAGGTACAATTTTTTGGGTTTAACTTCATGTTTATCTTTCAAAGAGTTATGAAGGTTTCTTCCGCGTCCCTTAACATTTCCATCTCTGAATGGCTTTTAATGACTAGACACTGGTATGTGGCCCCTGCATTTTTCAACCCAAAAGGCATTTTATTGTAGCAAAAAATCCCTTGGCTTGTGTGAAACGCAGTTTTTTCCTCATCTTCTGCGGCCATTTGTATCTGGTGGTACCCCTTGTACACATCTAAAAAGCATTTGAAGGTGTATTCGTAGAGGGATTCGACTTTCCAGTCGATCTTCGGAAGATGACAGAACTTAATAACACCTTCTATAAAAAGCTCTTAGGACCGTTTTGGACTCTAAGTTGTTTAGACCTTGATCTAGGGTAAACTATGATTAACACAATGATAATATTGGCGGAATATTCAAATGAAAGAATCAATACTATCACAACAAGGTTTTGCCAAACTTTTTCTTTGTTATTAAATCAGCCCCAATGCTATGTGATCAAATATAGCACGATTACACTCTAATCAGGGATCAAAGATCCTTGAGGCTAAACAAACCTAACAACATCAGACCCCTTGTCTGATATTCCCACACACACTCACTGTTTGATGTTTTACATTTGTAACACACTTTGTGTTTTGAGTTCTAAGCACAGTAAAACACTCTGGTGATTAACTTCTAACCACACTGGTGACTTCACAAAAACACTCTAGTGAAGCACACATAACTTCTAAGCTAAGATCTCCCTTTTATAGAACAAAGGAGATCATTACAAAGTTTGATAAGTCTTGTCTACTACTTGCTTGTGTGTGTCAGTCATTAAGATACAACACGTATATGTGTTTACAACTTGTTGACTGACCACATATGAAAGATATTATCTACCATATATAATTGACTCTTATACACAAAAAATATATTTTTTGTGGAAAACTAGAAGGGGGGTTGAATAGTTTTACCGTTTAAAATTAATTCGCTTTGTGACTTAACGTGATTTTAAAGTAAGTATGCACAAACAAATAATATAATATAAGTAAGTAAGGAAAGGAATGATCAAACCACACAACGCGGATATTTATAGTGGTTTGGCTACAAGGACTCTCTTTCTTGCCCTACTCCACTCCTCGAGCCTCTAACTCGAGAGTTTTTCTTCACTAAGAAACAAGCTCCCTTATAGGTGGAGAAAACCTTTACACGTCGATTAATCTTTATCCGGTACTAAGCTAAACACCGGGTTCTTTACAAGGGTACAACCTGTTAATACAAATAGCGTCCCAAACTCCCGTTGGTTCTTTCACAAGGGTACAACCACTCCCAACACTCTTTGTGTTTTAAGGACTAAAACACTAACCAAACTCTACTGAATGAATGATACAAACAATGATGTGTGAACTAATACGTGATCACACAGACTCTATACTAAAAGGATAACAACAGACTGTTAATCCTTATATGCTGTGATCTTCTTTGCTACAAAAGGAAAGATCAATGAAATGAATGAATGATATGGGTTAGTGATATGTAAATGAATGAGTATGTATTTAAGCTATATGAGTGATGAAAATGGCCAAATGATCAGCTTGCTATTTATAGGCAAACTGATCAACAATTGGCGGATCCCAAAAATTGGATCCGCCTTTGTATGGCTTTGGATCCGCCATGTCAGGCCAGCTAAGAGATCTTCATATCTTTCCAAATCTTGCACAATCTTTCCATATCTTCAAATGTCAACTCTTTGGCTTGAAGATCTAAACAAAATATCACAAAATCTTTCCAAGATATGTTCATGATGCATGCCATGATGTCATCCTAATACTTTATAATAAAGTTTCTAATTTAAGAAATAAACTTGTAAAATGTATGTAATGTTGTTCCTAGTAAACTTTGTAATGTGTAAATGTGTTTCAAAAAGACTTATCACTATAAATGTAAAAGACTTAATCTTATTTATGTTTTGCTTAAAGATAAACTTTGTAATTGTCATTAACAAAACTAAGCAAAGATCGTAAAATATAAATAACGTTTTTAGGACGATTTTTGTATTAACATTTTTCATTCTTATCCATTAAGCAGTAGTATGAGTCACTCAGTTATCTTCTCAGCAGTAGCTTCTTTGCACTAGCAGTACTAACTGTTGCCTTCTTTGCACAAGCAGTACTAACTGCTACCTTCTTTGAACCAGCAGTACTAACTTCAGTTAGTACTGCTCGTTATAACTAGAGCAGACTTCAACAATACACTAGCAGTAGAATAAAATATTCTAGCAGTAGAATCATTTATACCTAGCAGTAGAATCTACTTGGTGTATTTTGCATATCATTTCAGTAATCCTCATGTTTTATTCTTGTTGTTTTGTATCATCAAATCTATGAAATATATAAAACCCAACAATCTTCCGCTATTTGATGATGACAAAACAAACACTTTCTTGAACGAATTTCCCAAAACGAAGTAGAGAAATTGATATAACTAAATCTCACCATGAATAAAACAATATTGTCTTCCCCTTAATCCATGCCTTCCACCTCTGTATCTCTTCCCCTTTTTGTTATCAACAAATAGAGAATGTATACAAATATGATCTTTACAACTACAAACTAATACTACACATCTAATTCATCCTTCTAATGTCTCAAATTACCCCCCATTAAGTTTTCCGCACTAAAAATGAACTTGAAACAATAGAAATCTAAACCATCAGTAGTAATACTAAATTAACAGTAGTAAGAATCAAAAGCTTCCCCTTGAGTGATGCATGAACATCAAATGATTAAACACATCATAATGTGCTTCCCCTGAAATTAATGTGTTAACCATCTTCATGATTCTTCAAATCTGTAGGCTTTATATATTGATGAAGAAAACTAACCATTACTAACTTGATGCTGAAGTAGAATAAACCAACCTTGTGTCTTATGTCTTGCACTAAAACTGACTTCGAACGAATACCCAATCTCTTGGTATAGAGAGACCGCAATCTCTTGACAATAAACTCATCTCCAATGAGACACTGAGCACTACAATGTAACCCCTTTAAGTGTTTGTCAATTCGTAGTCACTTGAACCAACGAACAAGTTACCTTCTCACAAAAGGTATGATAAAACACAACCTTGAAAAATTCCACTTCATCTTCAAATAAGTAACAAATAACCTTCTTCGCCAATGAAAATAAAAACAAGCCTTTAATCTTTTAAAAACATAAACCAACTCTCTTCAGTGTGCGATTCTTCCCCTATGTGTGTGTAAATAGAGAACTCTTTGAAAGAAAACCAAAAATTCAACCATACCTCAACTGCTTAGATTGAAGATCCCTCCGGTGAAAATCTTCCTTGATATGCCAAGAACCTTCAACAAAATTTTTAGCCCGATCCAACGATTAACGAATGAGCTATAGCCTTTGCAAAACTGCTCTGCAGAAAGTTGTGAAAAATTAAGCAAAAACGAATTTTTCCTCTTTCTTAGACAAAAACTTTGTAAAATCCTAGATCGAGAGCCCCCGCTCTGATACCACCTGACAGAACTTATTAACACCTTCTATAAAAAGCTCTTAGGACCGTTTTGGACTCTAGGTTGTTTAGACCTTGATCTAGGGTAAACTATGATTAACACAATGATAATATTGGCGGAATATTCAAATGAAAGAATCAATACTATCACAACAAGGTTTTGCCAAACTTTCTCTTTGTTATTAAATCAGCCCCAATGCTATGTGATCAAATATAGCACGATTACACTCTAATCAGGGATCAAAGATCCTTGAGGCTAAACAAACCTAACAACATCAGACCCCTTGTCTGATATTCCCCCACACACTCACTGTTTGATGTTTTACATTTGTAACACACTTTGTGTTTTGAGTTCTAAGCACAGTAAAACACTCTGGTGATTAACTTCTAACCACACTGGTGACTTCACAAAAACACTCTAGTGAAGCACACATAACTTCTAAGCTAAGATCTCCCTTTTATAGAACAAAGGAGATCATTACAAAGTTTGATAAGTCTTGTCTACTACTTGCTTGTGTGTGTCAGTCATTAAGATACAACATGTATCTGTGTTTACAACTTGTTGACTGAACACATATGAAAGATATTATCTACTGTATATAATTGACTCTTATACACAAAAAATATCTTTTTCATTCTTATCCATTAAGCAGTAGTATGAGTCACTCAGTTATCTTCTCAGCAGTAGCTTCTTTGCACTAGCAGTACTAACTGCTGCCTTCTTTGCACAAGCAGTATTAACTGCTACCTTCTTTGAACCACCAGTACTAACTTCAGTTAGTACTGCTCGTTATAACTTGAGCAGACTTCAACAATACACTAGCAGTAGAATAAAACATTCTAGCAGTAGAATCATTTATGCCTAGCAGTAGAATCTACTTGGTGTATTTTGCTTATCATTTCAGTAATCCTCATGTTTTATTCTTGTTGTTTTGTATCATCAAATCTATGAAATATATAAAACCCAACAGAAGAGGGTAACAATCTTTCGGGCATGCTTTGTTTAGATCTTTGAAATCCACGCACATCCTCCGTCTTCCGTCTCTCTTCTTAACCAAGACCGGGTTTGATAGCCAGTCGTGGTAGTGGACCTCCCTTATTATGCCGGCTTCTACCAACTTTGCCACATCTTCGTTGATTGCTTTGTTCCTTTCCGGCGCCTGCCCACGTTTCTTTTGTCTTACCGGGGCATAGCCTTCCCGGATGTTCAGCTTGTGTTCTGCTACGTTCCGCGGCACCCCAGTCATGTCTGATGGTTGCCAGGCAAAGATATCCAGATTGCTCTTCAACAATTCGCACAAGTCCTTCTTTCCTTGATCTGTCAGGCTCCCTCCTATAGTGACGGTTTGATCCGGGAATTTCGGATGTATTGCTACTTTAACCCCATCTTTTACCGGAGTTTCCTCGACCATTTGGGAATTTCGGGTGTATTGCTATGGTTGGGGTTCCGCGACCATTTGGCACTCTACCGGGATAACCTTGTCACTACGTAAGGTGACTACTCCGCCCTGGGTGGGGAATTTAATCATACCATGGGCCGTGGAAGGAATGATTTTGAGTTGTCATATCCTCGGCCGGCCTATTATGCCATTATATTGAGAAGGTGACCTGACCACCATGAAGTTCATCCATGCGCTAGTGAATTCTCTTCGTCCCCCAATGTAACTTCTAGTAGGATCTGCCCCAAGGGCCATGACAACTCACCACTAAAGCCGAGGAGTGGTGCGGTAGCTGGGATCATTCTTTTCCTGATTTCCGGGCTCAGGCGGTTGAAACAATGCTCATAAAGGACCTCAGAGGCGCTTCCGTTGTCTACGTACATCCAATGTACGTGGTGCCCGCCTACTCCGGCCTTTATTACCAACGGATGGTCATCCCAATCATTTTTCTCTATCGGAGGGAAAGATATTTCCAAATTTGGCTCGGTATTGGAGGATACCTTCTGTTTAACACTCCGTTGCCAAGTTTGTATCATGAATATGGCCGGAGCTTTGTCCTTGGCTATGGTTTCTTTCTTACCGCCTTTAGCGGCTCCGCCCTTCTGGCTTCCGTTCTTGATCTCCTTTACCAAGTGTGCCAATTGGCTGGATCTGACCGCCTCCTCAATCTGCTTTCTCAATTGGAAACACTCATCCGTATGGTGTCCTTTTTCTCTATGGAATTCACAATACTTGTCTTTGTTTCTTGATTCCACCGGGCTTGCCATGGGTGGTGGAGCTGTGAATTTTACTGCATCCATTGCCAAAATCTCCTTCGGTGTTTTTGTGAGAGGCGTGAACCGATCGTTCTTTCTCTGGTCCGCCCTTGAACGCCCTTTGAATTCTGTTTTTCTTTCAAAAGTCTGGCTGTTGGATGCTCGGGGTCCTCCTTCATGAGATTTCCACGAAGAGCGGTCTTGCTTTTTCCTTGACAAATTTGCCGCGGCTGTTTCACCACGGATGAAGGCTGTGGTAACCTTCCACATTTCGTCAACCGTCTTCGGGATTTTGTCATTGAGCCTTCTGATCAGCTCTCGATTGTTGATCCCATGTATGAAACCCGAAACCTTCATGCATTCAGGGGCGCCCTTCACATGCATACTTTCCGCCTTGAAGCGGTCGACAAACGCTGCCGTTGTTTCTCCTTCTCTTTGCTTGATAAGGTGAAGTTCCACCGGATCTTAGGTGTATTTCTTCTGCTAGAGGAAGTAGGATAAGAAACTTTTCTGGAAGTCTTCGAAGCTATCTATGTTCTCTGTCGGCAATTCATCGAACCACATCCGTGCGTGACCCATTAGGGTGGAGTTAAACATGTGGCACCAAGTGGGCATAGCCCATAGTTCGACTTTGGCCGCAGTACAGAAATTCTTTAATTGGTCCTCCGGATCCCCCGTTCCGTCATAGGTTTTGACATTGGAGGGCATCCGGGTCTTCTTTGGGAACTCAAAGTTTCTGACCCTTTGCGTGAAAGGGTCCTTGTCATCGATGTCGTACGGACGATAAAGATCGTCTGCATCCCCTTTGTTCCTCCCAGACCTGGCTTCCCAATATCCTCCATCGCTGTCTCCACTCTCCACATATCACAACCCGCTAATTTACAGGTCAATACTACTCAACAAACTCGAATTTATTTTCTTGACATTCATTTGAAGACAATTTATATATAATCTTTTACTTGCGTACCGATACAAAAAGTTAAACCAACCTGAGATAAGTCTAATCTATATATCATACATATATATTATGAATACATTTTTATTTCTTTTCATTGGGCCGAACCCAACACCACCACACAAGCCCACTTAGCATTTTCATTTCCCTTTTCTTCTTTGCGCCGAATCAAACAAAGCCCAAACCAAAAGATTAAATCCTAAACTAGCTACAACTAATATACATAAACTTTTCATATCTTTCTTTTCTTTCTCTCTTGGACAACTCGACACACACACTTCTATTTTTCTCCTTTCTTTCTTTAGCGTGTGATAGTAACCAACACACCATACCAAAGCCACCCTAATGTTCCCCTAACACACTACCTAAAACATAAACAAATATATATCCCATACTTACTTTTGAAACCATGTAGAACTCTTGGTTAATATGTCTTATAAACCCCAACATACCATATTTCATTTCTCTTGTTCCTTCGGCATACCAAGTCACAAGACTCCCCTACACATAAACAAATCTAAAGTAACAATATAGCCTTCACCATCTCCCTAACTCGACAAGACTAAGTGAAGCATGCCTCTTGACCATCCTTTCATTCGACTATGACCACACATACACCATCCTTTCACTCACCTAGAAACCATGCAAAGTTCATTAAATTAATCCCAAAGCCATGCTTCCATTCGCCTATATAAACCCTCCAAACCTCACATTTTTCTCACACACTAAAGACTTACCAATACAAATCAAATACATTTCACCTTTTTCTTTCTTTTGTTCCACTGTCGAGCCACAAGGAGAACCAAACAAGGAGTTTGGGTCACTACTAGTGTTCTAAGTCGGGTTGCTATTCGAAGAGCTTCAAGGTTTCAAGCTCGTGTTCTCGTTTTTCTTTTCCTTCGTACCACCATCTTCATAGTGTTGTAAGTCGCCATTTCTATTTTAAATCTTACACATCATCATTTCATTCTATACGAAGCCGAGCATGCATGAAAACGTATATATGTTAACGTGAGAATAAACCCAAAAGCAAAACACTATAAACATAACAAACATATAAACTTATGCACACCTTTTTGTAACGAAATGAATATATATAGCAAAACCCAATCGAAACCCACATATATGTATATATGCACTGTGTCGTATATAAAGCAAATATATACATCCTTGAGAGACCATGCAAACATATATTGAACCCACTAAAATATGAAGTAAATATAGGCAAAATATAAATGAGTTTCATGCAAACTCTTGTGTGTCGCATGGCAGTATACAAATCAGTTTCGAGCCCCCTTTATATTCGAACTAGATATAAAACATAACACAAGGAACCATTGGCTCAATGGTTGTGTCTTTATTTCATGAGTCGACAGACCCATGTTCGAACCTTGTGGTTGTTGTTTGAACACATATATATATTTTTTTATACTGCTCGAATGCTACTCTTTTAGAACACAGGACCTTAAATGGGCTTGAAAGCCCAATAACCATTTCGAGTTATATAAGAACCACTCCATTTCATGTTGGGCCTTAAAGCCCATTCGACCTATATTTGTCCTTTTTCGAATAAGCAGTTAGTTACAAGCATAAAAATAAGCTTTTGAGTCAAGTGGTAAAAAGAAAGTATAAAGTTTATAAATTGTGAACTTTGGACCAAAAATGCAAATCTTGCGAGTCATAGGGTAAAAAGTGTAAATTTTGGAAATAAAGTGTTTGAAACTGAAATTATGGAAATTAAAATCAAAACTAAGGACCAAAGCCGTAAATGGCGGAAAATGAGGGTAAAAAGTGTAAATTTGATATCTTGGACTAAAATTGTGATTATTTGTAATGTTTTGTTAAAAGTGAAACTTTTATATAAGTTAAGGGTGAAAATGGTAAATGTATTATTTTTGTCAAATCTTATAATTTCAACTAAATTTATATTAAAGTTTTATTTATATAAATACAACAATGTTGGCACATATTTATATACCGATATTATCCCGTAACAAATAAATATAAGAATCACTAACGAAGATTCCAACGATAACAAAACCCACATAACATGAGTAATGTTCAAAAATTATATTTTTGAACTTTAATTACTTATCACACGAGCATCAATAATCTAACACACATCAACATGCACGTCGAGCTCTAAAGCAACGAATCTAAACACTTGCCATATTACTCTAGGTTGCGAGTCGGAGCCACTTATTTTCACCACTTGATTTCTAATTGTCTACTATAACACCAAGGTGAGTTTCATAGCCCCGACTTTACATTGTTTATACATGATTTCTAAACCCTCGGGGTGGGAATACAATGCTTGTTTTTACATACGGACACAAGTACTAAAACTGTTACTTTGCCTAAGTTACCACATTGCCATTAAAGTCCCCTACGAATCATGAACCGTTAATTACTTGTAAGCGCGGATGTTATGAATAGATCTATTTGGGTTAACAACACGTCCGGGTTGTTCGCGCCAACTGGGTAAACGGACGCATATCATTCGGATTATTTTCGAGTGTCTGGCAAACACTTATTTGGGGCATTGTTATTGTGCTTAATTGCATACGAGTACGTCGAGCTTCAGGGTCATGAGCTTAGGCACTGTATTTATTATTTTTGGCTGTGACATTATATTTGTTGTACTGTATTGCTATTGAAATCTTGTGGTCCACCTTACTGTTTATTTAAACCTATGAGTCTCACCAACATTATTGTTTATGCTTTTAGCGTGTATTCTCAGGTAACTAGGTGATTTTGATACACCTATTGTATGGAAGCACTTCGAGTCACATTTTGGGAAGCACATCATGATGGAGATTTTCTTACATTATTTAGCGTTTGATCATGTATCTTAAATCTTACATTTTGACGGTGAACTCTGATAACTATGTTTTGTAAAACTTAACTTTAAATCAAACGCTTTTTTTTAAAACGACTCACTTAGAGGTCGTTCTTTATTACCTTGTACTTTGTGACCGAGAACATTACGCCCCCGGAATTCCATTCCACTGCAAATATACATTTTGGGTGTGTGACACCACAGGTGTCCGATCCCTTCGCCTTCCAGAACTGGAGCAGGCAGCTCCGGCTCCGGCGCCTCTCTCCCTTGAGCGGGGGGTGCGGCTGTAGGTTGGACTGGGAGTTCTCCTTCTTGGTCTATCCGGACTCTTTTTCACAAAAGGTCGTCCGTCCCGTCTGTAACGTTTAGCTTCAACTCTATGCTCCCTTCGAGCGCAACTCTTGGATTTAAGCCGAGAAAATACATTCGGCTTTCTCTCCCCAAAGCGTGACTTAACACCTTGAATATTTAATTTCCAACCTCTTCTCTCCCCTAAACGAGTGAAAACGGCCGACCGGGGATGCTTGGCCCTTTCATCGTTGTCTTCAGGTTCTTTACTAAGTCTGGAGAAACACTCCGGGAGTAGGAACTTTCAGAAGGTTCAGGCCTCGCACCGGGGCTAGTCTTCCGCTTTCTCCTGTCATTTGATTCAACGTTTCGAGATGGCTCTTGAGAGTGTGAATTCCCCTGTGACTCATTATCGAAGTCGAGACGAGTTTTTAATTGCCCCAACTTCTCTGCATGGACCTTTTCGGCCATTAAGGGCAATAGTTGGTCATAATGCTTGTCGCAAAATGCCCTTATTGCCTCTTTCGGAAGGGAGTCTGAATGGTGCTCTCCTTCTTTCCCCTTCCCCTTCTCAAAGAGTGTTCCGTACTGTTGAATGCTCTTGGGCTGGGGAAGAGTTGTTCCCTTGATTATTCATGGTAAAGTTTTTTAGAAACGTAGTTGTGTAACTAGTCCCACGGATGGCGCCAACTTGTTAGTACAAATCATGGGCTCAATGCAAGACCTAGGTTGGACTAGCTCTTGGCAGGGGCTGATCTTGTGCTAAGTGCTTCGTGAGCTGCTAAGAAAAAGTACCACCGTTAGTCTTACCGTGGAAGGGGGGTTCCGCGGTTGGCCTCCGGTGTGAGAGTAAGTATATGGTTTAGAGACAGAAAGTATATGTGCGGATTAGGTGAGAGTAAATGCTATTAGTTGAGAGTAATGAATGAGATTGGGGTATTTATACTACCACATTCGTCTCCTGTAGCTACCTCGGGACTCTACGAGCCGAATTGCACCTCCTTTGACTAATAGATGTCAGATCACGTGGGAGACATGATCTCACGAGATTTGGCTTTTGGCGGCTTGGCGGCGGCCGGTGATGTGTTCCGGCCCGGCCTAGAGAGACCGGGGCACGTTTTTTGTCCGTCTTGGTAAGACTGGAGTCTATGATGTATGCTTGTCCGTATGGACTCTGCCGCGGTTGGTTATGAACATGCCAGGCCCAGTATGTTGGGTCCGGGAGTACTATACACGATCAGACGCCCTCCGAACCAATATATTTTAATCTTAATTTCTTTTTCGGCAACATATGTTTATACAAAATAAAAGGAAAAAACAAATGGCTTAAAATCTACATGAAGACTAAACCATAATGTGACGTAACCGGACCATAATTAACGAGTAGCCAGCTCGGGTCCAATCCAGTTTGTATTAAGTTTCATGACATCAAATGATTTTGAGCCGGACTTTGCACATGTGCGATACACATGCATGTGGTTTAAAATTTTGATATATAAGTATGAACTCGCTTTGAAATAGTATCCAAATTTCTTTTTATGTATAAAACGAGGATGGTTACCCGCGCGTTGCTGCAGGGTGGTTGCATATGAAAGATTTAAACAACTTTTTTTTTAGTTTATCACGCAACCCGGAACTGTTTCTTTGCAATCCGGCCACTACTTTTTTATAACTTATATGAGACATTTGGTATAAAAATATTGCGATTGTCACACTCTTTTAATGATTATTTTTATTTTTTAACTCAATGTAGTTACAAAGCCCGGGTGTGGAATTAGCAAATACCCGGTACATGTGGAAGTAGTATAAGAGTGTGGAAGTAGCATTTTTGGGTACTGTAGATTGAGCAGTAAAAAGTCGGGCCGGGTCGCGCCATAAATGTATAATAGATATAATTTAATATACATGCTTCAACTTCATACTTATATTTTGTATTCTATTTTCTTTAATTTTGGTAGACACTACATTATTAGAGAAAAATGTTTTTACAGTTCGATGTTAGGAGGTTTTTACTTTTATTTCACGGGGTGTGTGTAAAGAGGGAAAACATTAACACGTGGAAAAAAATATTATTAACGGTACTATTGATAATGGTGTATATATCATCTCACAAACAAAAAAAAAAAAAAAAAAGAAAACACAAAAAGTATACATATCATAATCTCATAACAGTTATAAAAAGAGAGTGGAAGTAGCAATTTTTTTACATTCGGGCTGTGTTACCGTATTCGTAGCTGTCGGATCTCAAAGGAAAGAAGAAGATGTGAGGGAGAATGAATAGGGCGGGGCACCAATAATAAACTGGATCCTTGAAAAAACCGGGTAGCAAAAAAATTTTGGGCGGGTCGCGCCGAGTGGTATTTTTTGGTTTGCAATAATTATTTATTTGTTGTTACATTTAACTGTGCTGGCCTTTGTTTTTTGCAACCCGTTTGTTTTGTGAGTGGAGCTACAGTCACTACAGTGTTTTATGAGGGGAGCTACAGGGACATTAACAGTAACAAATAATATATTTTATTCCCTATCCGGGTTATTCATATTTTATTCCCTATCCGGGTTATTCACACACAACCACACACACAAAAATTTAGCTTCATTGGTGTTTGCCCTCAAATATGGCAACATGCATAAAAGAATTAATTTTTTTTTTAAATATAGAATAATTAAATTAGCAATGTCAATAATAATATATAGAAGCAAGCATGATTTTATTTACAATAGGTAAAATACTACAAACGCAACTATTCATGTAACTGTAGCAATCCTCACATATTCTTTTAACTGCAAGAAAGCCCAAAATCTCAGGTTGAGAATTTTTGGGTGGTGATACTGGATTCGCAGCTGTTCGATCTCAAAGGGATGAAAATCTGAGAGAAAATGAATAGGGTGGGCCACCAATAATAAAATTGGATTGTTGTAGACGGCGATATTTGCATCAAACAACTTGCGATACCATGCTTTTTAGTTTAGTATCTATCTTTGATAAAACATAGATGGGCAGCAAACTTGAAAAGATGCATAAAACAAAGGTTTTTGAATAATAGGCATTTAATGAAGGCCGGTAAATTCTGTAAATACAAAAGAGCTTATCTATCTAACGAAATGTATAATATACATCTGCTCTAGTAACAGAGATTTTCAAGATCGAGAAACATAATTACTGCTTGTAAGACCCTTAACCTAGAATGTGCAGCTATGTTGAACTTGTATACTGATTTATTAACATAAACCGTTCACTGATGTTTTTTCCAGTCTCTTTTTGGAAGACTTTTACAAAATTAGCAGACACAATTCATGAAACACGTTTGATATGGCTAGTTATATTTAGAATCTATAATTAACAAACCTGTTATAATAAAGGCGAATGCGTACCTTATTTTCCGACGATGTTTTTAGAACTTGGTATATGCATCCAATTATAACAGATTGATCCTAAGTAGGTACGGTGAGATGAGGTAATGCAGATGATATACCTGCAGACGAATGAACAGGAAAACATAAAATTAATTAAAGTAAGCAGTTATGTGAAATAGAAATTTCTGAATATGGCAATAATAGGTCAGCCGAGTCTGCATATGAAATATGCAATTGCACAAAGCTGGGTAAAACAAAAATATAAGCCACATAAGATTCAACATATCTAAAATACTAAGAAAGCACAAATGGTTGTCTATATATAAAAGAAAGAACTGAGATAGTTACTTTTGGCCACAAAGCTGTCACATACCTTATTATAAGCAAGGGTTATTGACAAATTTAGAGTTGAAGAACCTAGTAGCTGTTGGATATACATAGTGTATGAGGACGCCAAAAAAAGGAAAACTCACCGGAACCAGTAAATTGTAGCAGCACTTATCTTTTGGTGATCTCGTTATGAGTGGCCAATGCAGTTACTGGTTTTGACCAGGTAGGTACATTTTATTAGTGCTAAAAAAAATAATAACAATTTGAGGGTGAAAGCAACAGTGCTTATAAAGTTTAAGCAAATAAACATTGCGAACTACAACTGCGTTTTACATACCTTGAATATATGTGGGTTGCATTTAATGAGAACAACAACGATAAATGGTGTACACTGTGTATCGTTAAACATATTTGTAAAAATCGTTGGACAACAATTGGTGTTCCATTTGGCACTGATCTTCCAAAATTCCATCCTGTTGTTGGTGAGCGCGAAAAAATCTGGGGATGGCAATCATATAAAATCCGGTTATCGTTTAATATGCTTTAATTATAAAGAAGTGAGAGGAAACGCAAGATGACATTGTCACGAAGTAATCTCGTTTAAATCACTTCTGACAATGTAACCTGCTGTTTCTCATATTTGTCGAGCAATTGGGATCAACAGCTGAGTAAAAGCATATGCCAAATATACAGTTTTTTTTAAGGTATATATCTAGTAGTTATTAGGAGAAGTTATGCAAACAATATTTGACAAGCCTCTTTGTTAATATCAGACATTAAATGACAACTATGATAAGTTTTGTGGTTGTCAAATAGGCGAAAGTGTAATTATTTTATTTGCAAAATAAGGAAAATAACCTGCTATTGATATTCTAATTACGGCAAGACAAGTATATTAAAAAACCAAGAAAAAAAAAAAAAAACAATATTTGATTAAACCCAAGCTTGAATCTGCAAAGAGTTACCTTATATTTTGGAGAGCAGTAGACATCTTCTTTGGCCTCCTGTTTGGTTTATTGTGCTGGTGTAACCTAACAGCCGTTGGATATACATAGTGCATTAGTAGGGGAAAAAAAAGCGAAAGCCATTGAAATATGTAAATTGTAGCAGCACTTATCTTTAACGTTTGGCTTGCATTTAATCAGAACAGCGATGACAGATGGTATACATGGTGTATCATTATTATGGGAGGTTTGCGTAAACATATTTGCAAGAATCGTTCCACAACAATTGTCCATGAACAACATGACTGAATTTGTAAAGATCAGTGGCAAATGAAATAGGATGATGCGAAAAAGTAATTTGCACCAAATCATTTGCCACACCATCCTCTTCCATTTGGCACCGATCTTTCAAAATTCCATCCTGTTGTTGATAAGCGTGTAGGAATTCCAAACCAGAAAAGTGCAGACCTCCGATTTGTAAAATAAGGAAAATATCTTTTGAGTCAGAAAATCTGCTAAACAAAACTTGATTAGTTTATTGTGTTGGTGTATTAAAACGTATATCCACCAGTTATTACGCTCAGATTTGAAAAGAAGCAGAAAGAATGGTAGGCTGCACCATGGCTGCAAAGAAACACGGTTGCATAATATTGCCATCCGGTTCTTGCCTGGCTAAGCTATGCAAACAATATTTTGCAGCCTACTTCATTCAAATCTGAATTTGGATGGCAATCATCATAGCGTTGGTGGATGTTTGTTTTCATATGGAAAATAGGGATAAAAAGTATAACTGTCAACCAATATTTGGGTTGCTGATATGAAAATATATACATAATAATTAAGGAAAACAGGAATAAAACCGATGGTTTTAAAGATGATATGAAAAATGGAACGCCGTATGTATTTAACTATAACAGCAACCACAGATGATGTACATCGCTTGTCAATATTAGCAAATGAAAATCACCTGCATTTTTTTTTCCTGACACTAATATTTTATGCTATGTATCTCTTACGTCAAGCTTGTTTCTACATGCTTATACCTGCAATGCGAGAAAAGGTCCTGGTCAACAATACGATTTCAGTCAAAAAGATAGATGGGAAACAAAAGAGGATGGTGCGAAGAAGTAATTTGCACCAAATAACTTATCACAGCATTCTCTTTTGCTTCCCATCTATCTTTTTGAATTGTATCCTATTCATGACCAACACCTTTGGTGGAGTTGCAGGTACAAACATGCAAAAAAAAACTTACCATGACAGATACAGAGCATCAAATGTCAGTATCAGCAAAAATAAAATCCCAGCTGATTTTCAATTGCTAATATTGGCATGCGATGTACAACATCTGTCGTTGCTATTATGGTTGAATGCATATGACTTTGTTAGTATTAGATTCTTTTCTAAAACGATTGTCTAATATGTTCAATAAAACTATAAATAACAAAGGCAGTTATCAGGCTCAGATTTTGTAATCAAACATGGTCAAAAAGATGTATGATCAACCATCGGCGTTAACAAAAACGGTTGCACAATAATGCCATCCAGTCATCGATATGTCAACCGGTGATCATAATCTTTTAATATTGAGTCTGTTAGTTTTAGAAAATATGGTAGAATCATCATAGCCTTAGCCAAATTGAAATAATGTTTATTATATCTATTATACATTTATGGCGTGACCCATCCAATGTTTATTACACTAATATTGTAAAATTGGAACATGAGTCAGTCAGTTTGAATGAGCAAGAGCTCCAACCATAGTTCTGAAATTCAAATACCTGTGCATATATTTTGGACTTTGCAGCATATGCAATCGTAGAAAACAAACACGGCTGTATAATTATGCCACCCAATGTTTGTCACAGCAACTGCTATTAGCGTCATTTTTTTTAACCAAACTGCCTGAAAAACAGGCACAACCCAGCATCACTGCAAACAGACATCAAAAGTAGCTGCATGAAAGCATATGTTAACAAATAATATAAACAGTGTCAATGTAAAATGGTAAGGTCTGGCTACCTACGGATGTAAGGTTGAACGCCGAACATTAGGTAACACCTAAAAAAAATGGCAGTTGATCATCATAAGGCATTAATATTTTTGGCCAAAACAAAATTGTCATATCCGCATACTAAACAATTTTTTTTACGCAAACCATCACTTATCTCATCTATAAATTTTGTTAGATACGTATTCACCATGGCTGCAAGCACAACTCAAAAGTGTGCTGCCATCCGATTGTGTGAAACGACACCTACACCAAATCACCACAATGAATAAGCCAGAGCAAAAAAACAAAAGCACAACTCAAAAGCGCGCTGCCATCCAATTAAGCTAAACGATACCCACACCAAATCACCCCAATCAATAAGGCAAACCAAACAATGAAAATAGATCAACATGTTTCATTGGCTTTCATAATTGCAAAACAAAAGGCATACTAAACAAATTCTTTTACGCAAAGCATCACTTATCTCATCTATAAATTTTGTTAGATACGTATTCACCATGGGTGCAAGCACAACTCAAAAGCGTGCTGCCATCCGATTGTGTGAAACGACAGCTACACCAAATCATCACAATGAATAAGCCAGAGCAAAAAAACAAAAGCACAACTCAAAAGCGCGCTGCCATCCAATTAAGCTAAACGATACCCACACCAAATCAACCCAATCAATAAGGCAAACCAAACAATGAAAATAGATCAACATGTTTCATTGGCTATCATAATTGCAAAACAAAAGCCAGAACACTGAAAGAACACTGGCACATAAAAATATTTACGACACAAAATATCCTCTTATGGCCAATATCATTTCAGAGAAAAAAAAATCTTCCAACACAACAACAAAAAGCCGGGCAAACCAAATTTAGAGAACAACCACAATGCATAAATAGCCTCAAACGAAAAACAATAACAATAATGAGAAAAATAATATTAATGATCAAATGCAACAGCAACACAGAGAAAGCAACATCAACAATTAACTATAGTATGCAGCAGCAGCAACATTGTCATCACAACAGCAGTTGAAACCAACGAATATTCAAAGGAAGAAGTCTAAATGAAGATAAAAAAGTCAGCTCACCAAGCAACATCAGTCTTTTTGTTAGGAACACCCCTCCCAATGCCTATAAATACAAGGCAAGGGAGTCATTTATATAGTTGGTTTTCATGTCATTGTGCGGAAGCTATGTTCGTGTAACATTTGTGTAATTGAAAGCCGATCATTCTTATTCTTCTCTTCTTATTTCTCTTCTCTAGTTTAGCTTATTAGCTTATTGCTTTTCATACGTAGCTTATTATAGATAGTAGTTCGTGTGTCCTTTAGTCTTAACGAGTGTGTGTTTGAGATCATTATCGTGACCTACAAGTGGTATCATTCGCCTAGGGATTATTAGGATAGTGTGTTTAAGTCGTTAGTTTTGTTACTTACGTTGGTTTTATTGTTTTTTTTCGAAAAGTTTTGTTCACATCTCAACGTGAAAAATCTCGTTTTTTGTTGGAAATAGCTTTGATTTCGTCTAAACTTTCACTAATCTTCACATTTTCTACGTTAAAAAGCTTCATCTTCATTAAATCTATTGATTACTAATCGTTTAAGGTCAAAAACAATCGAGTTTATTGGTTATTTGAACGTTTTGAAGTAATCCGTATTATTAGCGTCTTGAAAAAGTTGATGAAAAGTGCTAGTTTTTGATCTCTGAGTGAACTTCGACAAATTAGGGTTTTATCGCAGTTGAAGGGTCTTATCGCAGTTGGCAATCAAGATAACTTAGGGTTTTATCGCAGTTCAAATCAAGAAAGATTAGGGTTTCATCGCATTTGGGAGATCTTCAATTATCGCATTTGGGACTCAGTATTAGACTTTCTTGTATTAGAAAGTAGTAATACTTCGACTTAGTTGCTTCTCTTCTCTTGTACAAGAGTTGAGAATTTATCGAACTTGGATTTGTAATAAATCTATCGCATTTGCCATAAATCATCGCAGTTTGATATATTATCTTATCGCTGTTGGATACTTTATCGCAATTTGCAATAAATTATCGCACTTTAAGATAACATATTTAACTTGTCATTATTTATCGCACTTGATAGTTTTATCGCACTTTCTACTTCGTTATCGCTATTGAAGGTTATCGCATTTGGTGTATTGTCCTTATCGCATTTGGTGTACTGATCTTATCGCACTTGGTGAACTGTCATTACCGCACTTGGTTATCGCACTTGGTGAACTGTGTTATCGCATTTGGTGAACAGTACTTTATCGCATTTGGACAAAATCTTTGATATATATAAACCAACTTAACTAACATCATCAACACATATCTTAATTATCTTAAAAGATCCAGATATGTCTCAACCACCTCATTTCAATTACTACTATCAGCTACAGCAACACCCACAACAACAACAGCAATTTCATCCTCAGTATCAACAACAACAAGCATTCGTACAACAACATCAATTTCTCTCTCCACCACAAGTGTCCCCACAACATATCATGCAACAGAATCAACAACTGCAGAATTATTCTTCCTACTCCAGAGAACCACATTGGTTTAACAAAATGTGTGAGGCAATTAGTAGTCAGCAATCACGTCATGAAGCTGGAAGTCAAGAAACTCCACCAATGCTAACTCCGGGTAACTACGTGCAATGGGCTAGTAGATTTCTCAGATTCGTTGAACTGAAAAAACCTCATGGTATCTACCTCAAGAAAGTCATTGAAGAAGGACCCTATCCTATTCCAGCTACTGTGGTTCCAGCAACTACAGAGAGAGAAGAAACAAGCACTCCCACTCCTGTTGCAAACTATACAACTGAGCAAACATTACAACAAGAAGCAAACCAATTGGCAATGTCTTTCATACTTCAAGGGATTCCCAATCCTATCTATCGAAGTATTGATGCTCAAAAGACAGCCAAAGATATGTGGGAACATGTTCATCTTCTCATGGAAGGAACAGAGCTAAACCAAGAAGATCTTGAGTCTAAATTGTATATGGAGTACACTCACTTCATAATGGAACCAGGGGAAACCATTGAATCTTACTATCACCGTTTCACCAACATTATCAATGACCTTGATCGTCATGATATAAAGTTACCAAAGATTGCTGTCAACTCAAAATTCCTTGGATGTCTTGGTCCTGAATGGCAGAAGTATGCAACTTTTGTCAGACAGACAAAGAAAATTGGTGATGTCAAATATGGACTCATGTATGATTACCTCAGACAACATCAATCAGAAGTGGATAAAGAAATTGCAGCACGAGGAGGTTTCACACCCGCACCAACATCAAACTCACTTGCTCTCGTTGCTCAATCTAACTTCTCTTTACCACAACAGGAATTTGGCCACTCATCGTATCAACCAAGTCCTCCACCCCAACCTCATAATCAAATCATTCCTTATGAAACACCACAACAATACTCTGATAACCAGCTGGTTCCATACAACAACACCGATTCTATGATGTACTCAAATGCAGATTATGATGAAGAAGAGGATGCTTTCAACTCTCTAAATGAAGCATTTGGATTGATTGCTAATGCATTTGGCAGATTCACAAAATCCAACAACCGTCTTCGTTCATCTTCAAATACCAGGAATCAGGCAGTTGTTCATGATGGCAGAGTTGAAATTCAAAACAGGTCTTCAGGCAGATATGGTTCGGGAAATCGTGGATATGATACTCAAAGGGTTCAGTCAGGAGGAAATAGGTTCAATACTGCAGGGGCAAACAGAAATAGTATGGGGAATGTTCAGAGAGGAAATTCGAATGTTGGAAATGGTCAGAAAGGCATTGCTAATACGTCTATCACATGCTACAATTGTGGGGGGAACGGTCACATGGAAAATGCTTGTCCGAAGCCAAGAACTATGGGCAGTGCTTATCACAAAGAGGCTCTTTTGATGGCACTCAAAGATGAAAAAGCTGCTGGAAGGTTGACTCAGAATGATCAAAGTTTTATGGCTAATGTGGAATCAGATGATGAAATGGAAGATCTAGAGGCAAATGCTGCAGTCATGCTTATGGCAAATATGCAAGAAATGAACATCTCCGAGTCAGGCCCGGTATATGATACCGATGGTCTTTCTCAGGTACCTGATTCTACATGTCTCATCCATGAAATTGCTTTACCAGCTGCATCTTCATCTACAAATGAAACGTTTGATCAACATGATTCATTCTCATCAACATTCGATGATCAAATCAACACGGTTGTATCATTTGATGATGACGATACCGTTGTTTCATTTGATGATCCCATTGATGATGACAATTGTGATCATCTTGATCAAACTGATCATTTGACTGATCAAGATTCGGAATTACAGGCCTTGTTATTGACCACCCAATCACAAATAGAAAAATGCAATGACATCAATCAAAAGCTCAAAGAAAAGATTGCATTGTTAACAAAGGATAATGAGTGCTACCAACAACAACTTTCAGGATATCTTAAACAAGATAAACGTGAAAAAGGTTTTGAAATAGCTTTTCAACAAGAATACGTAAAGGTTCAAAATTTAGAAAGTCAAGTACGTGAGCTAACCATTGCCAAAGCTGAGCTTTTCTCACAAAAAGAAAAAGATCAATTTGAATTCAAAAAACAAATTGATGCTTTAACTTCTGAGTTGTTAAAAACTCAATCTGAGCTTTCAACATCTCAAAAGGATCTTCTTGAAGAAAAACAAGCCACTAGGAAATGTGTTGACTCCTATCTTGATCAAATTCTGGATTTAGAAACCAAACTCAAAGAATTTCAAAATGTTGTGTATAAAACGGGTAATTCGGTAACACAAATTCAAAAACTGACTGTAAAACCAAGTCCTAAAGGAGTAAGTTTTGCACTTGGAAGTGACACACCCCGTAATTCCTTCAAAGCACTCAAAGATAATCCTAAGTTATATGATGCAACATTTTTGTTAGATGATACCTTTCAACGTGTTGTTATGTACTCTGTTGATGAAGAAACTGATTTTCTGGCACAAAAAGTTGAGGGTCGATCAAATTCACAAAAAGAATTTTCAAAAGTACCTTATGATTATAATGCACTACCTCATTTGAGCAAATCATTTGTTCCTCCCAAGGACCATCCAGAACAAACGTTAACATACACAAACATAAATGCTCCCTCGTCTATAACTTCTGATCCCACGACGGTTGTACATTTCAAAGATTGTCTGACAGAGGATCTTGCTGCTCCACAAATGCCTCCAAAATGTCGGGTTCTTCGATATTTTAAGACATTTATGGACGAAATTTCTCTTTTGGAGAATGAAATTGAGTTTAGTTCTCAAATTCCTATCTCTTCTTTTCTTTCTCCTGTTCAAAAAGAAAAGAAAGAGATTATTCAAAAGAAAATTCTTCCTCATGTCAGAAATCTGAAGAAATGCGCAACAAAATGGGAAGAGGAGTTACAAACGGAAGTAGCATCTATGAAAATCATTTTCAAAGCTAAAGATGACAAAGTTCAACGTCAAAAACTTCAAAGGAAATTTTTAGCAAAAGAAAATGATCGACTCTTGGAAAAGGTTTTGTGTTATGACGTAGTGTCTGTGATTATGAATTCGCTCTATGAATCTGGAAATGCTATACTTGTGAATGATCATGCTGTGGATAGTCAGATGTTGCGTATGGAGATTAATAATCTGATAAATGAGAATGAGATTCTTCGACAGATCAATAATGATGTGGAAAACAAAGTTTTTCATCTTCAAAAAAGGCTTGACTGGTGTCAAAAACAGAGTGTTGAATTTGAAATTAAATTTCAAAATCTTCTAGCGTCTTTATCATTTCAAAACAGTCATGTTCCGGAAAAGTTTAAGGAAACAAAAGCTTTCTTACGAGTTAAATTGTTTGAAAATGAAAAAGAACTAGATGACATTCTTCAAAACAGAAATGACACAGTCCGCCTCAACAGAAAGTTAGACTCACAAAATCAAGAGTTTCAACACGCCATTATTGATCTGAAGAAGAAGATCAGAGTTTTAGACAAAGGCAAAACCAATGTTCATAAGATTGCCCCAAGGATGTATGTAGTAGACAAAGAACATACCCAAGCATCTGAGACAATCACTAATTCAGCTACTTGTACTTCCACAGGACTAGAAACCACATCTAAGGTCAAGACTCACAAGAAACAGAGGAAGAATAGAGTCAAGAAACCTAGGAAGGAGTTATCTAAATCTGAAGAAGTTCCAGTTAGTAGTTTGAATAAGACAAATGTAACATCAGGAATAGAATTGCACTTATCTGAGTCTAGTTCTAAGATTGATGTAACAAATGATGAATCTTTAAATGTTAATGAAGATGTTTTGGTTGATGCTACTTGTGTTTTTTGTCATAATAGCATACTATCTGGTGATCATACAAAATGTGTTGCTAAAACTCTGCTGACTAAGAGAAAGAAACGAAATAGTGGCGCTTCCTCTAGACTCAAAACCAGTACAAAGTCCAATTTAGGAATGCCCCCACTAGATCTTTCTGAGGAAAAAATAGAAAAGCCCAAATCCAAGACTAAAAAGTCACCTAGTGCATTCCTTAGGAAAAAGGCAGAGACTAGTTGGACCTGGCAACGTTGGTTACAGAACACTTTTGATTTTAAATGGTTACCTAAAATATTAACCTCTTGTGTAACTAACCCAGCGGATCCAACCGTTATCAATTCTCCACCTGTTTCCAATGATTGTGATGCAGGTGATTCAAATCGTCCTTTGGATTGTTGATAGCGGGTGCTCCCGACACATGACCGGCAATCTCAAACTTCTTCAGAACTTCATTGCTAAGTTTATCGGAACGGTCAGATTCGGGAATGATCACTTCGCTGCAATTATGGGCTATGGGGATTACATTAATGGGAACATCGAAATCAGCCGTGTGTATTATGTTGAAGGTCTTGGTCATAATTTGTTCTCCGTGGGACAATTCTGCGATGGAGACTTGGAAGTAGCATTCAGGGAGAAAACTTGCTTTATTCGTGATCTTCAAGGCAACGACCTCATGAAAGGGAAACGCGGAACCAGTCTGTATACTATCTCCCTTGAAGGAATGACTGCGTCTACTCCCATTTGTTTACTCTCCAAGGCTCATCCCACAAAGGCTTGGTTATGGCACAAAAGACTCTCTCATCTCAATTTTAAAACCATCACTGACCTTGCCAAGAAGAAATTAGTTGACGGTCTTCCAAAATTCAGATATGCCAAGGATCACTTGTGTTCTGCGTGTGAACAAGGGAAAAGTCACCGTGCTCATTTTCCTCCCAAAACAGAACACAGCACAGATCATGTCCTACAACTGCTTCATATGGATTTGTGTGGTCCGATGCGAGTTCAGAGTATTAACGGGAAGAAGTATATCCTGGTAATAGTTGATGATTACTCAAGATGGACTTGGGTCTATTTTCTGCGGACTAAAGATCAAGTTCCTTCTATCCTCATCACGTTTCTCACCAAGATTCAAGTTCAAGTCCGCAACACCGTCCGCATCATCAGAACCGACAACGGGACTGAATTTAAGAATCAAATCATTCAGGAATTCACTGAGAAACAGGGTATTGTTCATCAGACTTCAATAGCTCGCACTCCAGAACAAAATGGTGTCGTTGAAAGACGAAACCGTACGCTCGTGGAAGCAGCTCGAACTATGTTGATCAATGCTCAATTACCGGATTATCTTTGGGCTGAAGCTGTCAACACTGCTTGTTATACTCAGAATCGTGCCATGATCAACAAACGACACAGCAAAACACCATATGAGCTTATACAAGGAAGAAAACCAAACATCAACTATTTTCACGTCTTTGGAGCATTGTGTTATCCGAAGAATGATAAGGATGATCTTGGTAAACTTAAGGCTAAAGCAGATATTGGGATTTTTGTTGGATACTGTGAAAACTCCAAGGGATATCGAATTTGGAATCGTCGGACTGGGGAAATTCAAGAGACCATACACGCTAATTTTGATGAACTCACTGAAATGGCTTCTGAGCAAGACCGCTTGGAACCCGCAAACAACCGTCTTAACTTCCCTGAATCTTCATCTGCACCCCTACCTTTCAACAGGAAGGATCTGGAAGATTTGTTTGCACCAATGTTTGATGACGTTCATGTTACTAGTGCTTCAGATGCTTCCACCAGTTCTGCTGCTCAACATGTCATACAACAAGCACCTGATCCATCAGCATCTACTTCTACCGTAGTTGCTGCCGATGCACCACAACCTGAACAATCATCATCAATGGAGACAACACCTCAAACTGCAGTTGAAGATTCATCCCCCACTTCTAATCAAGTTTCCACACCATCAGATTATGACGGGAACGCATTCTTCAATCCATTTGCTCCACCACCAACCATTCCAGAATCAGGAGAATCCTCCTCGAGCATTATGGACCCGTCAGATCATCATAACAACATTCAACATTTTCCATCCACCCACAAATGGACAAGAGATCATCCTTTGGTAAACAAAATTGGCAATCCTAACAATCCAGTCCTCACAAGACAAAAACTTCATTCAGACAGTGAACATTGCATGTATGCACTCACTGTTTGTCAATCTGAACCTAAAAACATCAAAGAAGCCCTTACCTACGACAATTGGATTGAATCCATGCAAGAGGAGTTGGAACAATTCAAACGTTTGGAAGTTTGGGAATTAGTTGAAAGACCAGATGGAGTTTATGTGGTTGGATTGAAATGGATTTGGAAAAACAAGCTAGGTGCAGATGGTACAGTGATTCGTAACAAGACCCGACTGGTAGCAAAAGGATACAGCCAAGAAGAGGGTATTGACTTCGAAGAATCATTTGCTCCTGTAGCTCGGATAGAGGCAGTTAGAATGTTTCTGGCATACGCAGCCCACAAGAATATCACAGTATATCAGATGGATGTGAAGACGGCATTTCTCAATGGACAACTCCGAGAAGAGGTGTACGTGTCACAACCAGAAGGCTTCGTGGATCCCGATCATCCTAACCATGTATATCGGCTTAAGAAAGCCCTTTACGGCCTTAAACAAGCCCCGAGGGCATGGTACGATAAACTGTCCGCATTTCTCCTTGCTAATCATTTTACCATTGGAACTGTTGACCCGACTTTATTTATACAAACACACGGGGATGACATTCTCATTGTACAAATTTATGTGGATGATATTATTTTTGGTTCAACCAATAAAAAATATTCAAACGCTTTTTCTAAACTAATGAAACAAAACTTTGAGATGTCTATGATGGGTGAACTTTCTTTCTTTCTCGGATTGCAAGTTCATCAATCACCCCGTGGTATATTTCTAAGTCAGTCAAAATATGCTCAGGAAATCCTGAAAAAGCATGGTATGACCAGCTGTGACACCTATAATACCCCAATGTCCTCCTCATCCCCGAAGCTAGACGCTGACATTCATGGGACACTCATTGATCCTACGAAGTATCGTAGTATCATTGGCTCGATCATGTATCTCACAGCTAGCAGACCGGATGTTGTATTTGCCACTTATCTTTGCTCCCGATATCAGTCTCGACCGACTGAACGGCATTTGTCAGCCGTTAAAAGAATCCTTAGATACATAAAGGGAACCATTAATTTGGGGATCTGGTATCCAAAGGATTCTGGGTTTGAACTTGTTGCATTTTCAGACGCTGACCATGCAGGATGCTTAGACACACGCAAGAGTACATCAGGGGGAGTTCAATTCTTGGGTGACAAGCTCGTCTCTTGGCAATCAAAGAAACAAGACTGCACCTCACTGTCTTCAACAGAATCTGAGTATGTAGCCATGTCTGCTTGTTGTGCTCAAGTCATCTGGATGAGATCACAACTAATGGACTACGGTTACACATTCAACAAGATTCCGATGTATTGCGACTCCAAGAGTGCCATTGCCATTTCATGCAACACTGTCCAGCATTCGAAGTCCAAGCATATTGATCTCCGGTACCATTTCATCAAGGAACACGTGGAAAAGGGTACTGTTGAATTATACTTTGTGGGAACTGAACACCAACTGGCAGATCTGTTCACAAAAGCCTTGCCTCATGCAAGATTTGTGGATTTGGTTCACCGGATTGGTATGAGATGTTTGACGCCAGATGATTTGGAAAAGTTTCTTAAAAAATAAATAACCACGTCAAACATTTCCATCACTATCTTTGTAAATATTCAAAAAAAAAAAAAAAAAAAAAAAAAAAAAAAATGCAAGTACGATCTCTTATCCAACACGGTGTTTATTTTTTCAATGTCTACAATTATTTTTTTAACACGTGTTGAGGGGGAGACATAATTTTTCCCAAAATCTTTAAAATTGTACTTGCATATGTTTTCAGAAATTACTGCTTCACAAGTTTTTGGTGATAAGATGTTAAGATAGAAATGTAGTGTGCCTTAAATGTGATAAATGAGACTTAGTGTTAGCTTGATGGTGGCTTAGGACTAGGATTTCAAAGTTTCTAAGGTCAAGGGACTAAAGTTGATATTAATGCAAAATAGTTAAAAAGATATAAAATATCACAACATTAACTTCACCGCAGTTAATTCAACCTGTCATCTTCACCAACCGAAATTAATAACCCTCACCCACCATCATCGACGGCTATCATTCAACCTGCTAATCCGAACAAGATCTTTGATTATTGTGAGTGTTATTATGTTTCTACTATTATTATAAAGGATGGTTTTGAACGAAAACATGATCCAACGGCTAGAACATCCAAAATTGAGACATTTAGTTCTAGGGTTTGCGTTAAAATTGGGGATGTTGATTTAGAGTGTTTGTGTTGTAAATGGTTGTACGATAATACTTTTACAATAATAGTGAACCCATATTGCATGCTTAATCACACCCAGAAACCACAAATTAGTCTAATTGATTTTTAGGGTTTAAGCAACGATTTGGGGAAAACTTAGTGAATGTGTTATTGTGTAATGTGTTTACTGAAAAGTTGTTGTCTGATGTTTAATTGAATATTTCCATGCTTGGATCATACCCAGAAACACATTAAGTGATTTGATTAAGTTTTAGGGTTTATGAAGAACATGAACAATAGCAGTTTGATTCTTGCATACGTGTGGTTAGTTTTTGTTATAACTTAGTCCAAATGCTCATAATAGTCATCTAAGTTGATTGTGAATATCTGTGGACACAAATCATGAGTTATACTGAAACACGATAAAGATTTGAGTGTTTGTTCATCGTAATAAATTTATCGCAGTTGAGAAAAGTGTTCGTAAACTCTTGTATAAGAGTTTGTCGAAGTTGGCCAAAATTATCGCAGTTGAGATAGTTATCGCAGTTGGGATAATTATCGCAGTTGGGATAATTATCGCAGTTAAGATTTTATCTTGATTGACTTAATTATCTTGATTGTCATAATTATCGCAGTTGGATAATTATCGCAGTTGGATAATTATCGCAGTTGGGCTATTTATCTCAGTTGAGCTAATTATCGCAGTTGGGATGATTATCGCAGTTGAGATGATTATCGCAGTTGGATAATTATTCAATTAAGATACTTATCTTGATTGAATGATTATCGCAGTTGTCATAAATATCGCAGTTGACAATAATTATCGCAGTTGACAATAATTATCGCAGTTGACATAATTTATCGCAATTGTGATCTGATATAACATTTTGATCAATTTCCTTAAGTATATCCATTATACTTATTAAAATTAATCAAAATTTTATAGAACTTGGCTAGTTTTTGATAAATTCTTTAACCAAGCATGTAACAAACAATCATTAATACAATAGGATGCTATGTGTTGCTCTTAAAAGCTAACAATTTTTCTAACAAACATGCATTCGGTATATTTGTATATGATTGTTGATTCAGAAACATCAATGGCATCTTCCCAAAAACAACCACTTCCTGCTCTCACCAAAGAAGAAGTTTTTCCTCGTGGGTATACTCTGGAAAGAGGAAAGAACAATTCACGGGTAGAATTGGACAAGATCAAATGTTCTGATCCAAGTTGTCAGATTGCTGTAGAGATTCTCAAAGCTCACAAATGCAGGGATATTCTTGACAGCTCAGACATCATTCCAGAGTTATATATTCATCAATTCTGGGATACCTTCACTAAGAGTAATGATGAAAAGTACTTTACCTGCACACTGGATCGGAAGCAAATCAGAGTTACACCTGCTACACTCAGAAAAGCCTTGAAACTTCCAGAGGCACCTGAAGCTGCTGCCCGATTCCACCCAACACCTTCAGAGTCAGAGGTCATGCAATTCCTGGAAGATATTGGTTATGATGTTCAACCTGATACACCATTAACCACAATCTCCAAGGTTAATGCCAGATACATCCCTCAACCCTGGAGGACTATCTTCTTCATCATAACACATTCAATAACTGGAAGAGATAGTGGGTTCGAGCATCCAAGACTGTCTCATCTTCAAGTTTTGTGGGGATTTCTAAACGAAGAACCTATTGACTTTGCTGCTCTTATTTGGGACGACATAATGTACTTACAGCGTAAAATGTTCAAGAAAATCCCATTTGTTCGATTCACCAAAGTTCTTATCAGCTATCTGCTTGATCAACATGAAGACCTTGATAAGCGCCCTACAGATCAAGAAGTTCATGAGTATAGCATGGATAAAACATTGGGTAAAGTTTATTTCCCAAAAGAAAGCACTCGAAAGCAAGGTTCAAGGTTGCCAGAATTTTTGATGCCTGATGAGGTAAGAGAAACAAAAGCTTATCATGATTACGATCTAGCATACCGTGAACGTCGTGTAGGTCTTGCCAAGATGGTTGAAGAACCTAAGTCTTCAAAGACTCGTTCAAAAGGTAAGACTAAGACAGGAAGTGCCTCAAGTGTCTCTAAACCAAAAGAAAAACATCCTCGAACAACATTTATCAAGAGAAGAGTACCCAGCAAACCCCAGCCAAAACCAGAACCAAATAGAATCATTGATGAAGACACAGAATCTAACTCAGAATCATCTGAATCTGAAGAGGAACACGTCTTTATGACTAAAGAAGAAGCTGAATTTCACAATAAGATCTCAAAGGAGAATGCACAAAAACAAAGTCTCAAATCATTGAAAGCAGATGAAGAGCGTAGAGCAAAGAAAGTATTGGAACAACAGAGGGAGTATGAAAGAACGCATGGAGTTGGAGGATCACAAACTGTTCCTAAAGAAGCCATGACCCAAGATGATCCGGTTAATCAACCCGGTGGGTCTGGAGCTGAATCAACAAAGGTCTCTTCACAGCAAACAAGTTTGGTTAATCAACCCGACTTGGGAGCATCAACTCAGGAGGAAAAGGAAAAAGATCAGGATAGCAACATTGTTTTATCTGATAAGGATATTTCTGATTCTATGTTTGATGACAATCCTGAGGAACAAACACGTAATGATGATAATGAAGATTGGAACTTAGAAGAAGAAAAAGACATTCTAGGAGACCAAACAACTAAAGCAGCCAAAGATCTTGAGGAAGCAGCTAAACAGGAAGAAGAAAGGAAACGTAAGGAGGAAGCTCAAGCTAACCTGGAAGCAGATAGCTACCTTCGTTCTCACACTCCAACACCTCCTCCTTCCCCTCCAAAGGACACAAAAGAATCTAATCTGGCTATGGTCGTACATAACCCACAACAGCAGCAAGAACAACCACCAGTTCAGTCCTCGACTGCTTCTTCACCCAAGACACCTCCTGGGTCACCTCCGAAGAATCCAACACCTCCACCCTCACCTCAAAAGGAATCAAATACTCAATCTGATGATCCAATACCTTCTCTCACTCCATCATCCTCACGATCTTCATCACCAAAATCTAAATCAAAAGCATCAGTTTCTGAAAATATTCTTAAGGCCTACAAAGGAAAGAGCAAGAGAAGAATCGTCCATGTTACGAAAGTTGAGGTTGTGACTCCTGCAGCAAAGAAACTCAAAAGGGCAGTAAAGAGAGCACAAGCACAACGAGACAACCAAGCTACAAATAAATTGGCTGAAATGGAAGACTTAGTCAAAAAGTTGTCTCAACAAATGGAAGCAATGCAGGAAAGCAAGAAGCAGATAGATGAATTCCTTGGTTTCAACATCAAAGATCATATGACACGCAAGGCAAAGAAATTTGTTAAGCAATTTCTTCCCGATCTTCAGCAAAACATAAATGAACACATTGATGCACAACTTGACGAAAAGATCAAAGAAGCTGTCTCTTCTTCTTCCCACACCAAACCACTTCCAGAACACACTACTGAATATCTCGAGCTTGTGCTTCTCGATCGACTCTTTGAAATCACCTCTCCTTCTCCAGAAGAAGTTAACCTGATAGCAGCTCTTCAACCACATATTGAGAAGAAGTCATGCAAGGAAACTGCTGACAAAGGAAAACGCATTCGAGAAGATGATGAGGATGATCAGGACCCTAACCCCGAATAAAAGAAACACAAAGGCGGGTCAGGGATTCACATTCAGGAGCCAACGGAACATAAACCATCATCTCAACCTTCTAAACATCAATCCTCTGGTCCCACTGAAACCGAGCATCACCATGAGAAATTTACAACTGAAGATATGGAATTCCAGCCACACGATGATCAACCTCATTCACCATCACCATCACCAAAACCAAAGCCATCCAAGTCCAAGCCTTCACACAGCAGAAAGTCATCTACCGGACCAACAGTTGTCACATGGCTGGATAATGATACGGATGTGCTAGGAAATGAATGGTTCGATCATCTAGCAAGCGCTCAAGTTCAGACTGACGAAGCTTCACGAGTTGAAGACAGCACCTTTGCTGTTACTCAAGAAATTAAAAGAACTCTCAATATCAAGAAAATGACCAAAAAGGAACTTCGTCGGATCAAGAATGATGCTTTCCTTCTTCTAAAGAACAAATCCAATAGCGCAGCAGAACTCGAATATCACCTTGAAAACGTTGCACGGGCAATGTCAAGTGACTTCAACTGGGCTAGTCCAGACGTTGTCAGGCAAGTTGGCAAGAATCAACCATTCATCACGGATTGGACCAAGCCACTGACCGTGATTCGAAGACATCATCACTTGGAAATTCCCTTTCAAATGTTCTTCAACAAAGATCTGGAACTTCTAAAGAATGGAGCTCAAGGGACGACAAAGTACGCTACATCTATCACTTTCACACCAGCCGCTCATTACACACAATCAGCCATTGAAGAAGCAGCTATTAACAGCAATCTGTTTGTTAAAAGGCTCGTCAAATATGATCGTGATGCTGAGCTAGGGATTCATCACTGGTACTCTAAAAGACAAAGCTGGTACAAGTACAAACTTGTCCTCCAGAAATCCAAAGAACCAGTTTACAGTGACCTCAGAATATTGGCCGTCATCAACGTAAGCGGATCTAGAAGATGTGATTATATATTTCTAGAAGAGATCACAGTAAGAAGAATCGATAACAATCTTTACAAATTCTCTGAGGCGGATTTTCCTGATCTAAATCTAAATGATATTGAAGACATGTATCTGATGAAGGTCCAAGGCAAACTGCAGCACCTGACCAATGAGCTTCGATATGCACTTAGTACTTCCCTCTGTCATTACATCAGGAGAACCATCATCAAAGAACGTGTAGAAGATCTCCAGCTTGGTTGGGAATTATGATTTGATTATTACAAAACAAGAAGGACTGAAGATGACAGATGTTAGTGTCTCATTGCTGCCGATAGTGGAGTTGGTTCCTGCCGATATCTTTGGTTCCTGCTCAAGCTCATTGCTGCCGACAGTGCTGTTAGTGTTTTTACTGCGGGTATTAGTTATTGTTATCCCGTATGTTTAGAGTGTTTGTTAGATTTATTTTTAGAAGAGATTGATGTTTATCTCTTTACATGTTTTATTTGTGACAGGCTGTATTAGTTATTAGGGTTTCTTATCTATATAAGAAACATACAGCCATTCATTTTGTAAGACTTCAACACTTCAAGAAAAACATTCATTAATATCAGATTTCTTAGTTCATAGTCTGATCCATAGAGGATCATTGTCTTTTCTTCTTTATTATACTTGCTGTTTAGTTTCCGCATAAACACTTGTATAGCATACAGAGATTCTCGTTTATACCAAGCTCAATCAAGCTCGAAGTACTCGATCCTACAAGTGGTATCAGAGCCTGGTGAGGATCTCTGTCGAAGAAGAGGAGTTTTGGAACTGATCTGGTAAATTATTCGATTAGTTTGGAGGTAATCGAATTTTTTTTTGAGCAGATCTGATAAGTTTTATTTTCAACCGAGGTAATCATTATAGTTTTGATTCTCGAATCATTATTGTTTTTAATTGGTCGTTGCTGCTGCTATTGATTTATTTGGGAATTAAAGATAAATTAATCCTCGTACTGTGTTATCAATTAATTGGTTGTGGTCGGTGGTCAAAGATCGTGGCTTTCAATTGGTTGAATTTAATTGATCTGTTTGTCGTATACTGGTCGGTGGAAGAGAATTCGTGGGTCAATTAATTCGAGTGGGATAATTATATATTTTGTCGTCCTCTCTTAATTAATTGGTCGGTGGAGGTATTTGATTTCATTTTGTCATCTACTGAATTTGTGTGTGGTGGAAGAATTGATAGTGGTTGGTGACGTGAATTGGCTAGACGAATTTTATTAATTTATTTGGTCAACGCTTGAATTGCTGTTGCTATTGATTTATTTTTGGGGTACTGATCAAGTGGGTTTTTGTCACTTGCTACTTTCATTCATTGCTCCCGCCATTACATTTTGCAAGTGTCAGTGAGTGGGCATTAACTCTGGTCTGTGAGCAGTTTTGCTGTTAGTATCAAAGAAGCCTTTTTCAAACCATTCTCTTAAACCATCATACCATGACCACATTCGAATCTGGTGATTCTTTTGAGACACGTGCCATGAAGATTAGAAACTTGCTACCTATTCATCCTAGGGTAGACTGGTCAAAAGATGAAGGAAAAGATAAGGAAAGATGTGCCACTCATGTTAGGGAAATGGTTGCTGGACATAAGACAAAAGGTGAGGTATTCAGTAAGGTTGCTGAAGCACAGGCAGATGTGGCTTTTGAATTCGCTTTCATGAGTTTCCCATCTAAGGTACCAAGTTGTTCTGTTGCTTGTCATGATTTATATGCTTTATTTAAGAAAGAATATGATGACATGAAATCTCAATATAAAGATATGTTTATACAGCTCAAAGCTCATAAAAATGCTGTTAAAACTTTAGAACAACAAAAAGTCTGGTACCAAAAGAATCAGTTAGCCTATGAGGAAAAGATAAGAGTTTTGCTAAGAGATTTAGAAAACACAACTAATGAGCTTAAATATACTAAGTCTCAAAATGCTAAGATCAAATTAGAAAATCAAGACTTACAGGCTAAATTGGATAGTGAAGTGGCTAGGTTGAATTCGTGGCAACAATCAAAAAATTATCTTACTAAGTATAATGATAGTTCTCAGTCTGTTAGGTGTAAGAAAGGGTTGGGATGTACTATAGGGCCAGATGATGCACCAAGAACTTTTGACCCTACCTCTAAGGAGCCTAATTACCAAATTCCTGTTAGGTTTGTTAAAGAAGGAGGAATGAATGATGTTCCTCCACCAATAAGAGGAATTTTTATGCCTACTGATCCCAACACTAAAACAGACGTTGATGAATCACTCATGACCTATGGCAAAAAGTCCAATGACTTGCCTAATCTTGATTGTGACTCTAAAGACTCTGTCTCTTGCTCTAAAAGTGACAAGTCCTCTGAGACCAAGACCAAGACCAATGACTTTGCCTCTTGTGATTCAAATGACAAGTCAACCACACCCAAGTCTGATGACTTCACACCAAAAGTAGCTAGTGTGGAATCCAATTTAAAGACAGCTACTTTTAGTCCTATTAGGAACAATTTTGTTTCTGATTCTGTTTGTGAGAAGTCTTTGTGTGATATGCAAGGTCATGATAAGAAAAGTCAGGTTAAGAACAAAAAGATTAAAAAGAAGTCTTGTTTTGTTTGTAGAAGTTATTCTCATTTAATTAAAGATTGTGATTATTATGAGAATAAATCGGGTATGTGTGCTGAGCAATCTAGGTCTTTATGGAAAAATGTAGAGAGTATACCCCCATTTGTCCCTAGAGCAAATGCATTTCCTTCTGGTAATGCAAAACGACCAGCACATGTTCCTTCTGGTAAGCCAGTTCCAGCTGGTCAAACCAAATCTACTGGTTGGAAAAGACATGTTGCTAGACCATTCTACATACCTACTAGCACTTACTTTCAGAATGGTTTTTGGCCTGGTTATTATGACCCAAGGTTTATGGGGGGAACAAGATGGGATACTGGTGTTAAGCCCTCAACAGGTTGTTCTTGGACAAATAAAAGGAAAGGTTCATTCTGGGTACCCAAGAACAATAGTCCTTGTCAGGTGCACTGATTGAGGGGAGGCATAAGCTTAAGGGGAGGCTTATTGTTGTATATTATTGTGCTTATTAACTTTTTTGTTTACTTTGTTTTGTGTTCAATATCGAAAATAATGCAGCTGTCTGTTACTGTTGCAAGTGAATCTCAAACTATTTTGCTAGCTGTTTGTCACATGTGGAGTTTAATGGCTGGTCATGTGATGTGCTAATGAATGAGTCATGTGATGTGCTAATGAATGAGTGAAGCAAATTGGTTTTTGGTAACTGGTAATATTTGATTGTGAGTTTCGAGCAGAGACATTTATAATATTGTTTGGTTAGTCAAATGGTGTGAGATGAAAGTTTGTCGCTTGTGCACATGGTATTTTCATCAAATTGATTGGCTGTGAATGATTTGATGGGACGATATTGGCTATCTTCTAACCTCATTATTTGTTTGTCCCTTATTGTTATTAAATTGATCGGATGAATTAATCGAGGATTATTGGTGGGGAGTGCACAGTTGACTACGGTTTTTGGTCAAAACTTATGGTGCTACTCGATTTATTTGTTGCTTACTGATCCATTAACAAGAATTGGAGCAAGTGGAAATTTATTTAAACCTCATACTGGTATGTTCAATACTTGTGATTAAGGTTTTATGTGGCAACAAACGATTGGAAAATTCTCTTTGTGGGGACATTGGTTTAAATATGGGACAAGTATTATAATGGTGATGGGTACAAGCTTGAATGGAGTTTTGTCGTGTACTAATTCATTGAGTTAGTCAAATGGTTTGTTTCATTCTTGAGGGATGATAATGTTGGATCAGTGGAGAATAATTTATTGATGTGTATCTACGCTGCTATATCACGTGGGTCTGATGGATTGGAGTTAAAGCAACTGGGTATAAGTCTGTTGCTACGAATATTTGTTTGTTGCTACTGCTTCATTCCTGCTGATTGTCTTCCTGTTCCTGCTGGTAACGTCATTGCTGCTGCATGGTTCTTACTGATGGCCCATCCATTTCTGCTGGTATATTAAAAAAAAAAAAAAAAAAAAAAAAAAAAAAAAAAAATTATATTTTTTTTCTTTTCCTTCTTTATTTATTTTTCTTTTTGTTTATTTTCTTTTCTTTCTTTCATTTGTCTTTTATTTTCATTCTAGTTATTTTATTTTTTCTTAGTCTCTTTCTTTTCTTTTGGTGTGTTTCTGTTTTCTGTTTCTTAGTTAAAAAAAAAAAAAAAAAAAAAAAAAAAAAAAAAAAAAAAAAAATGTATATTTTGTGTGCTAATAAGTGGTTTTGAGCAACACCTTGCAGGTACAGTGTTGGTGTTTACACCTTCACCATAAATGGTATTCAACTCACCATGTCTTGCAGACAAGAAAGAGTTGACTCACCATGAGGGTACGGCTCTGGTGTGATAAACAAATCCGTTGATAGCTGTAATAGCTTGCTCAAAGCTATAGGGTACTTCAACTCACCCATGATTCATTTCTGAGAGTTGAAAATGGTTCTCAATTCACCATGGATGTAACCCTTTATGGGATCCAAAGGATTGGCTAGTCCACAAAAGTATGGTTTGTGGTAAAGACACTTGATATCCATATTTGGTATTCAATTCACCAAGGTTTTGTTGTAACCTAAGAATTGACTAGTCCTGAGCAAACGGCTACAGGTAAAGACAAGTCAAATCCGTTTATAGTTGCTGATTTGCTAATAAATCAGATGGTTATCAATGTACCATGGTCTAACACACCTAAACATTGGCTACTCCAGTAGTGATGGCTATTGGTAAAGAGACATCAAATCCATTAATTTTCAATGATTCACCTCTCACAGGAGTTAACACACCTGGATGTGATGAGAATAGTATGAAACTTAAGTGATTTGATGTACATCTTGTCATAGTAGCAGCCAAGTTCAAGTGAATGTCATGGTGACCAGTATACATGTTTTGAAGAAGATTTCTTATTCCTGCTGAACTATTGAAGTTGCTGCTGGATGCTATAGAGGTTGAAATCTTGCAGGTTATGGATATTGCTGCTGGTTACTAATTATTGCTGCTGCTAAGTCGCAGTCCTCAAGCCTGAGAAGTTAAAGCTATATCATACAGGAAACTTGAGGTTAACCTAGTTTACCGATCCACTAGGTCAACCACAAGTTTAGGGGAGGAATAATGAGTGTTTGCAGGTTATTATTTATGGTAGCATGTTCAAGGGGAAGCATTGTTCAAGGGGAAGCAAGGTTTAAGGGGAAGCATTGAAGACAGTTTTGTAATATCAAATAGGGGAAGATTGTTGGGAATTATGATTTGATTATTACAAAACAAGAAGGACTGAAGATGACAGATGTTACTTTGTGTCTCATTGCTGCCGATAGAGGAGTTGGTTCCTGCCGATATCTTTGGTTCCTGCTCAAGCTCATTGCTGCCGACAGTGCTGTTAGTGTTTTTACTGCGGGTATTAGTTATTGTTATCCCGTATGTTTAGAGTGTTTGTTAGATTTATTTTTAGAAGAGATTGATGTTTATCTCTTTACATGTTTTATTTGTGACAGGCTGTATTAGTTATTAGGGTTTCTTATCTATATAAGAAACATACAGCCATTCATTTTGTAAGACTTCAACACTTCAAGAAAAACATTCATTAATATCAGATTTCTTAGTTCATAGTCTGATCCATAGAGGATCATTGTCTTTTCTTCTTTATTATACTTGTTGTTTAGTTTCCGCATAAACACTTGTATTGCATACAGAGGTTCTCGTTTATACCAAGCTCAATCAAGCTCGAAGTACTCGATCATCAAAGAACGTCTAGAAGATCTCCAGCTTGGTGTGGAAAGTTATCAGACTCAGCTTAACCTTGTTGAACCACAGTTCCTTCTACACAGCAAAAAGGACCCTCAGTACACCATGCTACATCGTCCAACTTTTGGGTTCGTCTACAGAAGCACAACTGATTTTCATCGTTTCATGGCACTCAATGAAATTCATAAGTTCTGCGACGATACATTAAAGGGTGTACGTGATGGGCTAGCTAATAGAGTTCGAGATTCGATGTTGGAAAAATCGAGAAGATGGAATTCAAAGGAGCTGCGAAAAGTCAAGGAATTTATTCGGAAGATGGAAGAACGGTTATATCATAGGGATCAGATGAGGAGGCTAGAGAGCTATGTTGGGGGTCGTCCGCCATTCGCCATCAGACTATTTCAGCGAACTGACCCAGTGTTCACAACTTTTGGTAAAGGTGGATGATGTAAGAATCAATTCTCAAATTTCATCATATCATTCTTCTTTCCATAATTGGACTATACATTACGGTTTGTGCACACATAACAGTGTACAACCCGGACCTCAAAGAAAGGACCCTGAGGTACGCTTCAGTGCCTCAATCCTGAAAAAGGAGCGAAAGCTTCTTACGTATGAGCAGAATTAAAATCAGAATGTTTTCCGATGTTTTTCAAACATTCTGCTCATAAGGACAAATATTCCCTTGTTAAGGGGGAGTATTTGAAAATATAATCTTTGTTCAAATAATTATAAATGTTCTTGAAATTCTTCCCTAAAACTCAAAAACAGCATATTTTAATCATAAACGTTTTTCCAAAAACATCATGAGTATGCTATTTTTGAGGGGGAGAAGAAAAAGATGATTAAAATATGATGTCTCATTTGCTGGAATCTCGTGTGCTCAAACTCAGAATTGACCCTCGAATTGACGAATAGGAAAGTTAGTAGTCGAAAGGACATGTCCCGGACGGGTAATAATTTCAAGCCAGTTTATCTGGTGATGTAAGCGTGTCTCGCAAAGGACGTGTCTGAGTAGAATGTACCTATTTCGAGCGATAATCTTTGAATCTGATCTGGACGGGTAATAATTTCAAGCCAGTCTAACTGGTGATGTAAGCGTGTCTCGCAACGATCAGGTTCATTGAAAGTCAATCAATTCAAAAGTGCCAACTCTTTCCGGCATGTGCAAATTTCAAAATTTAATATTAATGAGCACATGTTGAGGGGGAGTATTTCTGAAAATCATCAAACTCTCAAGGTGTCAACAAAATGTCTTTACAATTATCGACACTTTGAGAGATTTTCAAAAGGTTTGGTATATGGCATCATTAGGATAGTCATGGAGTTATAAGGTGACTAAGGTTAGGGAAAACCGTCCTATGATCCGCCAGAGCCGGAGGGATCTACCCAAGGACAATACCAATAGTTTAAAACTAGAAAGTCCTAGGTATGATATAAAAAGGAGTAAATGAATGAACGGAGAAAGAAGGGGTTGAAGAATTAAAAAGAAAAGTAAAGAAAAGGGTGAAAAGAAATAGCCCTCCATTTGTTCAACCTTAGGGCAGACACCGGGTTCAATTCATAATCTACTGGTTGATGAGCATCACCGGTATTGAAGACTAAAGACGTCATGGACCCAGTGACGCACTAAAAAAACCTTCTAAGCCACTCAAGTGTCTCTCAAAAGGCATTTGTTTCATTCACACGGAGAACCTTTCATAATCTATCGACCTCTCATTACGAGAGTGTTGATATTGAAAAGGAGGCAATCTGCTCCATGCCTCCGATGACCAAACAAATGTGCACTGATTGAGTCTAGAGCCATGAGATTCATAAAAGATCTCTTAGGTACACTTAGAATTACTCTGGTTTTCTACATCATGGGCATCAGTTGTAAATTTAGGAAAAGTGTCCTTCGCAGATCTTAGCAATTTGCCGAGAACATTCATGAGAAAAGTCACATTTGTGATTATCAATGATTGAATGGAAATCCTGCCAGAACAACATCAAACAATTCTGACAGCAGGTCACTTCGGTAACTCTTTATGGGTTACGCTTAGTGTATGCTCCAAACGGTCTACAGTCGTGGGGTGATCTCCAGCGACTCACTGAATCGTGGGTGCACTTCGGTGTGTCCGTGTAATCCCTTTCAGGGGAATCCGGTTCAGAACGGTCTGGGTTAGGATTTGAGAAAGTCTTCACACTATGCTGTTGATGATCTCAAGTCTGAGCCTGTAAGTACCGGTTGGTTCGTGCTGTTGCTGCTGTTGCTGCTGCTGCTGCTGAGGAGCTGGAGTTCGACCATCAAGACTCCATCATGTTCATATCTTGAAGAAATGTTCTCTCAAAGACTCAGTAACATCACAAGTTCAACATATGAAATTGTAAAGTCTAAAGTTCAAGCATCTCAACCTTTCACAAGATTAAGATTGAAAAGTGAGAACATGTTGCAGAAAACAAATCAAAGATATATGAGCATGATGGAGACGACGAGAAGACGTTGGAGATTGACAGATAGAGACAACATCATATCATCATTTCACAAGAACAAAGAAACAAAGATTATAAAGACGTCGGAAGCCTAAGAAGCAAAGAAGACGTCGGGCAACATTGATGATCAAGACTTAGGGGGAGATTGTTAGGAACACGTTTTAAATATTTTACAAGTCTTGGTCATTTAATTAATGTTGCACAATTAGGACTATATTGTTTGTATTTATGGACCGGTTCAATAGTAGTCCTTGGACCGGCCATGTTATTTAATTAATCCTTATCACATGTAAAGGGAATATTCCTAAGAATTATTCCCCTCCCAATGCCTATAAATACAAGGCAAGGGAGTCATTTATATTGTTGGTTTTTCATGTCATTGTGCGGAAGCTATGTTCGTGTAACATTTGTGTAATTGAAAGCCGACCATTCTTATTCTTCTCTTCTTATTTCTCTTCTCTAGTTTAGCTTATTAGCTTATTGCTTTTCATACGTAGCTTATTATAGATAGTAGTTCGTGTGTCCTTTAGTCTTAACGAGTGTGTGTTTGAGATCATTATCGTGACCTACACTTTTGTAAATATAGGAACTTTTAGCAGCAGCTGGTAGCAGACAATATGGATCTAAACATGTTTATGGACCACCTACACAAACATGCCTGGAAACCACTAACGAAATAGTAGTCTTGCAAAAAGAGGTTGAAACTTCCTCAGGGTTGCATAGAAACCTGGTTGCATGATAGCAAATGCTCTACCATGCCATCCAGTTCTTGCCCTCGCAAGATAATGTTCAGACCTCCAAAGCCCAACAACTATAATGTCACAAAAAAAAATTATAAAAAGGTTAAAAAAATTAAATAAAGCACAACCTATGTAATAAAACAACAATAAGACAACACAAAACGTGAAGCAGCAAATCAACAAATAACGCGACCACAAAACCAATACAGGTAACAAAATAAGGAACGCACCAACACAGTTAAATACGTCAACAAATAAATAATTATTGAAAAAAAAAAAAAAAAAAAAAAACCTAAAGTTTGAATAACACCTTATAACTAAGCATTACCAGAAACAAACACTTTTTCAATAACCAATTCGCAAACACATGAAAGCATACAAAATACCAAACAAATATCGTAACACAACCGATTATGCTAAAAACTGAAGTATAACAAATAATACCCACAAAAAGTTTAAACATCAACTGACGAAATTAATAACAACAACAACCGAAAAACCCATTGCCAATCCAACACCAGATCCAAAAGTCTGGATATAACCAAACGACCAACTGTAGATAAACAACGAAACATAATAAAAAAACAGAACCTACAACGAAGGACTGTATGCGGCAAAAGGTTAAACATCAACTGATGAAATTAACAACAACAACAACAACAAAAAAGCCAAACAACCAGATCTATAATGAGTTCGATCACAAAACCTATTGGCAAACCTAAATCACATGCAAAAGTCCGGATATAACCAAACCACTAACTGCAGATACAACAACAACACAAACAACCAAACATAACAAAAAAACAGAAATCAAAGCACCCATTTTTATTTCGGGAACAAAACGCAGAGCAGCTAAATTAGATCCAAAATTAGATCCAAAAGTGTGGTTATAAGCAACCTAATAACTGTGGCAAAAATAAATGGGCTAAAAAGAACCACACATTTAAAAAATTAATAAACACACTATTCATACCACTGTAGCTCCCCTCACAAAGCACTGTAGTAACAAAATAACCCACAAAGTCGGATCGGAAAAACGCAAAATAACCGTCGGGTAAAGATACCAGAATTAATCATCCCGGATCTCAAGGAAAAGAAGAGCATGTGAGTGAAGGGCAACAGTTAGATGACCCAAGAGCAACCCAATGCCTAACCCAAACCCGGGCTCAAACGGGTAGAAACAAAATGTCGGGCGAGTCGCGCCATAAATGTATAATAGATATAATAGTAATATAATTCTCATACGAGTACGTGAACTAATTTACTAAATATTACAATTTTTATTTCAGTACGCACAATTTGATGACTTATTATATCCAAAAATGTTATGCACTTATACGCCACAAAAATATGCACATCAAAATACTCTTTTACTTATTTGTATACAAATTTTATTTTGATAAAATTAAATAACACATCAAGTACATTATTCTTCTATTATTATTTTTATAGTAAGACCGAATGTAATAGTCACTCAGTTCAACTCCACCAAAATAAAATACCTAATTAAACACAAACATATATTACATCCGTCCCAAAATAAGTGTCCAGACTTTTCATAGTCAAACTGGTTCAACTTTAACTTTAACTATTTTTGTGGGTGTTATATAATATTTAATGTAAAATATATGAATGAATTGGGTTTTAATTGTATTTTTCAATGGTATAATTTTCATCAAGTATTATATATTATATATATATATATATATATATATATATATATATATATGGGAATATATTAGCTACAATTACTTGTAGCCAATTGGCTACAATTTTGTGCTATAAATGTGGACCCCTGAATTTTTTTGTGGGTCCTGATTCTTTTCTGTGGGTCCCTGATTTATTGCTAGTGTGTTTTTTGTGAAGGAATTGTAGCCAATTGGCTACATATAATTGTAGCCAAGCTATATATATATATATATATATATATATATATATATATATATATATATATATATATATATATATATATATATATATATATATATATATATATATATATAGAGAGATAGAGAGAGAGAGAGAGAGAGAGAGAGAGTCAAAGTTGAACCAGTTTGACTCTGAAAAGTCAAACTGGACACTTATTTTGGGACGGAGAGAGTACCATTTAAACACTCACGCACACAATAAACAAAAACACAAAAGTCGATCTTCAGCAAGAACAAAATTGGGTTTGATAAGGTGGTACCTTTTAGGAGATACACCTAGTCTAATGCAAAATGTGAGTTGATAACTTAATCGGAGGACACTATACATACCTCCCTATAAGTCAAACGTACAAACCGCGAAGTACACAGTACAACCGCCCGATGCGTACAATGATTGCATACCTCCCCTATAGGGGGGTCCAGATAAACTTCCCTAACTTAAACTAGCCAACCACTTTTATGTTGGATGGATTGCCGGTTTATAAGGACCCTCCTTATAAGGAGGGTATCCAATGATTGCAAGTTTTGGGCGGTTGTAGCATGTGCTTCGCGGTTTATACATATAGCCCATAGGGAGGATATGTATAACATGCCCCATAAAAAGACATATTCCTTAAGGGGGACACTATACAAACCCTCCATACCCCTATTTGTCTTTTTTGTCTTATAGTGTCTGTACTTTTCTTTTCTTTTTCTTCCAATTATACCAACCTTTTTCTTTGTCCTTTTTTTTTTGTCTTTTTTTTCCTGTCCTTTTTTTTTTGTGTGCAAGTTTTGTCCAAGCAGTTTCACAAGTTTTGTTTCAAGTCACGGGAGTGTTTAAGTACTTATGTACACAGTGTATTTCAATGTTTGAAGAATATTTGTTTTGAGTTATAAAACTGATCAATGCAAAGTTACATTCACATAAGTTTCCCATAAGCAGTTTCACATAAGCAGTTATAAAGATAGTGCTAGAAGATCAAAAAAGCTGAGTTTACGATAAATACATCACCGTTTTTACACGAACGAGGTATAATTTTACGCTATTACTTTAAAAAATGAGTAACGTTTATAAAAAAAATGATAAATCGAGATGGCTCAGATTATTATTTTTAATCATATGGCTGCAAATTTGAAGGTTGCAAAGTGTTTGCCGTCCATTCGGTTATGCCATGCCAATCAACAAGTTTTGTTTTTTGTTTTTTTTTTTTTTTTTTTTTTTTTTTTTTTTTTTTTTAATTTTATTTTATTTAAATCATCATCGCCGTATCTCGGTTTTTTTTAAATCATGAAACTGCTAGCAGACCATAAAAGATCAAAAAGATCAAAAGATCAAAAACTGCTTAAACTACCACATAAGCAGCTTCACATAAGCAGTTTCACATAAAAGATCAAAAAGATCAAAAACTGCTTAAACTACCACATAAGCAGTTTCACATAAGCATTTTCACATAAGCAGTTTCACATAAAAGATCAAAAATATCAAAAATTGCTTAAACCACCACATAAGCAGTTTCACGTACCACCACATAAGCAGTTTCACATAAAAGATCAAAAAGATCAAAAAATGCTTAAACCACCACATAAGCAGTTTCACATAAAAGATCAAAAAGATCAAAAAATGCTTAAACCACCACATAAGCAGTTTCACATAAAAGATTAAAAAGATAAAAAACTGCTTAAACCACCACATAAGCCGTTTCACATAAGCAAAAACACAAAGAAACTACCATCAGAACCAAGAAGACAAAGAAACCACCATCAGAACCAAGAAACCACCATCAGAACCAAGAACACACAGAACCACCATGGTTTTTACCATGGATCTAAACCATCAATTATGTGAAACGACCATCAGTTTCAACCATATCTAAACCACCAAGATATAGGGGGGGGGGGGGGTTAGAATAACTCGACCCTTATTTTAACACAGAACTAACCAAGAAACTTCCATAAACTTTTTTTAGATCTAAAAGATCTAAAAAGGGTCTCGTTATTTTAACACAAATCTAACCAAGAAACCACCTTTTTTTAGATCTAAAAGATCTAAAAATGGTCTCGTTATTTTAACACAGATCTAACCAAGAAACCACCAACTTTTTTTAGATCTAAAAAGGGTCGAGTTATTCTAACCCCATAAAAAAAAAAGTAAACCACCAATTTTTTTAGATCTAAAAAGATCTAACCAAGAAACCACCAACTTTTTCCCAGATCTTTTTTAGATCTAAAAAGATCTAAAAAAAAGTAAAACCCCGTAAACCACCCACAGACTTGCCCTTATCCCACCCCACCCCCATCCCATCTATACTGTCTCACCATCAATTTTTTTAGATCTAAAAAGTTATAACACCAAGAAACCACAAAGAACACAGGGACGAGTTATTCTAACCCCCCCCCCTTTAAAAATATATAACACCAAGGAAACCACCATCAAAGCAGTTTTTAGATCTAAGAAGATCTAAACCACCATAAAAAGCAGTTTTGTGAGAGAGAAAGAGGAGGGAATAATAACTGTGGGTGGGATGGGAAGTGTGAGTGAGAGAGAGAGAGGAGTCAGACTATAGATGGGATGGGGGTGGGATGGGATAAGGGTAAGTCTGTGGGTATAGACGCGGTTTTATTTATTTATTTATTTTTCATAAGACAATGTAAAATTAATAATAATACTAATAATAATAATAATAATAATAAAAAAAAAACGTTGTATAAAAAATTTGTAAAAAAAAAAGTTGTTAAAAAAAATAAAAGTTGTAAAAGTTAAAAAAAATAAAGTGATTTGTTAAAAAAATAAAAGTTGTAAAAGTTGTAATGTATTTTCAGGTGTTCATTTCTCCTGAGCAACTAACTGATTGGGTACAAAATATAGCTCGAGGGATCGGTTTTGTTATTGTTAAAAAAAGAACCAAATCAGAGAAGGGGTATTTGTACGAAATCAATTATGGGTGTTCAAAGGGTGGGAAGTATGAACGTGAAGGTTTAGAAGATGAAATTAAACGGCAAACCAGTACCTCTAAAACCGATTGTCCATTCAAATTAGTGGCGAAATATTCTAAAACACAAGATTTTTGGAGGTTGAGGGTGAAGTGTAATAGGCATAATTATGATTTTGCAGAGTCATTGCATGGTTTCCCATATGCAATGCGATTAAAGGACGATGAGTTTAGTTTGGTGCAACAATTGACAGAGTATCACGTACCACCACGTCATATACTTTTGTCAATAAAGGAGCGTAATCCGGATAACGTGTCTAGCATTAGAACTATATATAACGCACAAAATAAGATCCGTGGAGCCCTAATAGGTCATAGAACTCCAATCCAAGTCCTTTACTCACATTTGAAGCATTCAAGATATACATATTACGAGAGGGTAAATGAGCATAATGAGTTTGAGGAACTATTTTTTTCACCCCACGTCATATGCTATATGGTGTACATTCTCTGAAATCATGCTAATGGACTCAACATACAATACCATGTTGTTTAAATTGTCATTTTTTGAAATTGTTGGATTAACTTCAACAAACAAAACATTTTCAATGGCGTTTTGCTTTTGGGACAAAGAAAAGGGGCCTAATTTTCAATGGGTATTGCAATGTGTGAAGGAGGTGATAGACGAAAAATATTACCCGCGTGTTATCATCACTGACAGAGATTTAGCATTGGTTGGGGCATGCAGAGAAGAATTCTCGAACGCAAGCAAATTACTCTGTCAATGGCATATTTCACAAAATGTGCTTCAGTATTGCAGAAATAGATGAAATACGCTAAAGGAGTATGAGTCCATTAAAGGAACATGGGATTGGATGGTTAAAGCTCCGACACGCAGCATATTCGTGCATTATTATGAACACCTACAACAGTTATTGGTCGAACATGCAGGTACTTAATTATTAATTCATTGTTTTTAATAAATAAGTACCCGAATGACTTTTTATTAATTCATATTTTTTTCAGATATTTCTTCGTATCTGAATAACTGGCTGCAAGGTTATTCAGACATGTTTCTCGCGTTTATTACCGATCAATATCGCAGCTACGACCAGTCAACAATATGCAGAGTTGAGAGTCAACACTCGTTGTTGAAATTATACTTGGGCAGCACACAGTCCAACTTAGACACGTCGTTGAGTTCGATCGATAAGATTCTCATTGCGCAAGAAACTACGATAAAGGAAACTTTTAATAGAAGCAAAAACGAGAAAATGAATAAATGTAATATACCACTATTTGCATAATTGTGTTATAAAGTTTCCAAATATGCTTTGGAACTCATGTTCGATGAACTCCAACTGTCGATTGCCGCAGAAGATTGTAGTCATTAGTTGCGGTCAGTTTATGGGCTACCATACTTTCACGAACTGCTTTACTATCGAATTCATAGTAAGTATATTAAATTTATGACTATGATTCGTGTGGAAGTATATATCAAAATATCATATACGCGTAAGGCGCGGGAACTGACAAGCCAACCCTTTGAGAAAAAGGCCAACTTGCAAAACCTACGAATACGATATAAGAATCCGGGCAAGTGATACCCGGGTCGTTTCCCGACGAGGTGTGAATCGAGTATTTCGTGTACGGTGCTTGAAAGATGATTTTCACTTTTGTTTTTGTTTTCTAATTCTAATTAAGGTACGAAAAGCAAATATACAAAGAAAATAAATCAAAAATCAAATTACGCTAAAAACGTAAACGAGAGTTCCATAAACGAGCCTTAAAATCCAAAATCTTTAAAAATTAACCCTACGGATACAAATATAATTTTCCTAATTCTTAAATGATAAAAGAAAATTTTAGAAAAAAGAATTATATTTTTAATTATGAATTAAAAACCAATTTGAAAAGAAAAATATATAAAAAATACTAAATAAAAGTGGAAAATTCTAGAAAAATTATAGAAAAGTTCTAAAAGAAAAGCTGAATCTATGAAAAATAAAATTAAGTTCACTGCTTATTTGAATAAGCAGTTATAAGCTAAAAGGTGAAATATGCTAAAGATGCTTAGGACTGGTTAAGGATTAAACTAGGGAGAACTCAACCAGCGAAGTCCCAAGGGCGCGCTGGTTAAGGGGTGTGGTGTTAAAGGTTGAGAAGGTTGAGGTCAGGGGTTTGAACCTCAGTTCACCCCTGACTTCCCTTCTCCCTTTTTATTTTTCTATGGAAAATTTTCTTTTGAGATTTGAAAATAAGCTAAAAATAAAACTTTTTTGTGAAATGATTATTTTTGGAACTGAATAAATAAGCTAGAAATAAGGTCTAAAGTTCAGACTGCTTAAAGAAGAAAAGAAGCTAAATCTAACGGTGAATAAAGCAAATAAGCTAACAAAAGCTAAAGTGAAACTAAAATAAGATAAAAGGTTCCAAAAGCAATTAGAATAAGCAGTAGAAAGCAGAATAAGTAACACTAATAAGCAAATAAGCACAAATTTCCGATTAAGAAATAAGACTAAATGTGCAGGCCCAAATCAGCCCTAGGGGGCAACTTTGAGCTTAGAAATAAGCTATTAATATCAAAGGGAAAATCCACAAAACTTACTACACTAAAAGTTCAAATAGAAAAGAGCTTAAAGACCAAAAATCAGACTAATGAGAGCTTATTAAGAGCTTATAAAAGATCTAAGAAAAAGGTGATCAGGACATGAGATCCCCTGATGCATCAGAATACAAATTTGATCTAAAAGCTTAAAGGACCCTAACAAGCTATCAATGAGCTGAGAAAAGGTTCTACTGACTAAATCAAAACTTAAGAAGCAATTTAAACCTGAATAAGCAGTTATAATCAAGCAGCAAACTCAGAACTAGAATAAGTTATAAGAACTGAATTTGCTATTCCAAATAGCCTTAATGGCAATTTTAAGCTTATGAAAAAGCTCTAAAAGCAATACGCTATGATACTGAAACTAAGAAAATATAAAGCTAGTTTACCAGAGAGCTTAAGAATTGAAAGTCAGACCAAATTGAGCTTCTCTAAAGCTTATAAATAAGATAGCTGCTCAGGGTGTTTAGAATTCTTGTGACAGACTTTTATAAAACTGATCCAAAATTCCACAAAACTTAGTGATATGTATTCAACACTTAGGAATCAACTTTAACTATTACTTGGAACTCATAAATAGCAAAAACAAGATCTTATAACTGCTTATCTCACAATAAGCTATGACTAGCATATAAGTACCTTAAAACTAGGAAAATCAAATTAAAACTACCAATCCTAAGTTCAAGTTGAAAACAGCTTTTATGACTCAAATAAAGCTAATCCAACTCGGCTCAATGGCACTTGAACAGTAACATACATTTATACCCCATTTCTTTCCTTGTGCCAAACACCCCTTTATATTGACTGTTTTGGTTTTTGAACTGAAATAGACAAAAATTGATTGAGATTTAAGTAGAAAAAAGTTTAACTAGATATATTAGGTACTAAAAAGCAAAATGTAACTGAAAATAAGCACTATTGAATAAGCTAATGGATTATGCTAATTTTTTGGATTTTTATGAGTTTAGAGCAAAAACAGAAATAAGAGAATACTAAACTATGAATAAACTACT